>CM029274.1:15725202-15840202 GCA_016920895.1 Vaccinium myrtillus
ATGAGAGTCAACAATTATTTTTTTAAAACGGTTTCTCGGGTACCAAACATTTTCTAAATTTAAACCCCGGGTGGCGACTCATTTTTTTTTTTTGTTTTCACGTCCGAACATCGAGCGAGCCGCATGGATCTGACCGTCCACAACAAGGGAACTAACAAACTTTTTAGAGTGTAAAAAACATGCAACATGGATGGAATGAATTTGTTGAGGAGTGTAACAATTATCCATTCAGGACGCAACACAAGTGAAGGAAGGGTGCAATGGTCAGAAAATCTTTTCAGCAAGTGTAATTTGAGCACACACTGTAACCCCATTGGGACCAACTCGAGTGAAATGAAGTCTTTGAGGAGTGCAATAGTTGTCCATGACAGGTTAAACAAACTAGGACCAAGTGTGTAATGGTGAGAATATATTTGTTGCAACAAACTCTATTTCAACAATTACTGATTTTATTCAGTTGTAATGAACACCATGGTTTGAATCCTACAACTCAGCCTTGTAACTATCATCCAAAATTTTGTCAAACTAAAAAGATAAAAAAATTCAAAATTCAATTGTATTCATTATGAAATTCTCAGATCTAGGGTCAACAATAAAGTTTGTGAGCTTTGCACAAAATTGGGGAACAAAATGTTAGAGAAGTGGGATGGAAATCCAAAAATTGACTGAGCATATATAATCGCGTATGAACCGAACCAAGCCCATTGAAAAAATGAATTTATTCGTGTACCTGCTGCTTTGCTGTATGAGTATGGTTGATCTTGTGGTACTTCTTTTTTTTTTTTCATAGCGAGAGGGGAGGGGAGGGGAAGATGAGGAGAGTGAAGGAGGCGAAGATAGTGGAGAGAAGTTTTAGATCTAGGGTTTGTTTATCTGAAGAATAGTCGTCTGTCTCTCTTTCTTTTTTAGCATCGTCTGTCTTTTTTTTTACATTAAAAGTGACTGAGGAGGGAGAGTGAGGGAGGGTGTTGGTTTAGAGAATTTTTTTTAAACGAGGGTATTGCGGTTAACACGAAAATTGGTACCATGTATGTGCAATTAAAATTTTCTTTTTCATGTTGGGAGCAATTTCCAAAAAGTGTTCCATTGATTGACAATAATTTGCCCCTAACGCCATGTTACGACATTTTTTCCAAAATAAAATGAGTCTTCCAAACACTCCTAATTTTTAAAACTCGAGGAGGTATTGACCCGAATAGCTCCATTTCTACTGCAAAAGAATTGGATCCTGTTGTGACCCGGCCCTCTACTTTTAAGGCCTTGTTCTTAAATGAATTTTATAAGATAAAATCTAATTTTGATAAAATATGGAGTAGTTTTGTTTAGATGTGTGATAAAATGACATTGTTTTCCCAATGGATTAAATCTAGGGTTGATAAAAATGTTTTCTAGATGATTTTGTGAGATAAAATCTAGTGTTGATAAAATCTAGTTTTGCTAAAATTCGTTGAGAATGTTAAATTTTATCAAAACTAGATTTTACGAGATAAAATTCTTTCAAGAACAAGGCCTAATTTCATAAACAAGTGTCTGGTCCATTTGGCGGCCACGTCATGACGCCATGTCCCAGCCACATTTGCCTTTTTCACTTTCTGATACAATGCGCAATCGTCGGTACTCTATGCATTCTGAATTTGATCTCCGGCGACATAGCTCCATTTACCATCGGAAAATCACACCGGAAGAAAGATGAGAAGATTCTCTTCGATTTCTTCGCTTCTCTCCCGTTCACTAACGCTCGCTCGTAGAACCTCTGAATTCCAAATCAATGTGCTTCGCTTCCACTCTCATCTATCGGCCCCTTCTCTCTCCAGGCGTCTGGGTCAGTGTTTTCTATATACGTACACGCCTCTATATATGTGCCATACGCATTTTGTTCTCGTTTGATTTTGCATTTTCCCCCTTCTTTTTGGTCTTAGGTAGGTTAGGGTGCGTTGGGACTAAATTAATTTTTGCCAGGGACGGTGATCATTATTTATGTGTTAGTTACTTTTTTTCAGCATTTTCACCCTGATTTTTAAGTCACATCGTTTGTCTCGACATGAGAAATTAGATAAGTAATATAAAAAATAGAGCAAAAGATAGAAAGATGATGCCAAAGAAGCTTTGCACTTTTTTCAATTTTGGTCTCTATTTTATACTTTCATGTGGCATGAAAATATGACTCGATTATAGTAAAGACTAAGAGAAAAAGATAGAAAAAAAAAGTCCAAGGATGCAAAAAATATAAGCCCAAAGGGGGCCTTAAATTGATTCAGTTTGTTGATGAATTTTTTGTTAGTTGGCCTAGTTCACTGTTTGTTATGTAGTTGTTTAGACTGTTAATTCAATGGAGCAGGATTTATTAGGGCTCTTTGTTTGTCGAGGACCGTGTTACATGTTGGGATTCCACCTTGTGTGGGCCAGTTGGGCTTAGGCCCAGAGGGAGTGGATTAGGGTTTGTCTGTGTAACTCTATAAATACTCTGTGATGCCCTGTGTATTATGTGTGGTAGCACAATGTAGAGAGAGAGGCAGAAAGTGTGAGAGGGGGAGCCGGTTGTGGCTCTCCCGGAGAGAGAGATACACGAGAGAACTGGTGAGGATTTCATTATTGTGAGATTGAGTGTGAGTGTGTAACACAAGAACACGGATTGTCTCCGGATTATAGTGAAACCCCCCTCCCCGTGGATGTAGGTCCGATTTGGCCGAACCACGTATATTGTGTGTCGTGTTTTCTCTTGTTTTACTGCTTCTTTTGCGTGTTGCAAGGTTCTAAAACTCGCTAGGCCCTCCCAGGGCGGCCGGGGACCTTCGAGCTTCCAGCCCAGTACTGTTTGTTATGTAGTTGTTTACTCGGTTTCTTTTTTTAATTTTTTTAAATTTTTTTTTTAATATATAGACATTGTAGACAATGTAGGGACATGTAAAATTGTAAAGTAAATACTACCAAGTACCAAATAAGTAGTTAATCCATAATAACTAGTTACTAGTCAATCTTCATTGTTCATAGTTCAACTTCAAACCAAATAAAACCACGTAATAGAATTGTAACAGTGTGTGTTGACTGTGGTATTAATTAACTAATTAATAAACACTTGTGAAGAAAAAAAAAAAAAAAACTAAACAAACAACAGTCAACAACAAAACTAAACAACAGTCAACAGTCAACAGTTAATAAACACTTGTGAGTAGTCGGCGACTAACGCCGACTAATTTCCGAGTTGACCTTCCACCGACTAACTCCACCGACTAGGGTATAGTTGCCTCGGTTGGGTACCGAGGAGCGACTACTCGCCGAGTACTCGGCCGAGTAGTCCGAGTTTTAGAACACTGGCGTGTGGTGCGTTGTTGGAATCCTAACAACTGGTATCAGAGCTTTGGTTAAACCACCGGAGAGCGCACATCAGTCGGAAAATCACTCGGAGGCCATTGGAGCACTGTTTGAAGCTTTGGTCGGATAAAACAGGTGACAAAACTTGTTTTTGATCAGAGGGAATTGTGCTACTCTAAGAGACGAGTCCAACGGAGTGCTCGGAGTCAATTTTGGTCACCGGAGTAGGTCGGAATCGCAACCTGAACAGCGGCGGGCGGAGGCGAGTGGCGGACACGATGGGGTTCTCGTGAAACGTGATCAAATATGAATTTTTAGCACAGGGTTTTGTAGCTCTTTAAGAGGCGATCACGGGGGTACTTGAACCATCGCCGGAGGAGGCCGGACGCGCCCGCACGCGCAGGATAAAGATCGGCGCGTCAGATCCCGCGCTACCGTGTTGAACACGCGCGGGAGATTCTGGAAGATGATGGCGTGGCGTTGAGTCAGCGGCCACGTCGGATGCCACAGAGGTGCCACGTCGGAGGGTCAACAACCACGTCTGCCGGTCAACGCTAACGTGGCGCCACGTCAGCAAGGGGGGTCAGAACGGTCAAAAGGGTTAAACCGGTCGGGTCAAACCGATCAAAGGGGTCAGACCGGTCAGACTGGCGGTTCAACAGATAGGCAGACCGGGTCTGACCGGGTCAGAGTAGACCGGCGGTTCGGTGTCAGACCGGAAAGTTATTTTTGACCGGTTCAGTTAGACTATGACCGGTTCACAGACCGGTTCGCGACTCGGTTTTTCGTTCCAGATCCAACCACGCGCTCTGTTTTTCGTGAAGAGGCTCGGAAGCATGTTTTGTTGCTGGATTGAGCTGGATTTGAGTGTTCGGAGGCGTTTTGGGTTGTGAGGAGGCTTGTTCTTAGCTAATTGGACGGTTCCGGATTCAGTGGTGGGCTTGGTTTTGTGTGATTCAGGCCGGATGTTGCAGTCCTAGATACATCCGAGAGATTGTTGAGGATCCGACGCGGTCAGATCAATCAGATGGGATGATGTTAAGTCGGAGGCAGTCCATGGGAGATCCGATGGAAGTCCAGGGGGTGCTAGGAGAGCTGGGATTGGAACATGGATGAACCAGGAGGCAGGATGAGACCCGGGAGAGCTGACGGAGAGTGGCGAGAAGACCAGGATAGTGGCAGGAGTGGCAGATAGGTGACAGATTGGCGACTAAAGAGGCGAGCGGAGTTGGATAGCTACACACCAGGAGTATTAGACAGACTTTGCAGAGATCGGAGGTTGACCGGAGCAATCGTTTGATTGCGGATTCGCTGTGTTTGAGCCGTGGTGATCAGTCGGAGAAGCTAGTGAGCAAGGATACATTCTTTCGAGTGTTGCATCTCTGTTTGGTGGGTGCGGATACACTTGATTGGTTAAATGGCATAGGCGCTTACTAGAGTGACAGGTCGGAGTTGGTTAACAGTGATCGGAGGCAGTTTGGTTCAATCGGATTTGAAGACCTATCATCAGGATTTGCAGTTGTGATTCGAGCTGCATTGGATTGGATGATGGGCCACCATACAGGCTTGTGGGAGTGCAGTGGCAGATGGAGCTGATGTCAGGCATGGTCAGGTAGTATGAGTGTTGTGACGTGAGCAGGGATGACGACAGCTGTGGATGCACACAGGATATGCACGGGATTGTACCAAGGAGTCATGACCGGATGGTACTGGATGCGCTGGGAGTCGAATTATGAGTGTGCAGGATGTTGGCCAGCAACGATGATGCAACTGGTTGTTCAGGATATGTTCACGGGAGCTCCGGACAGAGGAATTGAGATGGAGATCAGATGATGCATACTGGTATTCTCTTTCTTCTGTGTTTATGTGGCGGATTATCTTTTCAGTTATGAGCTCATGTTGGTGTGGAGAGATGGAGTCACAGATTATGTCCTGTGATTGGGCATGAGCATTTGAGTTTTGGATGCCCAGATGCGGGCACTCCGGTTAGGGGGTGCAGGATTGTGATCAACCGCGGAAGATATGGTTTGCAGGGATACATTCATTCGAGTGGTGTGCCCGGTTGGGGTGCGGAGATGCTTGTTTGGGAATGACACAGGCGCTTGTCAGAGCGGTAGATCAGTTTGAGCCACGGAGATCTAGCAGGATTTGTTCACATCCCGGATTCACGAGAGGTGTATCCCGGTTTTGGGGTGCGGAGGTACTCGGTGAAGGATGTGGTGTCAGAGAAGGAGTCGGCCTCATCGTAGATGGTGTGTGAGATCATTTGGAGGAGTGAGCCTCTGGTATGGGCAGAGGGTTGCTGCATTCTCTTGACATGACAGGATGCTAGAGTGGCGGAGCGCGGCGATGAAGCTGCAGGCGCTTCTTTTGGAGAGCGCGGGCGCTTCTGTTGGTGAGCGCATACACCTCGGGTTTGAGGTGTGCGAGTGGAGGCATCCTAGTTGAGGGGGTGCGATACTCGGATTTTCTGATTGGCTGCGGAGTCTGGTTTTGCAAGGATACACTCTTTCAGGATTTGTGTACTCTGTTTGGTAGTGCATGGATGCTCGACTGGTTAGTGACATAGGCGCTTGCCAGAGTTAGTTAATTGGAGGAGGTGACATGGGGGTGTTGCAGACGACATTGCCCACTCGGTGTGGAGGGGGTGATTGTTGGGATTCCACCCCGTGTGGGCTAGTTGGGCTTAGGCCCAGAGGGAGTGGATTAGGGTTTGTCTGTGTAACTCTATAAATACTCTGTGATGCCCTGTGTATTATGTGTGGTAGCACAATGTAGAGAGAGAGGCAGAGAGTGTGAGAGGGGGAGCCGGTTGTGGCTCTCCCGGAGAGAGAGATACACGAGAGAACTGGTGAAGATTTTATTATTGTGAGATTGAGTGTGAGTGTGTAACACAAGAACACGGATTGTCTCCGGATTATAGTGAAACCCCCCTCCCCGTGGATGTAGGTCCGATTTGGCCGAACCACGTATATTGTGTGTCGTGTTTTCTCTTGTTTTACTGCTTCTGTTGCGTGTGGTGCGTTGTTGGAATCCTAACATTACATTGTCTCTTTGAAATGAATGAAGCATGTGATGTGTGGTCTATAGTTTTTAGTTGGACATTCGACCATATTATGCATGAAAAACTTATATTAAGCATGAGCTGGTCTATGGCACCTTGTTACAATTTACGTTAGGAGAATAAAGTTATTTATGAAGTGGTACAAGTATCTGCAGTGTTATCGAACTTTGACATGGGAGAAATTGGATGAAGCTGACACCTATGTGCATACCTACCTGATACATATACCCGAGTCCTTGTGACATGACTTCAAGATGAGAGTTTCATTAGTTTGTGTGACCGAATCTTGGTTATTAGTATCAGGTGTTTTAAGCATATATTATTGAGTAAATTTAGGAAATCACTGTAGGAGTATTTTATCAAGTTAAAAGGATGGAAGCATCTGTTAATTGATTCCATGGAAAACCCTATGAAGCAAATGTGTGTTATACTATAATGGTATGGTATGGGTATGGCAATGTGGCAAAACTTGAAAAGCACTTATAAAAAATACAATAATGCCACCAGGTATATCTGCAACATTTCTTGCTGCATAACCAACCTGGACTAGCTAAGTGGGCCAGAACTCTTGTTTCTCACCAAGAGCAAGGGTTATGGGCAAGGTTTTTTTTTTTTTTCCCCGGATCATCCATTGGCAAGAATCACATCCCAAGCTTCCGGCCCACAATATCAACAGTAAAAGAGAAAGGAATTTTTTCCTATCGATAGTGATCTAAATTTGTAATACACTCACTTGCAGGTATCGACACATACACACTCACTGTTACATGTCAACAAATTTTTTGATAGCAGTTGGTAACAACAAATAACAACATCCAATAAATCAAGACTGATTGCGTCTTGATCCAGTAAATACAGAACATCCAGGTTTTTTTTTTGTGAGAGATTCTTGCAACGGCCTGCACCAAAGAGGAATCCAGACTTTTTTGTTAAGACAAATGTACCACTTCCACTCAGTGGTGTAGCCATAAATTTGTAGCAGTGGGGGAACAATTCAAAATAGGCGACTTGGGGGAAAAAATCTAACACACCTTGACTCTTTTTTGAAATATTTCTTCAAGGCCTCTATTTGAAAAATAAATGTTTAACTATCACATTATCTTAAAGAGCTAAGTAGCTACAAAGGGAAAAAAATGAAAAGTACATTGGATGAAGGCTGACTTGTGAATTATTTATTATTCAGTGGTCCTAGGGCATCGCCATGTTGTGCTCTAGCACCCTTCTACATCACATATTTTGGTGGGACTTGTACATTTAGTCTTGAGTCCTACATGAATATGTTGTCAAGAATGGTGTTGGGACCTTAGTGGCAGGATCCTTCTAAAATGGGTGTGCTCCCTAGACGGGAGCTCGACGGAACCTGTTCCTAACTAGGATGGGAGCTTCCACACTAATCTTAAGGACGAAATACTCACTTCTCTTTCCACATATATGGAAGGAAGAAGAAAAAGAAAAAAGAAAGGTGCAAGCTTTTGGGATAAAAAAAAAAAAAACTCCCCCCATACTTATCTACGTGTTTAGCCTATATATTTGGCATAAAAAAATCTATTGGGATGTTATTTCTTACTCATGTATATATATATAAAATGTTCATATACATGCTCCCTTTACAACTATAAAACATATGTACAATACATATTAATATATGTAAACATATTCATATATATTTGTTCATTAAATATTCCCTTGCTGCTCCCAACCTAGGGAGCTTCTACATCCTCCACTCCCGCCCCCGCCCCCGCACCCTCTTTGTGCAACTAAATTTAGGACACTATGTGACGGTGTCTCAAGTGCCATAATGAATATTTCTTGTTTGGAGGTGCTATACTTAAATTTCTTAGATACAGTATTATTTACAATTGGAAAAAAAAAAAAAAATCCAGTGGGGGCCTAGGACCCCACTGGTCCTTAGCTCTCTCCACCACTGCTTCCACTTATTGAACTTAAACTCTGTACGCAGTATATTTATTTTTCTCGTACATTCGAAATTTTATTAGAAGTATTGAATTAAGTAGAACAAATACAAAAGTAAGGAATACAAGGATAGAAGAAATATTTGTCTAATCAAATGATAGAAAAGTTAGTAACTTAGAGTTGGAAAAAAATGATAAAATATCAAGCATTTAGTACATTAACAGTTAAAGAAAACAAAATAAAAGCATACCAGAATCGTACCCAAAAATGCAAAAAACAGAACATGATAACCATATGCTTACAGATACTGGTACGGCAACATTTATGGAGTACCCGTACTTGATAGGGAGTAACCAACTATTAACCTGATAACTACTTTCTTATTTGCAGCAACTTTGTTATTTCTTATGTTGAGCACTAAAGCAGCTGAAGTGCACTGTCTCAGCCAGTGACCTGTACGGCTGTACATAAATGTCCTGATGCACTGAAATTAATCACTTATTACTTGATGATCCTCATTTGCTGCTGGATTTAAATGGTTATGCTGTTAAAAAAAAAGGATTTAAATGGTTATCTATTTTTGCTTATTTAGGACCATTTGCACAGTATAAGGATCTTGTTGCGCAAGGGAAACTACAACATGATCCTTACCAGGAACAGGTGGCTTTAGAGCTGGACAATCTTCTCGGGAGGTTAGAGCAATATGAGAACGATATGGAAGAATATCATGTGAGATTAAACGACTCCCTTGTTCTCTTTCTGCAACCGAGATAACTCCAATTTATGGTAACTTATGATGTGCATCTTTTGTACACTTTTGACAGTTAAACTTATCCAAGTGGGAAGAAACCCGGGAAAATGAACGGCGCAGGCTTTTGATGGAGGAAGCTGAGGCTAAACAGAAGGGGGGAGTATTTTCATCTGTAACCAAGCATCGGAATAGATTCGTTGAGAGATGGATGTCCCGGTGAGGCGCAAGTTGCGGCGTTTTCTTATTGCAGTATTTTTTTTGGTTTTGTTTTGGCAACCAAATAAAAATTACTGCTTGGTACAATTTCTCTTTTCCGGGGCTGATGAAAAGCTTCATTGTTTGTTTGGTATTGTTCATTGCTGCTTTCGTGTCATTGTCCAGAACATTATCACTTTCGAAGAGAAAAAGAAGTAATGGGATTAGTGCATTCATTAGCGTTCATAAATTCTAAATCTTGTTATTTGGGTTGATTGCGTTGTATACAACAAGCATATTTTAACTGATATGAATCCACTCTACACAATATCCTTCTTTAAGATGATTTAAGTTATTTCTGTGAAATGTTTAAGAGGTCTGTGTATTAAATTATTACTAATATAAATTTTACTCGTTTTCAGATGCTAATAAGGTTTATATTTGACATGACTGATACAAACTTGAATGTAATAGGTCTGAATAGTCTTTCTCAGTTTGTAATTAGGTTTAATGTATGCTCGTTAGACTTGTTAACATAGAAAGTCAATTGACAAAATATTCCAAATCTTTTTAATGAGGAATTTTGTGCAGGAAATATTAGGACTAATTGTTCACACTTCTTGCATGTATAACTTGGAAAACATTGTCCTACTAATGATATGAATGATATAAACACATTGACATGTAGTACTTGCGATTTTGTTGAATATTGCTGATTCAGCAACTCAGCTTGTACATGTGATAGGTGCCGTATTACCTGTCGATATCAGTGCTTCTTATGAAGTGTTGCGTGTTGGCCAATTCTGTCTGTCTCAAAAGGTCTACAGAAACGGCTAGTAGAACTGTTTACATTCAATGTTGTGCTGTTGTTGGGAGCCCAATAACAGATCCTAGTTTTTGCTTTCTTCTAGTGTGAGGTGGTTCCACTCTCTCGATAATTTCTTCCGCATGTTAATGGCTATGGTAATTATTATTTTTGTTCTTCGCTGGACATTCTTGTTAGTTACTGCCATTACTGATCTCCTTTTCACCCAGGACAAAACCTGAAAATGTTGAACCAGGAGTGGGAAGATGGGTTTCATATCTTAATCGGGAGAGAAAATTAGATTCAGTAACTGGTCGCCGTCCAACTGCTCCTCCTGCTCCTAAAGGACTATACCTGTATGGAAATGTGGGAAGTGGTATGTTACGTAGCTATATTTTGCTAAGCTGTGAAGAAAGTAAACCTCAATCGTGTTTTGATCTGCCAAAGTATCCGCCTTTTGGATTGCATTGTAATGTTTGATTTTCTTGATTGGTGCCTGACTCAGGCAGAAGATAAATTGCAGTCAATGATGTTTCTTTGCCTCCATTTCTTTGGGGTTTTTGCTAATTTATGGTGTTTTGGGTTGGATATGGTCCATTGACAACAATTTTATGCATCATGTAGGGAAGACAATGCTCATGGACATGTTTTATAGTGCCACTGAAGGAATTGTTAAGCATCGAAGAAGGTTTCACTTTAATGAGGTCAGTGTTTAACTATGTTTTGTGGAACGTCATGACTTGTGATTATGTCAATGATTCACTTTTGTAATTGTATCAATTGGCTTCTTTTAAGAGGACATTTTGTAGCACTCTCATTTCTCTTTTGCATCGCCACACCAAAATAAACATTTGGAAATAGCTCTCTCTCTCTCTCTCCCACCTCCCGGGTGCAGCGGTGGGGGAATGGATAACCAGGGTCCTACCTGTACTCTTGTCCCTTTGTTCCTTGACCTAGATTTTGAGTTAGTTCAACTCAAAGCAAAATTGGGCATCTAAAGAGGTAGGTACCTTCGTTTGCACCACAAAATTCGAAGTAGTTGTTTTTGCCAAGCATGAAGGTTGCAATATCTTAACCACTTTCATAGCAAACCTGTTAACTATGCTGTTATCTGGATTACTTATGAAACCGTCTGTTAGTCTGCAAATGTTAGTTGCATTCTTCCTATGCCTTGCAATGTTATGCTACCTACCTTGTTACCCAAAGTGACACCATCTTCAGTAGCATCCAGGATTAGATAAACGACTGCGATAACAAAAGGGTAAAAGAATTAACTAAGTCCTGTCATTAAAATGCTTTATTCTTCTTGAGAAATTTACTAGACTTTGTTAGTAGTTAGTACTCTAATTTTCTTTTTTACCGGCAGGCTATGCTTCAAATAAATGAACATATGCATAAGATATGGAAAAATCAAGTGGAGGATAAGTCTTTGCAGTCAGGACTTTCTAGTTGGATCATGAACCTTCCCTTTGACATCAAAGTTAAAGAGTGGATTGATGCAGAAGAAAGATATAATCAAGAAGTACGTATGAAAAATATACTTCCTGCTGTAGCGGATAAGTTTCTTGTTGATAGGCAAGCAAATCAAAGAGGTGCTAGCATCCTATGCTTTGATGAGATACAGGTAAGTTGTTGCATGCCTTAAATGTGTTAACCTTCTTCGGCGATTTGGATCAAGAAAACAATTTCTGTATTGCTGCATCACCTCTAGCTCTCAGAATAGGCTGGGGCATATGCAAGCCATATGACTTTCCTTTTTAGCATGCGTTAACAAACACTTAGAACCAGCCCTTAATGTTGGACTAAGACAAATTGACACCCGCACAAAAAAGCCTTGTAGGAGTAAATTGTCACATGTGTCTGACACTACACCCGTGCAAGGATTAAATTGTACCAGGAGGGTGTCGCCTGTCCGGCACGGTGACACCTCAACAATGTGCACATAAATCCCACTTAAACTAGAGTCTGGAGGATGGACAAACCTGACACGTCACAAAATTCAGTTTCCAAAATTTCTTTGTGACGGAAAACTTTTGGTGACATTAGTGCATATATGTATTGTATAGATCGTGGTTTTTTTTTTATTCTGCAACTAATATTGTACTTAAAAATTCTGCTTTATTACAGACTGTTGATGTGTTTGCTATTGTGGCCTTATCTGGAATTGTAAGCAGATTGTTGAGCACTGGAACTATCCTTGTGGCCACCAGTAACCGAGCACCAAGGGAGTTAAATCAGGTGTACATAAAATTGGATTACCTTTGTCGTCCTTTCCCATGCCATTTGTCTGCTATTTGTTGTCACTTGTCACTTTTTTTTTTTTTAAAAAAAAAATTTTAGTTGACGGGCTTTTAATATTTGGGGGTACCCAATATGAAGTCTTATTGGGTGTCTTATCTAATTTCTGGTGGATTTAACTTGATGTTATTTATTTGGCAACAAATGGAATAGTATTTGAAGATACATGTTTTTTTCATGGGTCTAGAAAGCTGATGGAGCTTTGTATACTGGAAAGTCGCTTCTTGTAAATTTCTTGTGTGGCCTTCGTAATTGTACAACTTTTATGATTGAACAGCACATTGTTTGCTATGGTTGGTTAGAGTATCAAATGTTCTAGACTAAGGTAAAGCTGTTTTGCAACTGTTTTTCTTCTTCAGGATGGTATGCAGCGGGAGATCTTCCTTAAATTTCTTGCGAAGTTGGAGAATCACTGTGAGAGTGTTCTGATTGGAAGTGAGATTGATTATCGTCGCATTATAGCACAAACATCTATAGACAAAGTGAGAACTTGAGCAATTATTGGCCGAATCTTCTTTCTTTGCTTTAGACATCACATACATAATGGATGGGTGGATGCATAATTGACGGATTCACTATTTTTGAGAAAAGCCGAAGAAACAGGGCTTCCCCACAGGGTTAAGAACATCTATTTTCCTTTCTTTCTTCTTTAGAAGAGTAAACTTGAATAAGATTTAAAATTCCAATCTTCCTTGAGGTTTTTGAAAGTTCAATCTGTCAAGTGGTTTTTGACAGATTAAGTGAATGACTTCCATATTCCACTAACCAGGAAGTCAATAAGATGAGAGCTTATACATATCGTCAGTGGATTCAAAGTTGATCTTCTGATTCAGTCCATGAAAGCTCACTTTTTCGTTTGCAGTATTCCTACTGAAGGAAGTTGTTTAAGGGAGTGGCCCAGTCCATCTGATCAAGCTCCGTCATAGCCCAATCCTGGTAGTCCAATAAGGTCTAAAATGCGGTCTACTTCAACGTTCAAAGTTCAAACCAAATGAAACTAGCCGATTGATTGTCCGCCTAATCTGCCTAGCCGATTAATCGCCAATTAATCCGGCCTAGCAGCCGATTAACCGGCCTGGGGCCTAGATCACCACCTAGACCCCTAGGCAAGGCGGCGGGGTATTGCCTGGAGCCTAGGCGCTGATTAATTGGCTGCCTAGGCCGCCTTTTAGAACACTGCTCTCTATTACCACGGATCCATTTGTAGCTTCACCACTCATTTATGGTCGACATATTGTACCTATATAATCCTACTTGGCCTGTTTTGAATTTGTTGCAATGAAGAGTTGTCCATCTTTGGGTGTAATATTGTTTTAAGCTGTTCTTTTGCCCCTTGTGGAATGATTGTGCTGTCTGAAGCTCTAATGCGAAAGATGCAGAATTTTTTAATCCACCAAATAGAAGAGACTTACTCTTGCTTCTTCTAAAGCCATTTTCAACTGGACAAGATGTTGAGCTTGAGTTCCCAGTGAAAGCTCTACCAGAGGGATCACTGGAAAATTTTGGCGACCACTGTCATACAGGTCAACTAATTATGTAGCACGGACACGGACACAGATATAGACACGGACACGGGAAATCTAAAAAAATAGACAGGGACACGGACACGGCGGGGGACGGAAAAAATAAATAAATAAATTAATAATTATATATATATAATAAATATATTATATATGTATGCAGTAACAATTTATATACATAAATATATACACTTTTCTTTTGATTTGTAAGATATTTGCATTGTTATGCGCTGGTATATACGCACATATATACATGTAAGATATACACACGCATCTGCGGAGATATATACATCGACTATATACCAGTACATACATATATATACAAAAATTTATGTATATACATCGAGAGAGAGGGAGGGAGAGAGAGTGAGATTGTGAGAGTCAAAGTGCGTAGATATGGGACACGCGCGTCCATGCCGTGTCCCCCTCCAAAAACTAATTTAATTTAAGGGATACGCCACGTGGCGTGTCCAATACGTGTCCCCAAGTGTCCCCCGAGTGTCCCCGTGTCCTCGTAGGACACGGCAACCTCAACAAGTGTTGGTGCTACATAGTCAACTAATGTATTTGTAATCTTAACACTTAGAGCGTCTTTTCTTTGAGTTTTTTAGTGAATGTGTTAATTTTTCTTGACGGATATGCACGGTTTGAGTAGGGGGAAATTTATAGTGTTCTTGCTGGGTAAGTCTTTTCCTTCTAGGAAAAAGCTTATGCTTCGCTTGCTAAGATATCGCTTCTTTTAATGGTAGTTTACCATTCAACTTGGGTGTTTTCTCAAACCTCTTCTTGGGGTTAATGTTTCATGAAATCTGCAGATTCACTTCTTCTGGCCTCTGGATAGCATCACAATTAATGAGTTCGAAAAAGTTTGGGATGAGGTTATCAGACATTCTGGAGGAAGGATCACCTCTGATACTATTGCAGTCATGTTTGGGAGGTACTCTTAAACGTAATGTTACTGTCCCTAAATGTGTGTAATTAAAATTATTGACGTACATTTTTCTCTCTTCAGAACGTTGGAAGTACCAGAATGTTGTAATGGGGTGGCACGGTTCACATTCGATTATCTTTGTGGTCGGCCGGTACTATGCTTTCTTTTTTCTTCAAGTTTGTGAGTTGCATTATTTTTCTTGCTGTTTTGCTTTCCATTGTTTCTTGACTAGCTTTTATGTTTAACCATATTATTAACTGACCCAAAGTAACCACAGGCGAATCCAAAACAAAAATGAACTACAATTAGCATGAGCATGTAAGTTCAAGAAAGTCAACATAAGTTTAATTGAGTTAAAGGAGCAAGGTCCGTGTATTCTGGAAGTAAAAAAAAACAGGAAAATTTAGCTTTGGAATATCTCTCGGGAGGTAACTTGTAAGAAAAAGGCACTGGGCACTTGGCAGCAATAAATTTACTGATTGAATGCTTTCAAGTCCTGTGAAATTTCCATTGAAATTAATGACGTCTTGGGTACCTCTGTTTAAGGACCACCACATAGAACTCTTTAATCATTTACTTGTTTTGTTTGCCGCTTGTTTGCTTGTTGTTTGTTGTCTCTCCTGGCATTTTTGTGTCTCACTAATGCTTGGTGATTAGAAAATTTGAATTCGTTATGGTTTGTACAAATGATTATTTGCATAGTATCATGTCACATTAAACGTTTCAGGTTGGGGCAGCTGATTACATTGCTGTAGCTAAAAATTATCATACAGTCTTCATCTCCGACATTCCTCTGATGAGTATGCGCATCCGCGATAAGGTTCTTTCCTAGTTCCCAAACTATAATTTCTTGGGCTAGCATTGCATTACCCATTTATGAAGTGTCATATAATTGAGAATTTAATGGGTTTCTGAACTATCTTAACCCACTGGCTTTTTATGCTGGAATCGTCTCATTGGCAGATGTGACCAAGGAATCTTGACATTGGCAGTTTTTTTGACACAAGGAAACATGTCAGTACAGTGTGGCCCTGAAATGAGTGGGAAAACCCTACACAAATGTAGCCCTTTTCCATTTCAAGCAATTTTGTTGTCAGTTTTCATGTGACCAAGGAACCACTAAGCCTCTTCTCTCATCCTTCATCTTTCCCTTTCTTTTCCACTTTCCACAGACCTGGGATGGTGCTAGCGGTTCTACTCTCCTCTTACATGAATAATACGTAGCCTTTTACCTTGTGTGATTAAAAATTTACCCAAATTACCGCCACAGAAGATGTTCGAATACCCATTCCCACATTCCCTGTTGTTTGTTGCAGATTGAACTTGCAAGTGAACTTGCTGGCTTTGCATGGGACTAGTATTCTGTTATTTCATGTTTTCCATCATTGCATCAGGCCATCAGCCCATCATGTATTATGGTCCACTCATTCTTGACTAGGCTTTTTAGAATACAGACTCTACTTGTAGATATATAATCATGGCCTAAATCTATAAGTGGCTTAATCAGATCCAGTATCCAGTTAGTAACAGAACCTCGCTGCAGCCGTTTATGTCTCTGCTTCATAAGTCATCTAGAACCTTTCTGAAAAAAATTCGATACTACTGTGTCAGAAGTTTTCTTTCGGCAATCAGATGGGGATCTTTTTGTGCATGATTTACAAGAATTACAGCACTAGGTATTGCTTGATTATATACTTCCACATTGGATAGGTACGAAATGGGTGATCCATGATCACTTATTATAATGTAATAATGTTGACCCACTCCACCGAATAGCCTAAGCTTTTGGGTTGAATCTAAAGTTTCTACAGTTACATAGTACGGGTGTCATAATGTGTGCTAAAGTTTGTTGAGAAGCCTGGCATTGTTTAGTGAACCATCCGCATTCTTTGATAATTGATTGTCGAGTGCTTGAAGCCGTACATCGGATGCTTGCAAATGGTAAATACTAGTATCTTTGTGCTGTTTGCTTACATATTCTCCATTTTGTATTATGAGTAGAATTGGCTTGTGTTGATGACATTGTCAATAATTAGTTAGTCTAACTGCCTTTGTGCAGCGTTTGCCCAGAGAAGAACTATTTGATAAGTCAGGTAGTAGAGTGTTCACATGTTGTCTCCATATACTTGGAGTAGTTACATATTTGGATGAACCATGTAAATTAGTTGAACTAAAAATTGCCTTTTTATGTTGGATTTTTTGATTAGCCATGGCCCTTTTTTTATTGTTTACCTAGAAAAGCATTATTTTAAGTGGCAATAGTTATTCGCTATACTAGTGGTAGTACTCGGACTTTTTACACAACAAAGTAACCATGTGGGTTCAGAAGCTTCAGATTAAGTTTTGCTTGCGTTATCTCATCACTGCTTTTGACAATGGTGTTCCTGCTTTCCAGGCACGGAGATTTATCACCCTCATCGATGAATTATATAATCACCATTGTTCACTCTTCTGTACGGCAGCTGGCTCTATTGATGACCTATTTCAGGGAACTGAAGAGGGAACGCTTTTTGATTTGGAAAGGTAAGTTTGTTTTTGTGTTCTCTTGCTAGAACCTGTTACTTCCTTGTGCCATTACTTTATAGTTAATTTGAACCTTAGTTGCACGAAGCGGGAGCGGGAACGGGGGAGCGGGGGTATGCAGAAGCTCCTTGGAGCGGCGCGGGAGTATTTAATAAATAAATATATATTTGAATAAACTTACATATATTTATATGTATTGGACATATATTTTATAGTTGCAAAGGGAGCACGTATGTAAGCATTTTACCTATATAAGCATGAGTGAGAAATGACACCTCAATAGATTATTTTATGCCAAATATATGGACTAAACATGTAGATAAGTAAGAAACTATGAGACGAGAAAGAGAGAGTCCTAAATCTTTCCTACTTCTTTTGTCTTTTTCTTTTTCCTTGCATATATTTGGAAAAAGAAGTGAGATTTTCGTCCTTAAAAGTAGTGTGGAAGCTCCCATCTTGTTTAGGAGCGGGTTCCCGTCTGGACGGGAGCGAGTTCCCGTCGAGCTCCCGTCTGGGGAGCGTGGATTCGAGCTCCCGTCTAGGGAGCGCACCCATTTTAGAAGGATCCTGCAACTAAGATTTGAACTGCTGTTTTTGAAGATTTTCTTTCTCATTAGAGTTTTTATCCGAACAATATTAATGGGTTCCTCCTGCTTCCGCCTCCGCCCGGCCCCCCTTAGAGGGGAACACACACAGACGGTGAACTTAGGCCCCTTTCCGTTTGGTCACTCGGTTCAAACGTCATTCAAATAATGAAAATATAATTAGTGAAGCTGTATAACAATCGACTTTGGAGGCCTGACTTACCTACTGACTGGATCACTTGAATTGGGGAATTCAAGCATTCCAATCAGGCCCGGACGGCTCTTGGTTCTTGAGCCGCCAGTTTCGGACTCTCAGCTAGGGCCCATGATGAGCTATCTGATTCAACGGGGTACAGGTCATAGCTCAAAAATTATAGAACAATCTTAATAGGGTCTCTTGTTCGTCAAGCTTTCGAGCAGCTCTTTCGAGTGACAAAGTTTCTCCGCTCATTGAAACAACAAAGTTGGGATTTCGTATGCGTGGTGTGCACAAAATAAGGATTTCGGCGGCAGCAGCAACAGGCTGTTAGGGGTAGATTTACTTGGGTTTTCTGGCTGAAAAATGATCAACAATAAAGGACTCTTAAGGTTGTGTAACTCTTGAAAAGGGTAGGGTTTTGGGGATTAAAAACCCAAGGGTTAAAGGCTGTTGGGGGCTGTTCTGAGCACAGTGAACAATGAAGTGAACAGTACCTTCACTAGAGAATCAAATCACAGAAACATAATCAAATTCTCTTCTAGGTTCTGCTACTCGTTGGACTTCACATTCTTATGTTTGTTAGATTAAGGGTGGTTGGCTTGGCCTAACCCTTCATTTTGTTTTGTTTTTGTCTTCTCTCAACTTTTGTTAGTTCTGGATCAATTTTTTTGGATTGTTACTTCGTCTCTGTTGAAAAGGAAAGAATATTGTAGCACATGTTGTAAATCAATTAGGCAATTAGACAATTAGGAAGATTGTAATTAGTCTAATTAGGTAGATAGCAATTTCCTTATTATTTCCTTTCCTAAATTATCTTGTACACAGTCTATATATTGTGCCTCCTAGTGAGAAGAATACATATCGATTATAATCTTTCAACAGTCTCGAACGGAGAAAAGTTGAAAAAAAATGAACTAAACTTGAAAAGAAGTCAGGGAAGTTGAAAACAATAAAAAATATGATTGTTTTGGATTATTTCTGTGTTTTAGTGAAAACAATAAACTGTCTCCGTAAATCTTGCATTGACATTTTTTCATCCTTTTCATTATATTTGATCTTCATTTGTTGAATATAAACATTTAATAGTACTTTTTACCTCTCAAAGATACTATCTGCTTTTCATAATTGGTAATCAGCGGTTGGGTTGAATGGGTAATGGGTTGGCACTTACGTAGGTGCATCTGTTTTCCAGTTTCCAATTTGAAACAGAGACAGAAGGTGGAAAGCTCCGTCGAAATGTTTTAGAAGGCGGTGATGTGAGTTCGGGAGGTGCACCTTCTGGTATTATTTCTATGCTATCTGGGGAAGAGGAGATGTTTGCCTTCCGTCGAGCTGTAAGTAGGTTTATGTTTATCAGACATGATCTCTCTGTACTCTCTAAAATGAAAGATGGAAATATTGAATATAGGCAACGAAGCTAGAAAATGAAAGTCCAGAAAAAGAATTATTACTCGTTTATCTGCACATGACATGACATTAAAATTACCTAGAGTTTAGAAAATAAATCTTGGACTTTGATATGCTTTACCTTTTTTTTGAAAGGTGATATGCATTACTTATTATATACAACTGTAGACATGGCCGTGACCCGGTCCACGACATCAACTACTTGTAAGGCTGTAACTGCATTTCTGGCACCACTCCAATTTTCATGCGGTTTCAGTGGCGTAGCCAGAAATTTAGCTTAGTAGGGGCACCATTATACGTGGACTTAAAAAAGAAATGGCTTAAAATGCAAAATTTGCTACAATGTATATTTAGATAGCTGGTCTTTAAGTAAAACAATTAAGTTGAGAGAACTTTATTGGAAACTTGACGGAGATTATAGGGGGGAGTGATGAGTGATATAAAAGGGAATATGTGTATAATTTTCATTTGAGATACAAATGTAATGACCTTAGTAATTTAGGGGTAAAAGTGAAATTATAGAAACTTACAGTGGGTCCGTGCCCACACTGGCCATATACTAAATCCGCCACTGGGGGGTTTATTGTTTGGTCTTACGTATAGGCTTCTAGTATATTGGTTTCTTCAGTTTAGAAAATTGCGTTTCTAATCACTCATCCAAAAAAAAAAAAAACTCACCCAAGCAAAAGCAGTTAAAACACCGCAGCTCCTAGTCTAAGCATTACACTATATCCATGTGATATCTTGAGCGACATGGAGAAGAGTAGCTCCAAACGGCCCTTGGGACAGAAATCTCCCCCTTCTCCCAATCAGTGGCCAAAGGAACTGGCATAAACAGCTCTAACATATTATACCTCCAGATATTGGATTCTCCATATGGAGCTCATAATATGATCGTATCTGATAGTATATTGTATCCTGTATGTTGTGAATTGTGATCCCATTAGTGGTTTTTTCCGGTTCTTCGTGACCAGCAATGAATGCAACTGTTCTACTTACAAAATATTGTTCTGTTTCTAAGAATTGTGTTCACAAAGTAGTTGGTTGTGTAGGTCTCCCGCTTGATTGAAATGCAAACACCGTTGTACCTCAGTGGAGTCCGCTACCTTCACCCCTATTTTCAGAAGCATCAAAGTTGTAATACCAAAAGTGAGTGCACATATTTACCCAAAAAAAAAAGTGAGTGCACATTACCATCCGAGCAGTTACATTGAGCACCAAATACAATGCTCGTGCATCTTCTGTTGTGTTTGTTCATCAACGCGCCTCCGTTCCTGTCTTTATCGGTTACGTAAGAGGTTAAATAAAGGTACGACTCTTTTTCCAGTTTCAGTCGCCTTATCAATACATTCTTTTACCCCTCAGATTCACCAAACAATCAAATCAGCCAAATGGCGTTAATACTCTTGGTTCAAAAGAGAAACGCCTCTATTTAGGGCATGTAGTATGTATTTTGATCCTTAATGTATAGGGCGTTAGACGACTTGAGTTTTCCAGTGCCTGGAAAGGACCAAGAAACGAGTCTGATAGGTCTAGGATTAACACAAACAGTAGATGGAAAACTTTGAGTGATTTCAAGCTACTGGAAACTATATCATAGGCATTAAAAGAAGCATTATCACTAAAGGAATTGTAGAGGAAATACGCCGTCTATTTTGAATGTCCATTTACTTATGAAAATTGAATCATATTTTATTAAGTTAGTGTCGGAGCAACTTATGCACACATCGACTAAGTTCGAGATCTTAAAACGTGATTTGAAACAAATTTTCTTAGACTTTTCATTTACAATTATTACTGATACAAAAAGTTTAAGCTACAAGAATTCTCTTGTGACGTGCTAAAATAAGTTTAAGCTACAAGTTAATTGGTACCCATTAATAAAAAGGGTTTTTCTATTATCAGCACAGCACACTGGGCTGACAATAAAGCAACAAGAAAACAAAAAAAACACAAGTTCCATTGTACTTTTTTCACATTCCTATACACTTTCACACATTCCTATACACTTTTTACACATCTCAATACACTTTTTAACCCTTAATGTCAGCCCAATGGGCTGATTTTAGAATTTTCCTAATAAAAAAAATGAAATTATGAAAAATCTCTCACTTGGTTATACCTTTTGGGTGTTGAAAAAGTCATTGATTCAAAAGAAAAGTTCCAAGAGGGTGTCAAATGGTTAGTCAAATAACATCTGCGTAGGATTAAAAATACACTAAAACTATGAAAATTATATAAAAGAATGTAAACGTTTATGGAGGGTGTTGCTTAGCATGACTTGATGCCAATACTTACCGGTACTTTTTCACATAAGTAATTCAATATTAATTATCTGTTGATATAATTCTATTTATATTTTTAAGACCAGACGAAAGCATCACAATCGGGGAAAAAACGAAGTAAGAATTATTATCCTTCATTTCCCTTTCTCTGTGTTTTCTTTAATTTAATATGTTATTGGACCAAACAAAGCGTAATGGTTAAATAAATAAATATATAGTTGGCGTGATTTCGTAATACTACCTTTTATACCAACAAAAATAACTTATATTTTATTAAATGATCTTTCCAATGGCTGTTTGGGTTCAGGCACGGCAGCAACAATGAAACTCTTAAGCTGGAACTGTAGGGGACTTGGCCACCCTCTATCAGTTCACACCCTTGGACGTTTGCTCCAAGATCGACGGCCTAAACTTCTTTTTCTAATGGAAACAAAATCGACAGTAGATAAAGTCAGCCACTTACTCCGTTTTAAAGGGTTTGTTAATTCCACGGGTGTTGATGTTGATGGTCTCAAAGGGGGTCTCTGGGTTGGATGGAAATTCAATTTGTCAGCTACTGTTCGCCATCGTTCGAAGCACTTAATTCTGCTTTCGATTAAGGATGATTTTAATCTGGATTTGCATTTGGCTCTTATTTATGGTTCGCCCTATTTAATGGAAAGAGAGGCTGTTTGGGACTCCATTCATAATATCTTGGGTGTGCTTAAGGGTCCCTTGCTATGTATAGGAGACTTTAATCAAATCCTCTCATTTACGGATAGACTGGGGGCCCATTAAACCATATTACGGGCGTTGGCTTTTTTCAGCAATTCCTCTTTAATCTTAGTCTTACGGAGTTACAGTCTGGAGGACCTCACTTCACATGGACCAATAATCGCTCTGGTAATGACTGTACTTTTGAGCGTCTTGACAGAGCCTTTTGTAACTGTGACTGGTCTTCTCTCAATTTCAATGTCTCTGTTACCAATTTACCTATCCATGGTTCAGATCATGCCCCCATTCTCCTTTGCACCAGTCAGGACCGGATTGTCCGTAAACGCATTTTTAAATTTGAAAATTTTTGGACTCAACATGAAGAGTGCAAATCTGTTATTCAATCCTCATGGCTAGAAGCTTTCCAGGGTTCCCCGATGTTTGTGGTTGCTAATTAATAAGCTCCGCATAACAAGACATCGTTTATTAAACTGGCCGAGAGAGGGCATCGGTAATCTTGCCAATCACATCTCTTTGACCAGATCCTTTCTCAATGATATCCAATCAGCTCTAGCCTCAGACAGGGATTTTGCTCAGGAAGCGGCAGTTCTCAACCAACTTGAAAATTTGTTGGAACAAGAAGAGGTATATTGGGCTCAAAGGGCAAAACAAAATTTTTGGCT
Organism: Vaccinium myrtillus; assembly: GCA_016920895.1. Taxonomy (NCBI): domain Eukaryota; kingdom Viridiplantae; phylum Streptophyta; class Magnoliopsida; order Ericales; family Ericaceae; genus Vaccinium; species Vaccinium myrtillus. The sequence goes on from CM029274.1 coordinate 15,748,367, forward strand.
TTAGGGGACAATAATACTTCATATTTTCATAGAATTTCGAAGGTGAAAAGGCAGGGGTCGTGTATCAAGGGCATTTTCAATGATCAAAATTTATGGACTGACAAAGAGGATGAAATCCATCGTGTTTTTATGACCCATTTCTCCTCAGCTTACCAGGAACCCAACCCCTTTGTTAACATGGCAAATTGGAATGGATGGGAATTTTTAGATAAATGTTTATCAAGTGAACACCAAGAATGGTTGAATAGGCCTTTCAGGGCATATGAAGTGCACAAAGCAACTTTTCAGATAGGGGATTCTAAAGCGCCGGGTCCAGATGGATTTTCAGGGCATTTTTTCCAAAAATATTGGGATATTGTAGGTGACTCTATCATCTCTGTTGTCCTCTCATTTCTAAATTTAGGACACATGCTAAGGCAGAACAACTACACCCATATTGCCCTTATCCCAAAAATCCCCTCTCCAACTTCCACAACTAATTTTAGACCAATAAGTCTATGCAATGTCCTTTATAAGATCATTTCGAAGACTTTGGCTAATCGAATAAAGTCTATACTCCCATCCTACATCTCGCAATCTCAAAACGCTTTTGTTCCAGGTCGGCTGATCTCTGATAGCTCCCTCTTGGCTTGTGAGTTCTCCAACCTAATTGCTCATTCTAAATCAGGGAATAATTTCAAAGCTACTTTAAAGTTAGATATGAGCAAGGCCTTGACAGAGTAAATTGGGATTTTCTGGTTTTCACCCTCAGGAAGTTGGGTTTTTCATAAAAGTGGATTAATCTGTTACATCAATGTTTTTCGACTGTCTCATACTCCCTTCTCATAAACGGAGTTCCAACATAGAGATTCCACACACAATGTGGCTTGCGTCAAGGAGATCCTTTGTCCCCTTACTTGTTTATCATTTATCTTGAAACACTTTCTTGTGTCCTTAATCATTTGGATACATCGGGTAAGTGTAAGGGTCTCAAACTATCTAGGAATGGTATCTCCCTCTCTCACTTATTCTTTGCGGATGATTGTCTTTTCTTCTTCGAGCCGACGCTTGATAGTTGTGGTCATCTCAAAAGAGCTTTGGAGGATTTTAGCCATTTCTCTGGCCAAAATCCCACACACTTTCAGCCCAAATACCCCATCGTCTTTCTCCAGAAGATTTAAGGATTTCTTTCATGTCCCTATTAACTCGGCGCCGGTCCCTTACCTAGGCCTTCCCATGGAGATCACTGCTAATAAGCGACAATGCTTCAAATTTATTGTTGATCGAGCAGAGAAGGCTCTTGTGGGTTGCAATTCTAATATTTCTCAAGCAGGGAAGCTTTCCTTAATCAAATCTATCTTAGCAGGGCAACCATTTTATCTGTGTTCTACCTTCAAGCTCCCGATCTCTATATGTGATAAGCTCAATAGTATTTATGCTAATTACTGGAGGAAAGTTAACGATAGGAAACCCATCTATTGGCTTGCATGGAAGCACATTTTGGCTTATAAAAGAGAGGGTGGCCTTGGGATCCGAGATACTAAGCTTTTCAATCAAGCTTTGCTTGCTAATCAGTGTTGGCGTCTTCTCAATAACCCGGATCTCCTCATCTCTCGCATTCTTCTTTCAAAGTACTATTCTAAGGAAAATTTGATTAATGTGAAAGTTCATTCTAACTCCTCTTGGGAGTGGAAAAGCGTTCTCTTTGGTCGAGATCTTATTGCCCAACACGTTGCTTGGAGAGTTGGTGATGGAACAACCATTAACCTCTTTCATGATAGGTGGATTCCTAATTTGGATAAGCCGCTTATTGGCCTTATTCCTTTCAGTGGCTCGGATAATCTTACAGTTTCATTCCTGCTGGATGAGGGTACTAATGGGAAGGTCTAGAATGTGAATAGACTTAATGAGTTAATTCCAAGTTTTCTAGTTCAAGAAGTTCTAGCCATTCGTCTGCCTATCAACAATTGTTTGGACCAACTCATTTGGCCATTCACAATTTCAGGCAAATACAGTACCAAATCAGGATATAGATCTCTGTACGACATGCAAAAGTCGTGCCAACAATCTTCTGCCCCCTCTATTTGGATTTATAATGGTTTTAATGATTGGAATTTGGTCTGGAACCTTGATCTCCCTAAACGCTTAAAAGTTTTCATATGGAAATGCCTTAAAGGGATTCTTCCAGTTCGAGAAAATGTTGCTAAGCGACTGCATCGTGTTTCTGCATCTTGTCCGCTTTGTGGGGTAGCATATGAACCTATTAAGCATTTTTTATGTCTTTGCCCTCAATCTATTTTAGTTTGGGAGGGCTGTGATTTCTAGGACTTATCTTTAGACATCACCCAGAATCTGCCTTTCAATAATTGGTTTCTAAATTGGATAATTCAACTCCATAAAGACAAAAGAAGGTTCTCCTATTTTATCTCTATTCTTTGGGCTATTTGGAATGCTATGAACAAGGCGGTATTCTCAGACATGCCCTTCAATGTGGCATCAACTATTGGCATGGCCAAGGATTTTGCTCAGTGGTTCCTTCGTGCCTCAAATTGGCTTTCCAAAACCAAATCTCTAGCTTCTGCTTCCCCATTTGACAAGAACCCTTCATTTATTATTAAGAATTGTCCTAGGCCCGAGTCCGATCAGTGTGTTTGTCATCTCCATGTGGTGGTGCTTGGAAAGAGGGAAAAGCTTGGAGTGGCCTAGGATTTACAGCTTCCCATCCCAATGGATCTCTTATTGCAAAACAAGCATTATCTTCGTTCAGTTCTACGCTTACTCAAATAGAAATTCAAGCATGCTATGAAGCTATTAAATGGGCCATACAGAATAGTTATAATGTGGTTTATTTATTTTCTGATTGTTTCAATGCAATTATGCAGATCGCGGGGAAGACTGAGTGTCATCATCATGACACTTTTTGTTGAGCAACTTGGCAGCGGAGATTTCGAAGCTGTCGTTTTATAAGATCTCAAAGGTTGCACGCCAACATGTCCAGAGGGCTCACTTGTTTGCTAAGCATGCTCTGGCTTCTTTTGTTCCTCACCCGGACACCGGTGATGGAATTGTTTCTGCTACTCGTGTTTAGCTACTGTTGTTATTATGATGTTTATGTGGTGTTATTTGTGGATGTTTTATGATATTTCTGGTAGTGCTCTTGAGAGTTGTTATAATTTGGTTTATCAAATGATATTTCTACCTATTTCTCGGGGAAAAAAAGGGGAAAAAGGTAAGAAACATGAAAACAAACCCAGAAAACAGACATGAAAAGGCAGCCAACGGCTGTGATTCACCCGGTGCCGGGTGAATCACAGCCGTTGGCTGCCTTTTCATGTCTGTTTTCTGGGTTTGTTTTCATGTTATGTACCATCTCTCTTTCCAAAGCTAAAAGCTTGAAGCACTTGTACCTTTGTGTTCGGGAGTTAAAGGGTTCTGCCTTAATAAGTTGCACCCTTGAATTTTGTGACAAAATGGAAGTGCGGGTATGGTACACGTCACTTTTGCCAAAATTATCGCCCCTCACACCACACCAGTATTTGTAGGGGACTCTCCAATACTTATGTAACGCCCCCAAGATTTGGGCACGTTAAACATTATTACAGACCATAATAAAGTTTAAATCCTTAAACTTCAATACAAATAATAACATCCTCAAACACTATATAGATAATAACCGGGGTGGTTCTAGGTCTTCGTCTATCCCTGCGCCGGGTCATTCCCCACTCCGGCAGCACCTCCTATTCCATAGGACTGGGCTCCACAGTACTGTTCCTGTCCATTTAGGCCTCATTTGGGTGAATTGAAAAAACTGGTTTTTTGGTTTTGTCCTTATTCAATTTTTTTTGCATTTGTTAGTTTTCGGTCGATTTGTTGTGGTTTCTTGGCTCCTCTCTACGAGAGAAATCTAAAAAGTATAAAATTATTAGTCAAACTTAAAGTTTTGTGAATAAAGACGAAAAATAAACCAAAATGGTTTTTTTAGCCAAAGAACCCCTTAGATAGTCTGACATAATACGTCCGAGTCGCACAGGCAACATCATGGTATTATGCCAGGGTTACACGAAATGCAACACCGTGAGCAAAGCCCAGTAAGCCCAGTAGTTCACTACGCTACACGTCTAAGTTGCAATTCTAGAACAATAAGTCATAAACAGGATATACAACTTGTGAACAGTAAATCATGCAATATATCATGCGCGTCAATGCGGATCAGAGTAAACATGCGCAGATAACGATAACTCATAACAGTATCTCGAACTGTGTCACGTGTCATCTTGTCAAAAAATAATTTCTCGTTCAGTTTCTCAAACTTAACTCGTTATCAATTCGTTTTCTCAAAAATCAACCATTTTCCTCGTAAATCAATCATAAATCTCAAATCGGTGCCTCTCGCGGCAATCTTATTCAAATTTCAATATCTGCCAATGCTCCCATCACTCCGAAAGTTATTGGTCCGTTTACGCCTCCTTTCAGCTGACGGATACCAACCTTTCCGCTCGAGGTTTCGGTTATCGTGCATCACCGAACTTAACAGCCTGTTTGCACGGTCCGACCACCCCGCGACTCACACGACACAGTCCCGGCCGTCTTGCATCACCGAACTTAACAGCCTGTTTGCAAGTCCGTTCACCGTGTGTTGTGCACGCTTAGCCCAAACATCCTAGTTCTCTCCGCGAACTGGAGGTGGCGCTTTCGCTGCACTACCGCAATCAATACCATTCCTCCAAATTCTCTCGCGAATTTGAGGTGGCAACCAATCAACACATCTCATCTCATTTCATTTCACGAAAATCTCATTTCATTTCACAAAAATTTCATTTCTCATTTCAAAACTCATTTTCATTCTCATCTCTATTTTCTCATTAACCGATATTCGACTTCGCGTCCGGTGACAAAACGTATCGCGTACGTGCTCGGTGTCACATGCTCAAAATAATGCTCATGCAATAGTCCCTGATTTTCTCTAGAAATCATATCTCATCAAATACACATTTCTCACATAAAATCATGCAATTAAAATATTCCAACTCTCTAAAATAAATTGTTTCTTCTAGAAACTTTTCCCACATAAAATCATACATCTCAATACACTATCTTTCCCAAAAATAATATTTTCCAATTCTCTCAAATAAAATATATTTCTCAACCAAAAATCCCATTTCTTTCTTGTCCTCTTTCAAAACCATTTTATTTCTCTCAAAGAAATAAAACCAAACAACTTGCTCTTTCTAAAATAATCAAACACAACTCTTTTTCTAGAAAATTCCTTGTCATAAATTAACTCTACTAATTTATGAACTCTCCAAAAAAAAATCATTCCATCTCTCTAAAAATATATTCTTTATATTTCTAGAAAAACTCTTTTTTCAATAAACTCCAATAAACATACTTTTCTTCTATCTAGAAAAATCATAAATTTCTTTCTAGAAAATTTGATCAAATAAACTCTCAAACATTTTGGTAAAATCTTTCTAGAAATCATTTATGAAAAATCCTCTTTTCATATTTAATAAATAAAACTCCATACTTTCTCACCAAAAATAAACAATAGCAACTCTTTCAAATAAATACTTCATTTATTTAAGAGCAATATTTCAACAAACAACTCATAAGTTAATCAACCAAGATTAACTAATTTTCTCAAGAAATAATAACATAATCATACTAGAACTTTGTCTAACAACACATCTACTAATTAACTTCTAATTTCTTCTAATCACCTTCTAATTACTTCAAATCTCACCAATCCACTTCCAATTTCATGAAGAACATACTAATTAGAACTAAATAAACAATCTTGTTAATCTTCTAACAAGATAAAAATCCACTTTCTAAACTACTAAGAAACATACTTAGTAATTAACACATGCATAAAATTAACTTAATCAACTCTAAAATCATGCTTAGAAAACTAACAAGAACAACTTATTAGAACTAAAATTAACTAGTTAGAAGAGTAGTTTAGTAAACTACCTTAGTTTTCCGGGTGTAAACCGGAAGCCGAAAAGCACTCCGTTGGTGAAGAAAAACCCTTAAGCTAACTAGATTACTCACTAATTAGCCTAGTAAGTGGCTAATTAGAACTAAAATATGGTGGCTTAAAAGGTGGTAGAATATTTGGTTTGTGGGGAATATGGGAGACAAACAAAGAAGGAAAGTTTAAGGTGGCCAAATGGACAAAAGGTGAGCTATAAATAGACAAATGAACCTCTCTCTTTCTCTTCAAAAATTTCGGTGGTCTCTCTCCTCTCTCTACCGAAAATTCAAGGGGTGGGGGTGGTGAATGTGCATTAATCTTGCACATGGCAAGTACCAAGGTGGCATGTCTAGGCCTAGGTAGAATCTAGACTAGGAATCTAGGTGGAATCTAGGTACTTTAGGCTAGATGCTTGGCTAGGATGAACAAATATGGCACACATACATGGTACCAACGTGGGAGAGTAATGGTGGGGGAAAAACGCGTTCCGTTGTGTAGGTTTTTGCATGGTCACCTTTGTTACGGGGCGTTTTTAGGAGCCAAATTCACCCAATATGCAATAAATGGCTAGGAGTAGCCCTTAAATAGCTATGGCTAGGGGGAATATTCCTTCCTTAATTTAGGGAAGCTTGTCCCTAGTTACTTGGGAGCCAAGGTCTAGTATAGGTTAGGCTAGGTTGTGTAGTTTGTGCTCAAATGCATGTATTGTGTGGGTACGTGTAGGTTACTCCAAAAATAGCAAGGCTTAATCTAACTAGTGTTGTGTACAAAACCTTAGGCTTAGTTGGCAACCTTAACCTTCCATTGCTTGCACAATTGTACAAGGCAATAACTCATGCATGTGCATGTGTACTAATGCACACACACACAACACTCTCTCTCTCTCTCTCTACCGAGCTCTCTCTCTCTCTCTCTCTCTCTCTCTCCCCGAGGCTCTCTCTCTCTCTCTCTCTCTCTCTCTCTCTCTAACTTGGTCAATATACCAAGTTCCAATGGTGAAGGAATGACCACTCAATGACGTACTAAAGTGGTTGAGTGAAGTAATGGTGATAGCTGGGTAGGTTTCGGGTATTAAGCTCGGTCCCCGGGTGCTACGGTAGTGTAATGAATGTGTTACTCGGTCTCGTACTCGCGTAGACATGGCTAGAATTTCCTTTAATCGATTTAAAAGAATAAAATAATATTTTAATAGAAAAATATTCCAATAATCCGAAAATTAAAAATAGCTAATCAAATTATTAAACGAAATTTTTATTTACGAAAAACCGGGTCGTTACAACTTATGTCGGAACCAAAAGCCGAAGCTAAAGTATCATGTGTGGGTGGTATTGGGAGTATATTTAGCCCTAAAAGCATCATAGGGACTCAAATATGGATTTATTCACCCGGTCTTGAGTTTCAAACCACATCAACCCTCCTGGTTGAAAGCATAGTTCTTAGTGACGCAAACACAGCCTTATTGGAGATGAAAAAAAGAAGGGTAAATTTCACTGACCTACATTGAGGTTTCTAACAAAATATAGAGACCTCCTCCAAGGTTTCTGAAATTAAACCGACCTCTCTTGCTTTTGAAACTTTTACCAAGATTCCCCTTTCATCAACTAAACAATTGTTACACCCTAACTTTTCTTTCGTAACAATTATTTTTCGCATAGAAATTTAGCTGTTATAATTGGGACCAAGTTAATTATTTTTATTTATTTATTTTATTTATTTATTTTATTTATTTATTTATTTTATATGGGCTACCTGTATTATTGACGTTATTGTAATTTAGGGTGTACATAAGATTACATTTTGTATAATATTCTAGTATTAGGCTAATTAGGTTAATATATCTATTTTTATTTGTTATCTACGTTATCCTAGGTTACAGTTGCTATAATTCGATAGATGTTCACAAGTCATTAGGTTTAAAAATCTGAAATAAGGGTCTTGAGAGAGTGTAGCCGCATAAAAGGTTTCTCGGACTGGTCTTTGTGCTCTTGAACATAGCTCTCCATTGTGGTAAGTATCATCATCATTCTCTTTTATTTCATTACCTTGAATCAGTACCATTTGGTAGAGGATCGTAGTTTTGGGCGGACATTATTTTAAGTTTGATTGGTGGGTTGCTACTTGTATTGTCTTGGGGAGTTCTCGATGACAAAAGGGGCAGTGGGAATTGCCATGTGAATGCGCCATGCGGTGTGTGATGATCTGATGCAATTCTTTTGCATTTTAGTGGAGTTATTTACCGAGAACATTATTAAATTCTTAGTGCTATAGGTGTTAATGGGTTTCGGTGATATACAGTGGTAGTAGAAGAATAATCTTGTGTATTGCATGTATGGGAATTGAAGACTTGGTACACTTAGAAACAGATTACTTAGAGTAGGAAATTGAAGTTGGGTTTTGTAGTTCTCAAATGGCTACTGATGATTGGATTTAGGATTAGGCTTGGGCGCTATAAGAAATTCCTAACTTACATATTCAGTGTTATGTTATTTGAATAGTTATTTATTTCGTATTTTCTATTTTGTACAGGTTAGTCTCTTTTTGACATATTTGAGTTGCATTATTTTCCGACCCAGGTGAGTGGTTAAACATGTTACGTATTTTTGAACTCGCCGTGTCCCTTGAATTATTCTTTTGGAAAAATTATCATTTGGTTATTAAAACGTGAATTGTTATATTTGATCTTTTTATTGGCATGCGAGGAAAATAATATTTTGGTGAGAACTTGGTGGATATTGATGGGAACATTTATTATTGAAAGTCCAAGGAAATTTATCCTCTGTGTGTGGGTGACTTTGGCCATTAGGGAAGAGGCCGTGTCCTGGCCGGTGACCCTAATGCTCAACGGTGATTTTCGCCGGATCGTTCTTAGGGAAAAGTTCCACGGGCTGCCTACTCGTGGTGACTCTAAGTTTCGATATTGGATCCAATTTTTGAGATATTTGTTCACTGGCACTTGGTACTATTTGGTATTGGATGTGGTTCCCTATTGTTGTTGGATATCGTATTGTGATCACCAAAACAAGACTTGTTACTGGTAAAAAGATTTATTGATATAAATTGTTGTTTTGTGGTACACCTCGTATGCCTAAATATGTTTACATATTAATATATTTTTATCCCTGTTTTAGAACTGTATTTATTATACATGTTTTGCCATTCACTGAGCTTGTCAGCTGACGGATTTTATCCACCATCATTTTCAGGGAAATCGAGCCAGTAGATAAGGACTCTGGTGGCATCTTGGGGATTATTGTGTCGACCTCCATAGGATGCTGCATTCATGATTTATTATTTTATTTATTTGCTTCCGCACTTATTAAACCTTTTTGATACATCGCATTTTTGTTATCACTGGTTAATAATTTTTATTGATTGGTTCATGGGATGGTGTTCCCCATGCTTATGTTGAGACATATTTGTTTTGATTTGTTAATAATATAAAATGATCGTTTAGTGGTCTGTGGCTTATTTTATTTTAGGCTTCGTGTCCACGTGTTAGCCTTGTGGTTCACGGCCGGTCATTTCCCATTTTGGGGTGTGACAACAATTATAGTCTTAATTAAATTTACTTTCTTTTTAAAAGACAAGAATTCCCTTCTAAATGCATTATTCTTCTAATCTTTTTGTTTTACCATCATCACTATTTCTCCACTTTCAAAATTATTTACTATCCAAATTTTAAATAATTTTAATCAAAATTAATTACAAACTTTTACCCATTAAACTTTTTTTACTAGTAAATATTAAATAGTATTTTATTAGTTGAGTTACGGGTGATTTGGCCCAAATTATAGATGGGTAAATTTTAGTTTTACCTTTTGTGGTTTAGGCCTAGGCCGAGTGCGATGACCCCTTGTGGTTTGTGGAGCAATGTGCACTATTACATTTTTCGGTGCAATTAAGGAAATGGGAACAAGGGGCACTGTAGTGAGAGGCTCACTACAGGAGATTAGTAAGCCCATCCGGCAGTCCATCTCGATAATGAACGCTTCGATTTGAATCTAAACAATGGATGGCTTGGATCATTTGGAGTTCGAATTAAATCTGAGCCATCGATGCCGAGATGGACGACCGGATGGGACTATAGGCCCCCTGGATTCAAGGAAATGATGGTAATGCCCTATTTTCTTCTTCTTCTTCTTCTTTACCTTTTGTACTGGTTTAGATATACTCCCTCTGTCCCATATTGTTGTTCCTGATAGATTTTGATACAATTTTTAAACTGTTCATATCTTTCAATCTATAACGTATTTTATGTGCAATCTGGATCTTATTTGATAAATCTCAATTAGTTCTATTATACAAAGTATTTAAAATCCTTATTATAGATTGAAAAAATGAGCAGTTCAAAAGTGCATCGAAATATTATCTGGTCATCAAAAAGAAAAAAAGCAAAAGATAAAAACATGAATATCACTTGAATATTAATCGTGTTGTGCCTATAAAAATTGTTTTATTGTTTACTCTTAAGCGCATAATTTTTAAATTAGGCCTTAGGCACTAAAAATCCTTAAGCCGGCCCTATGTGTGTGATGTGAAGATAAAGGACAAACATGCGGAAGTGAATGTACATATACACACACATGTACATATTTGCGAAGAAGAAGATGAGAAACGGAGGAAGATATTAAAAACGAAAATGGTGTTTTCTTAAGTTAGGGTAAGCGAATTAGCTTTTACAACGGGAACGTGTTAGGGACATGAAAAGAAAACATGAAATGGAACATGAAAACGCATCCGACGGGTGAGATTTATCCGGTACACTGTTTTGATTGTGTACCGCGGGAATCTCATCTGTCGAATGCGTTTTTATGTTCCATTTCATGTTTTCTTTTCATGTAACCAACCAAGGCTCTTACAACAACAGGAAGAAGATGAAGGTAAAGAGTATATTTATATTTTCATTTGATCTTTGTTGACACTCTCATTATTGGCACGTGTGGCCTAAATGCATTAATTGCATTAATAATAAAGCAAGAAAGATCAGTAACACCGTTTAGTTAACGGAAGAAGGAATTTTAGTTTTAAAAGCAAGGGTGATTAGTGTAATTTTATAAAGTTAAGGTGAGCTAAGTGGAATCTATCCGAAAGAAAGAACGAATTAAAACTCCTAAGATTTGGTTCCGCCAGTTGCTCACCCCCAACCTAACCGGTAATCCTACGGGTACAGACCATTTTGTACAGAAAATGTACAAATCACTCTCGGGGACCCACTTTTGGGTCCCACACAAGTGATCCGAACGGTTCATTATTTTTAGAACATTTTTCCGAGGGGCTCCACAAAATTTCAGCTCAATCGGACGGTTAGAAGTGCTTGAACCAAAATCACGCCGTTTCAAGCACTTCTAACCGTCCGATTGAGCTGAAATTTTGTGGAGCCCCTCGGAAAAATGTTCTAAAAATAATGAACGATTCAGATCACTTGTGTGGGACCCAAAAGTGAGTCCCCGAGGAGAGCGATTTAGACATTTTTCGTACAAAATGGTTTGTACCGTAGCACGATCCCTAACCTAACAATGCCTCCAAGGCTTCAACAAACAAATGGACAGAGACAGCAACCCTATTTTAAGAAATAAAAAAATACCACTAAAAATAAAGAAAAAGAAGCAACTTTATTTCAAAAAGATTTTAAGATTCGATTCTTAAAAAATCGTGATATTCAAATCGAAAAAAAATGAAGCGGTTAGTATATCGTTTTTCGATTTTTTTTCGCTCCAAATTAAATTACTCTCGTGTAATTTAATTTGGTGCAAAAAAATCGAAAAAAACAAAGGGAACTATTTTTTTTTGATTTGAAATATTGGAATGTTCATTTTAACAACTTCAGCTAAAATGGGATTTCAAAACTCATGACTTACGATAGATTTATTACTACTCTTGTTTTATATAACAGATTCATCCCCCGCCCGCCACCACTGTCCTTCTCGAAAGGGGAAGCAGAGGGTTTCATTCCCTTCCGCCTGTTTGTCCTTTATCTTCCACATCACAAAACCCCACCTCTTGCTCGCCCCTGCGAATCGAATATATTCCATCAGCTTTCTCGAACACCCAATTGATATTTATGGATTCTTTGAATACCCATTTGCCCAAACTCGAGTATTTCAATTCTTCATCACTCTCCAATCGCTGGAACCAATGAAAAAGGTTGATTTGGATGCGTTTTGAACCCCAGGTAAAAGACTTCCTGGAGAATTCGAGTAATGGGTAGAAAAAATTTGCAAGTTCTTGAGGTTAAAAAAGATGGGTTTCTCTCAGGTTCTCAATTGGGGCTTCAATGGAGTCTCAAAGAAGGTTCTTTCCACCCAGGTGGCTTATTTGCTAGTGTTGGCCAAGTGGGCAGTACAGGTTTTGGCATTTCTTCAAATTCTACTAATTCTAATAAGGACGACAATGGGGGTTTCAAGTTACCTTACACAGATTTATATGTCAAGTATGTGTCACCCCCTGAGGGTTTTCGGATTGTTGGTGTTACAGAGGAGGAGGAAGAAAGGTTGAAGAAGAGGAAGGGTGGTAGGCTTAAACTTAAAATCAAGATAGGGAATCCTTCATTGAGGAAGCTGATAAGCGGGGCGGTTGCTGGGGCGATTTCGCGGACCGCTGTGGCGCCTTTGGAGACCATTCGGACACATTTGATGGTTGGGAGTAGTGGGCATTCTGCCACTGAAGTGTTCAGTAATATTATGAAGACCGATGGGTGGAAAGGATTGTTTAGGGGTAATTTGGTTAATGTGATTCGTGTTGCACCCAGCAAAGCTATAGAGGTACAAACAGAATCTTGTTTGATTATTCCTTCGATTGTGTGCTCTGTTTAGGAGCAATCTGGTTTTTGTGATTCTAGTTTTGTTCAATCTATTGATTCTTACCGTGTATTCGGTAGTTTTTGTTACTGTTTGATCAAATTTGTGGTCTAATGTGGATTGGTTTAAGTGTGGCTTGCTATCCTTCTTGAACTTACGGCTTATGAGCTTTTTGTTTTAGACATTACGAAGCTTGAGGTATTATGAGCTTTCTTAGCGATTGCTTTATCTTTGCTGAGTTTTCCTTTTGTGCTTGTTTGTTTGTTTGTTAGAACTTGCTTGCTTCAGAGACTTTGTTTTATCTGTAACTGCTTTACATGTTTATTTGTTTCTTTTTGTCGTGTTGATAGAGTTGCTTATGGTGGTGGTTTTCTTTTCACGGACTGTTCGCCGTGTACTAACTCAGTTGAATATTTCGTGGTTTACGTTTGTAAAAGAGCTGTGCCAGGGTCTTTCTAGTCACCAACCATGCTTGCCTTTCAGATAGATTAGTGCATATAATATACCTAGTTAATTGGACGATAAACAATAGGTCTTGTTGTAAATTGGAAAATAAGCCATGCTTATTGTTTCTTAAATTTAAGCTCAGATATAGGTGCTGGTACAAGTATGTGTTTAAGCATCAGATTCAGCTTATCCTCACATCGTCAGACAATTGGACCTGATAAAATGTTGAGTTTCCTAGGCTCTTCCTTTTATTACACTGATAAAATCTCCGGTCAAGTGCGTCATGACACCATGTACCCCTCAGTCATTCGATTGGCCCGCCACCTGAGCATACACCTCATGCCCAATGGCATTCTAGTCTTGTCTCTGCCTAAGTTAAGAAATGGCTAAGGTCAGTGTGGTGGTTATGCAACCACCATAGCCTACTCCCCCCTTCCCCGCCCTCTTCCCCGATTTGCACCTTGACCAGTTCTAGATAGAGATCATTAGAAGGCAAACTGACATCATGATAAAGACGTGGTATGCTCTGTAGATATAATTAAAGTCCCCACCATCTCTGCAACCTTAGCACTTTGGACGATATTGCGCTTTCCTTTAGTCGAGGTTGCTCAGTAACCAGGTGTAAAGCTATGTGGAAGTGACCACTAGCCTTTCTACTTGGTCAAGCATGTGTCCTCAAAGTACCTAGGTGGTTGGCCTCCTTGGCTTATCCCCTTATTAAGAGAGACTTTACTCCACTCTCGTCTCCTGCTAGCAAAGACCTATGGCTCTCTGTGTGTGTGTGTGTGCGCGTGCGCGTGCGCTCTCTCTCTCTCGTCTCCATAAAATTACATTGACTCATTTCTCATGCCTGGTCTATCTACGGCCTCTCCCCCCACCTTAATCCCTACCCTAAGTTCCAGAGGGATTGGCGGCCAACCTACTTAGATTCCACTTCCACTGTTTGGACATACTGTACGTCTATGTTACAAGTACTTGAACAGTTCTGACCTAGTTATACCATTGTGAAGATATGGGAATAGCGATGTCACTGAATCATTATTCGAGAACTAAGCATCATTGGCAGTTTTGGCCACTCCTTTCATTTCTTAAAATCGTGTTATGACCTCCGATTTGTCCTGAACTTGTCTCCAAGGTGTCCGATAAAAAAAAATCAAGTGTCCATGCGGTTGTGTCCAAACTGCTTGTTCCAGACATTTCAAACACTGTTGATGTATCCGATAGAAATGTTTGTGCTTCTTAGTTTTTAGGAATAGACGCTTATGGTATGGATCATAACTTAACCCTTTATGTTTAAAAAGAAGTTTTGTGTGTCACATACCATTTGAAAGGGTTGTGCTATCTTCTGGTTCTTTCTTTCTTTTTTTTTTTTAATAATCTTTTTGTCATTTTTCTTCAACATCATAGCATTATCGTGATTTTCCAGACGTTTTATACTGTGAATTATGGCATTTTTCCTTCCTAACAATATTGTTATTGTTTTACGCTATGAATTACATAGAAGTTTTCCCTTTATCTAGTCAAAGGTTTGCTTGAAGAGTTATTTTCCCCCATCAAATGGTTTTATTTCTAACAGATTCTTCTTATTGGTTATGCTCTCCAACACCGGTTCTTGCTATTGTGCTGATAATACAACAGATGTTGACGACTTAGATACCTTTTTTCTTGGATAAGTGTAAAAGAAAAATCTGAATGACTTGTATATTGATTAACCAATCTGTTGACTAGGTGCAATATAAGTCATGCAACTTGATCTTATTAAACTGCCAAAATTCACCAACTTTATATTTTTAAGAAGGAAAATGCTACTGACCGATGGTTAGCAAAACGGTTCTAAGAACATTACTACTTTAGAGAAATATATGGTTCCACTTCTTTTGTTCTATTGCACTAGAATGAAGTCTCATTAAGCTGCCTTATGCTGTCTGCGTTTTGTTGAAGATTGATGTTTCCTGCATAATAGAAGTACGCAACCGTCCCAAATTGTTTGTCCCTCTTGGAAAGTCGTGTCATTTTCACATCAACAAAAAGCGCACTTTTATGCATATTTTTTCATATTTTTTCCCCACCAATTTAAAGATCTCAATTAGTTCTTTAAATTGGTGCAAAAAACGTCAACACATTATGTCCAAAAAAACCATTGCATTTTTTCATCCGAAAACAACACAACTTCCAGAAAAGGATAAACACGGAGGGATTAGTACCTTTCATAGATATTAGTATCTGCTCTCACCCTTCGGTGACTGAATCACTGAAATGACTAGCTTCCTTCATGGTTTGAAGCATGAGTAGAACTTCTACCAGAAATCACAGGATACTTCGATATGTTGGAATTGAAATTAGGCTTTAATACTTAAAACCAAGTACTGTTTTCTGCTAAACATGTGTTGACATTGGATGTTATGGTATCTTTACATTAACCCTTCTCTATGCAGTTATTTGCTTACGATACAGTCAACAAGGCCTTGTCAGCCAAACCAGGAGAACAGCAGAAACTCCCCGTCCCTGCCTCACTAATTGCTGGAGCCTGTGCCGGAGTTAGCTCCACTCTAGTTACATATCCGCTTGAGTTGGTCAAGACTCGGCTAACCATACAGGTATTTTGTTTCATTGTGTTTTTACGTTTAGCCAGGAAAAGGAAACGTTTTGAAAACGTAGCCTGATCATATTGGAAATGTCAAGAATATGAATGTATGAAAATGTCAGAGTTGAATATTTTCAATAACCAAAACAACTCGCTGGTCCAGTATGTTTCATGGAATTATTGTTATGTGTCAGTGTGATTCAGTATGTGTGGATGGAAACATAGGAATTTCAGGATTCCATTAATGTTTCGTTTCGGTCTTCTAGGAACGATTTGGCCATTTTGGACAGAATCAAAATGAGATTTTGTTCATCGCAATTGAAAACTTGAAGGCAGAAAGTTCTATACTCAGTGGTTGTGTTGAATGAATATGCAGAGAGATGTTTATGATGGTCTGTTTGATGCATTCCTAAAAATCTTGCAAGAGGGGGGACCAGGAGAGCTTTACAGGGGTCTCACCCCTAGTCTTATCGGTGTTATCCCATATGCTGCAACGAATTACTTTGCTTACGACACATTACGGAAAGCATACCGGAAGATTTTCAAGCAAGAGAAAATTGGAAACATAGAAACCCTACTTATCGGATCCGCCGCCGGTGCTATTTCAAGCAGTGCAACTTTCCCACTTGAGGTGGCGCGGAAGCATATGCAGGTAGGAGCTATTAGTGGGAGGCGTGTGTACAAGCATGTGCTGCACGCTCTCGCTAGCATACTTGAGCAGGAAGGAATCCAGGGTTTGTACAAGGGTCTGGGACCCAGTTGCATGAAGTTGGTGCCTGCAGCCGGGATTTCATTCATGTTCTATGAAGCTTGCAAGAGGATATTGGTAGAGAATGAGGACGACGCATAGAAGAGAGACTGAAAGGAAACTCAATTTTCCACCTATAGTAAAAGGTAAGACATAAATTTACTTGACGTTGATTTAAAGTTTTGTTGCATCTTTTTTTCAGCTGAATCTTTTCTTTGGCATTAAGTTAAAGAAGCCTGGTTTATTTGGTTGGAATTGATGTCTTTTTTCATTTCTTTGGAGAACATTCGGATTATACTTGAAGAGTGCGGCGCTTTACCTGATTGAGAAGGATAAATTACCATTTACTTCATTGCTTCAATTTGATTCTCTTCGTATTGGATATGCGTTGTTAGAGGGAATTATTTCCTGAATTCGTGTTATGTTGAGATGTTTAATTTACGCAAGCGGTAGTAGGGAGACATCATTATTTGAATAAAGCTTTACAGTAGGACCAACATCTGATCATCGTAAAAATGGAATTTATTTATTTATTTATTTATTTTGGAATGGAATCATCAGCGGCTTAAAGCTGATGAAGGAAAGCTGGAATGGAATTGAATAAATCGATTTTGTTGTAGGAAAGCTGACAAATTCTAAGATCAAAACATAACATGGCAAACGAATTTATTAATTTTACAATCCACACTTTCAACAAGTAAAGAAACCTTCCTAACCACTTGCAGCGCAATTTTATTGTTGAACTTGCAATGCACACAATAAAGAAACCTTCCTAACCACTTGCAGCGCTTCACAGTCAGTGTGTAGTTTGGAGTTTTGGTATTGCCATTCCTTCTCTTTGTATGTCCTTTTATGTCTAAATACTGAAATGAAATAATAGTTTATGTTATCTTTCTTTTTTCCTTCACTTGACAGATGTTAAGATCAAAACATGACATGGCAAACGAATCTATTAATGTTACAATCCACTCTTTCAATAAGTAAAGATTGTTTACTTGTTTTCAACAGCCAATAAAACTATGAGTAAACTATTGGTGTACACAAAATGCACACCGCGTTGTGTGGAGCTCATCTCAGGGTTCTAAACAAATAATCAAAGCATCTCAATTTGTTTAAAATACGTTTTTACGGATCCCTTTTAAAATCATCTCAATCGGATATCGGTAAAGAGATCAGTTTTTTGCTTAATATTCTGAATTGAAGCGAAGAATCGATCAAGCATCTTACCGATATCCAACTTAGTTAACCATGATCTTTTTTTTTTTTTAAATAGGGATCCTTAAAAACATATCTTAAATAAGTCAAAAAGATGAAAAAGTAAACTGAGATGATCAATTGTGTGGAATCCCGAGATGGGTCTCACACAACGCGGTCTGCATTTGATGTGCACCAAATAGTGTACCCATAGCAAGGCTTTCCTTACAGCATTTGGTGTGCACCAATTAATAGGACTGTTAACACAACTTGAAAAACTGTGTCTAAAATATATGAAATGGTTCCAATGAGGCTTCAAAGAGCAGCCACTTATAGAAATCATAAGCTGATTTTTTGACACTAATTTTTTTGAAATTGAGCGAAGATCTTTTTTCTAACAGAAATTGAGCAAAGAATCAAGCATCTTACCGATATCCTATTAAGCTGATTTTTTTTCGGAATCCTTAAAAACATATCGGCTCCGATCATTTGTGTGAAATCCCGAGATGGGTCCCACACAACGCGTTCTACATTTGATGTGCACCAAATAGTGTACCCATAGCAAGGCTTGCGAAGTTTTTAACAATGTGAAGCCGAAGACCTTTCATCAGTTGAGAGGTCGGACATAAGATATTGGAGGAAACTAAACAAATTGCATAAATGATTTTAGCACTAATTTGTTTAGTATCCTCCAATTCTCACATACGACTCTCAACACAAAACTTGACAAAATTGAAAAAATATATATGAGATGGTTCCATTGAAATGAGGCTTAAAAGAGCAGCCAATTATTTATAGAAATCTTGTGCACCAGAGGTCACACATTCTAGAGCAGAAGACAATGTGCATGATCATACACGGTTAATTACTTGATAGTACACAGCTAGCTCCGCACACTTTTTAGAAGAGAGCACAAATTCCATGATTCTTTATGGTTACACACACTTCTCTCCGTGACTACTTTTTGTTGGGATTTTGTGAATGAAACCGGGGCACTCGGAGTGTCTCCCGAGGCAACCGAGACCACCCCACGGATTCATAACGTCTATGTAACTCCCCTCATGAAAGTGGAGATAATGGCAGCATAAAATCTCATTCAAATTCGGATTAAGGGCAGGGGTTACAGAATCGGAATTGAATTGCACAATTCATTGACATCATTTGATTTCGTAATGAATGGGGAGGCTCCTCCTTAATACCTGAATTGAAGTTTTCAGCTCCCCCTACTGCTATAAATTGATAGCTCTGCCCTTTGGTTCATCATCAGAATTTCATGCATCACATCATATTCCAGAAATTGTTATTGAGAGAGAGAGGCAGGCGGTAGCTTCAGTTCGCCAAGGCAGTCGATAGAGGTGTTCTGTCGGCCGTGGTTTTTTGCCGTTGTATCCTGGGACAAAGACGTCGGTTCAACCTACAACACCCACGGTAGGCCGCGAATCTTTGTTAAGGAGTGTGTGGTTACACACGACTCGGCGTATCTACAGTTTGTATTTCTGTTTTACAGTTTCTGTAATTTCCAGTTTGTTCACATTGTAATCTGTTCATGTATTTTGATATTAACTGTGATATACGAAATTGTTCTTTGGAATTCGGATTGCCACTATAATTTTTCCAACATTTTTTGCACACAAACCTGTAAATTGTTAAGTAAAAACTTGAGATGGGAGGAGCTAGTGAAATACGTATAAACTGGCACAATAGTACTTGCGTGATAATTAAGGGTTTCAAGAAATTCTTTGGGGGGCGGGGCCGGCCGGCCTCCATAGTGGACTCTGGGATTGTACTCCCAAATTAGTCAGTCCATTGTGCCAGAATACAGAGATAATAAAAAAAATATGAATCTTTTTTCTCCATGTTAAAGACATGAATGGTTCCACATTAATGTACGTAGTAACTCTCTCAAAACGCATGATAGGCTCCAAACCAAAGTGATTGTCAAAACCCTTGAGAACTTCTGAGATAGTAGTGTATATGTACAAGTAGTGTTAGGGGTGTTTAGGAACCTTATTCTTTTACTTTTTTATATTTTTGGGTTTTTATATTTTTGGGATTTGAATTAAACTTAAAGTTTTGTGAATAAATAGAGAAAAATAAATCAAAAGAGTGTTTGAGAGATAGTGTGCAATATAGTGGAATAGATTTTGCCAATCCTTTTATAAGTAGTATTTTGGAGATATGAAATATTATGAAAATGTTGTTAAGAAGAAAAATGTTAATCAAAATGAAAAATTTAAAAATAAGAAGTAAAAAACTCCTCTCCCTCTACCTCTGGCTTTGGTTATCTAAACTCAAAAATTGAAATGCCCATTAAAGAACTCATTTTTTTTGACTCCATCCAAGCACCTAAAAGTGGGAAACCGAGAATACAGTTGAGGGAGTTGGTGAACCTTAATCCCATTGTAAGAAAGAGATAAAAGATGAGTGGGAGCTGAGCTTTTTGAGGGGGCTTGTGGTGTGAGCAAAAATTCCTACAATGGATTCCATTATGCAAATCTATGCCAACGAGGTCGAATGTTTGGTACCCAATTTTGTTGCATGACCAAATAATATCACTCTTGTCTAGGAAGCGGTGGCGGACACAGAATCAGAGCCAAGCAAGGGCCGAATCATGTGTATTTTTATATTCATAATAAAGTATATTTTGTAAGCATTTATCGCTATTTGCAAGGTTCGAATAAGAGACGATATCGTGTGCATGTGCGTAGCTACCGTTAAATTTTTATAAAAGCAACCTAAAAAATGATTGATAACTTGAAATTTTACGAGTTCTTATCCCACACAAATAGAAAATTTCAAGAATTTTTCCACTCGGGGACTTGCTGGGGCCAATCCCATAGAACTTTTCTGAATTAGCTTGCAAAACTAATATAATACGTGAGTATACTTGGAGTTGTGCAGGGGCCGGATCCCCCTTCACCCCCTTGTCACCGTCCCTGCTTGGAAGTTATGTTAAATGGTTGTTATAAAATCAGGTCCATTTTGCTTTTGTTGCTGTGAGCATTGACAGTTATAATTGTGCATTTGGGGTCACGGTTTAATTCTGAGGTGGCTGCAGTTGCCATACGGAGTGCACCAATTCTCATTCAAGTCCGGGTATGTTCATGCACTGGTTATGCACTGTATTCCATCTAACTATTTCTGGGGTGGCCTTATATTTCACTGATTTTGGCTTTTTACATTGTATTAAACCACATTCTGTTAATTCATAATTGTTGTTGGTGCAAAATCCCGGAGTCTTCGAGAATATTGAACGCCTTGACGGTGGAACTTGCTTCGAGGCACGTTACAATGTCGTTTTCCGAAAACAGTATTCACCCCCACCGTTTGGTGTGCACCGGGTTGATAGCAAATCTGTTTGAGGATACAACAAAACCGGATCAAATGATCTTCTGTATGCGTCCGCACAAACGAATGACAGACAGAATACCGAGTCGATTTTGTGATAAAATGAAACAAGGATTTGTTAATACCGTTTCTGCAGAGTAACGGTGTAACAAAACAAGAAAGCAACTCGAAAGTATATTGGAAGAGTAACGGCATTAAAAATCTGTGTCAAATGTTTGTGCCTAGGGCTCTATTTATAGACCCAATCGCACCTTTTCGCATGGGGTGGCATCCATTCATCACGGGTCGCACCCTTTCACCAAATAGCCAATATGGGACAACCCAAAACTCTTTTAGAATCTTCGTCAAGGCACAAAGAATATTTTGATAAAACCCCAAACTAAAAACCCATTTTATTTTGATAAATTCCAACAATTGTTGTCCCACCGCGTTGGGTTTCGCCTACTTGGAGGGGCTCGATGTCCTCCAAATTTCCGTCTTAACGTAGCAGCTGTGATGTTGATGTTAGCGTTGGTCGAGCATTTTGTTGATAGAGCATTACTAATTCCAAGACCACTTGCTGTTATATTTTCTTGGACATTCTTCGGTATGACATCTTGTTTGGACTCATGAATCCATACAGTATACCACTCTCAAGTAGTCTGTTGTTTGTTAGTTAGATGGATGTTACTATAGATCTTTGTTAATCCATACAACCGAATTCAGGAGTTAACCTACATTACCTTTTGTATTCATGTTTCTCTCCTCTCTTTAAGATGGATTATCAGGATCCGGGGGGCTTGCTGTCTGTGATTGGCTCAACATGCATGCCACCGCACGCCCCCGCTTCCGGATTGGATTGGATTATGAACATGAGAGTAGTGGTTATTTAATCTTGGTAGTTTTTAGCCTCATGAGCATGTTCGGTTGTAGCCGTTGAAACATGTAAAGTTAATATAAGCCAAATCAACCTATTGACAAGATGATATATCATGCACTTTCTTGTCTTCACCAACACTTCACTCAACTTTCTGGATCATTGATGAATGTCTCTTAACACTGAACAAGTTGCACTGAACAAATCCATCAAACTAGAAATAGAACCCAAACGAGAAACCCATCGAGTATCAGCAGCTCGTTGTTTCATAGCTTGATAAATATTAAAGAATTGTAACTAAACTTCATTAAAACTAATTTTAGTACAAAGTTATTTCATAGCTTGATAAATATTAAAGCTGTTACTATTATTTTTTTTTTAACGAAAAAATGGAGGGGGGACGGGACTATATAGTTTGATGATAAATTGTTTTTTTTTTTTTGGATAATTTAAATTGTTTTTTTCAATGTAATAGTGCGAATTTTTTAAAACGTATGGGAGACGACTGCCCCTACTAGCCCCTCCCTGGCTCCATCCTTGCCCCCACGTCCAGCCGGCGATCCCAAGAGTCAGTGACACTAAAAACAAAAAAAATCTTGTGAAATTTCAGTCTACGAATAAGTAAAGAATATTGTTTACTTGTTTTCACAGCTCAACTTGCTTGGTAATTCGCCTGCTCGATCAAGTGTTACGTTGATTTTCTGTCTTTCACCGAACAATGATGGCTTTGTCGTGACTAATTTGAAGCTGAGAACCTTTCCTCAGTTGAGAGGTCGGAGGTAAGATATTGGAGGAAACTAAACAAATTCCGTACTTGCTTCTTTTAGCAGTAATTTGTTTAGTATCCTCCAATCCTCACATACGACTCTCAACACAAAACTTGAAAATTTGTGTTGAAAATATATATATGAGATGGTTCCATTGAAATGATGCTTAAGGCTTAAAAGAGCAGCCAATTATTTATAGAAAATTTGTTCACCAGAGATCACACATTCTAGAGGAGAAGACAATTTGCATGATCAAATACGGTTATTACTTGCTAGTTCACAGCTAGCTCCACAGTTTTTAGAGGTATGCACAAATTCCACGAGTCTCTCTCTCTCTCCGTCCCAAAATGGATATTCCAAAACACTATTCACACCTCTTGAAAATTAAGCATTTTTATTTTTTAAGATATAATGAATTATATATGCAATATAGATCTTATTTGGACCCTAGCTCCATGGTGAAATGTGGAATTTATCTTCTAAATTAGTCGGTCTATCAGGCCAGAACCGAGTCATAAAAAATAAACTTATCAAGTACGTGAATTATTCCACAATCTCGAAACGCCTAATAGGATCCAGAACTCGTGAGATATTCTAGGTAGTGTTAAAGAGTCCAAAGGCTTATTATTGTCTGCCATTCCATTTAGTTTTGGTAAAATAAACAGTACTCCATACAGCTCCATAATATTTTCCCCGTATAAAGAAGAAAATTGATAATGGACACAAATCTAGGGGTGTACACGGTCCGGATTGAATCGGATTGACATTAATCCAATCCTAATCCACGAGTCACGGTTTTTAGAAAATACAATCTGTGTCCGGACCAAAAGTCTCACGGTCCGGTTCCAATCCGATCCGCGAGTCACGGATCGGTTCGGGTTTTATCCACGGATTACATATTTTACGTAGAAACAAACGGTTTCATCAAGAATTGACAGACATATAGTTTTATAAGATGTGATGGAGCCATGGAATATGAGGCAGTTCATCAGGAATTGTAGATGCAGTTTATCACTTCATCCACGGATTACAAGTGGTGGAGCCAAAGACAGTTTAATACAAAAAAGGCAATTTAATAAGGGAGGCCTAAACATTAAACAAGCAACAATAGAAACAAAGACACTAAGGCAGTTTAATACAAAATCCAAAGTAGAAAACAGAGAGACCTAAACATTAAACAAGCAGCAGTATTTATCAAACACAACAACTATTGAATTCAGTTACATCGAATAGAACAACTACTGAATTCATCAAAGTCCAACAGAAATGCAAGGCACTGGAATACATCAAAGTCCAATACAAATATATATATTAAAAAAAAGTATATATAATAAAAATCTCACAGTCCGGATCTGTTAATCCACGGTTTCAAAATCAAAATCCGTGTCCGGACCACGAGTCATGGTTTCTTATTTTTTTGAATCCGTGTCCGGACCATTAATCCACGGTTAAAATCCAAAACGTAAGGATCAGTTCAGTCCAGACCGGATTCACGGTTCACCGGTTTTTTGTGCAGCCCTACACAAATCATGCAAAATTATAGTGTCATTCAATATAGGCTCTCGATTCTGTGGTGCTTTTTTTTTTTGGTAAATCAGTTTGAATTAGAAAAAAAGTTAACCGAATATACAACTTACAAGGGGCATACCTGTTTACATAGAAAATTAACAAATCCAATAGGTGATTGACACGTAGTCAGAAATGCCAAACGTTGGCAATTACTTGTCAATAGAGATACACTGGATTATTGAAGGAGAATTGAGTTAATACGATGCCGTATTGTTCCTCAATTCAAATTAGCAGTTATTGGCAGTTACCAGTCAAAGACAAAATAGAAACTGACTTCGAAGCCACGATATTGATTGCTAAACAGATAAACTCCATGTGTAAATCTATAAAATGGAATTGTTAGCAGTTAGAGTACGTGGAGTATTTTTCGAAAAGCAGTTATCCTTTTAACATGTGATCATTTGAATTAGTTGGGCAGTTATGTAGATTTCAAATCAAGACTTCAGGAGGGAGAATCTGAAGAAATTCAAATTCAGACGTGGGGAAAGGAAGAAACTGCCAACTCAAAGAGCAGAAGTTAGAGTTCGAAGCAAGCCAAGTTCAAATTCATTGAGCGGGAAGTTCAAACTACAAGCAGCGTCTATAAATAGAAGAAATTGAAGAGTAAAAGCCCCCGAACAAATCTTCAACAAACAGCTATCAAAAAATGATGCTTGGTTTGTTCATTGGCAAAGTAGTTTAGGATTTCGAACTCAGTTCGAAGTAGATTAGGAAGTAGATTAGAAAGTAGTTAGGATAATTTTGATTGTTTTCATAAAACAATCACTCATTCTCGGTTGTTCTTGTAACAATCACCAGTTCGAAGTTCTGTTACATTTGTATTTGAAGTTGAAGACAATTTCGAAGTAAGTTTATCTTTGATTTATCAATCGAAGTACCTTGTTTCTGTATTGTTTCTTTAATTTCCTGAGTTATTGGTTTGCATTTCTTCACTTATAAAGAAAAATCCTCTTAATTGAGGTAGTTGAACCAATAAAACACAATCGCCTAATTAGACTTGGTTTTTCCAAAGTTAATCTGAGGGAGGAGATTGAAACTCTCTCTGGCACGCTCGCACACGATTATTTTATCATAAAGAAGTAAAAGAACCAAAACATTTTTGGCACGCCAGTGTGGGACCCCCGAAAGTGTTGAATGGCTCCAAAACTTAGAAGCAAAAGATGATTCTCAAATTGGCCAAACGCCAGAGGATGAGAATAACGTTAATCCTAGAGAGAATGAACAGGTCGAAAGACCCCAAATAGGTCAGGAAACTTGTATTGGTCAAGATACAAATGTTGGAATTGGCCAAAATTCTCGTATGAACACTAGGAACAATAGAACAAAGGCAAATTGATGACCCAAAGAATCCGGATATTGGAGGAAGTGTGTTGTCTAGCCAATTTGCTGAAGTAATTGTTACATTTAAGGAACTGGCCCAAATCCAGAAGCTTATGTTACAAAAATTAGAAGAGCAATCAGGACTTAAAAATAATCCTCTGCCTTCATTTGAGAAGGACAAAGAAGAGGCTAGCACAAGCAAATTTAAGTCAAGACTCGGAAAAGAGCCTATCAATGTAGATGAAATACTGTAATCTTGGTACGAACCGCAAAGGTTTATGACTCTCAAGCCCCCAAGCCTAAGAAAACATACAAACAAACCACTCATATCCCATTCAAACCTAGTTTTGATGGTGTAAATGAGGATAAAGGTTATAAAAATAATGACTGTGGGTTTGAAGGATATGGTCATTCCACAGAAATCATTTTATTGAAAGAGAAAGGTCAAGGAGGCTCGATATAGAATTTGGAATTCCTAAACATCCAGGAATACCAGAAATGGGAAGAGTGCATTCGAATCACCTTTACGAACCTTTACAAGGCAAGAAGGAGATTACAGACAGCCTCAACCTTTTGAAAACTCTTTTGATGGTTTTCCAGAAGATCACATGACAAGAAATGTGAATAGGGAACCACACATTAACTCAAATGTGCATTTTAAAGGAAATCCCACCCTTAGAGATGAAATATCGGGCCTTATGCAGAAGCTTATGGACCTTTAAACCGGGGGTGCAAACTCAGTTTATAGAAAACCTTATCCGTAATGGATAGATAGGCAGTTCGAAGTCCCTAGAGGGTTCAAAATTCCTGATTTTACACTGTTTCATGGGGATGGGAAACAATCAACCACAGAACACATTGCTAGATTTACTGCTCAGTGTAAGGAATTAGGTAATAATGGCTTCAGTAAGTTGAAATTATTCTCTAATTCTTTGACAGGAACTGCCTTCGAATGGTATTCGAATTTACCACCACAGTCGGGATTCCAAGTTGGCAAAGGATGGAAGAATTATTCCATGCACAGTTTTACCTAACTGAGCCTGAAGTCACTATGGCTGATTTAGCAAGGCTAAAACAAAAACCTGATGAAAAGGCTGCCCAATTCATTAATAGGTTTAAAAGGGCTAGAAACAAATGCAAACTTCAATTACCAGAAATTGAATTTGTTAGAATAGCACAAGATGGCTTAAGTAGAGAACTTAGAAAGAAGTTCGATTCTACTGAATTTAGGGACTTGGTTGATTTAACCTATAAAGCATCTAGATATGAATCTTTGTTAGAAGAAGATGTTGACAGAACAATTCTTCTTATTCTACTTATTACAAAGAGCCCACTTATGAAATTGATGTCACTTGAAATTATTGAACATGATCCTTGTGTGTGTGATTGTTTGGTTGAAAGGAGTCTTCTATAACACCAAGGAATAATAAGAAAGCCATTAGTAAAGTATATTCATTTGATGTTTCCAAAGAGATGAAATTTTTGATTACCTTTTGAAGAAAAAGTTTATCAAACTTCCGATAATGTTAGACTTCCAACTTTGGAAGAAATTAGAGGGAAGAATTACTGTAAATGGCATGCTTCTTGGACTCATTCAACTAAAAATTGTAATGTTTTCCGTGATAGGGTTCAAGAACAGATCAAGAAGGGAAGGATCATGTTTCCAGAAAAGGCTATGGGAATTGATACTGATCCATTTCCAAAGATTGAAGAAGTAACTGCTAACACTAATGTGCCAACATATTGGCTAAAACTGTTCGAGAAGTGTGGCAGAATAAACAAGTACATGTTGAAATGAATTCTGTGCAAAGTGGTAGAGGAAGGCCAAATGTTGGTCAACTTCGAAATGAGGCTTACAGAAACAATAAACCAAGACACATACCGAGAGTTCGTCTCAAAGAGGATTCAAAGTCTCATCTTCCTATGCTCGAAGCTTCCTTTTGGAATGTTTATGCATGGGATGCAGAGCCAATTATTTGGTTTTTAAAGATTTGGATCGACAGGGGGTAGATTTCTTTCCAAAAAGGATGGAAAGAAAAGCCTTAGATCTAAATAATGAAAGAAGACCCTGGGTAAGCCCAAGTCAAGGAAGAAATGAGAAGCCTTGGTTGGTTTCTAAAAGAAATGTACCTTCTAGCCCATTCCACCAACTTCAAGAGGGATTATCCTCCTTTGAAGAAGGTTAACACGGGAAAGGCCCCTATGGGCCAGGAAAATGAAGGGCAAGGTGAACAATTTTCCTTGGTAAAGGGGGTTCCCGATTGGTTTCTAAAGAAAATTAAACCGTAACTCTTCCAGGACACAAAGCTCCTTATAAGGTTGGAAACAAAATGGTCAAGCCTCCAAATACTCCCGTTGGTCAATGGATAGTGGTTCGAGATCCAAAGACCAAGACACCTCAAATGATTCCTATGTTGACAAGAACTCGTAAGAGGAAATTGCAAAGGAGGTATACTAGTTTCCAAATGGAAGAATATGCCTCTAAGGAAAATCCTAATGGGAATGATAAGGTCAACCCAAGATTTAATGACTTCAAGAGAAGACTCGAGGAATCTCTTGAAGAGGGTTTACTCAAGTCGAAATAGAAACACCGGAAAGTTTGGCTGCAAGGATGGATAATGACATACCTCGTAATAGCCCAACTTCACCAAATTCCTTGGCAAGCTATCAACGGCTTGTTAGAAGCCATGATAGTGGAACGGGGAAGGAGGTGGAGGCATAAATTCATCTCTGTTGAAACATTCTCTCCCATGGAAATTTCTGCAGTAATCTTCGAAAAAGTGGGCATAATGAGAAGAAGAATCGGACTTACTAATGCAAGAAAAAGGACCATCCAGTTTGGGACTTTACCCGAAGTTGATTAATATGGTTTCTCCTTCATTTGCTAACTTTGGACCTTTTGGACCGATCGCTCACCCATTGAAAAGCATTACATCCAACAGATTGCTCTATGGAGATCATTGATGTATCAAGTGATGAAGAATTTGATCTTTCGTATGACAATGGTTGGAATGATGGTTGGGGAACTTTGATTTCGAAGGTTCAAAAGGAAGAAGAAGAGGAAGATTTTACGATCATGGTTAATGATGTAGAAGAACCAAGTAACATCAAAGGAAAGGGCAATTTTTGTTCCGTAAAGTGAAGGTGATTCTAAGTATCCTTTGATTGTTGATTTGAACTGTGCTAATCTTTCTTACCCTTTCGATCACCTTCGAGTGATATGAGGCACCATTTGAAGCCACTTTGTACATCTCTGCAGAATTGATGGGATTTTGTTAAACAGGTTTTGTTGATAATGGTGCAAAAAGAAACATTCTCGCCTTCAAGGACTTTGAAAAAGTTGGGGAAAGAAAAGGTTCGATTGATCCCAACTAGCACATCTATTGGCTTTTTTCTTGGTGAAAGTAAAAGTCCTAAAGGAATTGTTTCTATACTTTGAAAGTTGGCCAAGTGGAAACCGACATGACCTTTTTGTAGTGGACACATTCACAAGTAAGTACAATGCCTTGCTTGGTAGGGATTGGATTCATGTCAATGGTTGTATTCCATCTTCGATGCACCAAACCCCGATGATTGTGAAGTACGAAAATGGGAAAGAAGTGGGGGTCGAAGAGGTGAAAGCAGACCCACATCCTTTCAAGATTTCAAACAAATTGTGCGTGTTTGAAATGTATAAACCGAAATCATTCCTCTAAGTGAAATTGCACAACCTGCCACCCCTCCATCCAATGTATTGGAAATTGGAGAATTGGCAGAATTAAAATCCAAGCTTAAACAAGCAGTTGATTATGAATCAGACAACTCACCAGATGAGGCTGCTTGGATGTGAGTCCAAGACAGAGTTCGAAGAGGCCAACTCATTGGCTTTAGTTAAGTTTATGGCTCTAGAAATAGAGCAGAAGTTACAGGAAACAGATGATTGGGAAGAATTATTGGCTGAGAAATCTGACTGGGGGTTGAAGCCATTTGAATTCAAAAAGGCCTTTGTTGGTCAGGTTGATTCCCAAGATCCTTTAGAAGAAGTGGAATCTATTATGGATGGACATTCAGGGTATAATCAAATTTGTATAGCTGAAGAAGATGTTCATAAAACCGCATTTAGAGCCCCTGGCAATCTTGGGACCTTCGAATGGGTCAAAATGCCTTTTGGGCTGAAAAATGCTGGTGCTACTTATCAAAGAGCAATGAACACTATTTTCCATGAAATAGTTGGGGGTTTTCTAGAGTGTTACATAGATGACATTATTGTCAAATCAAAATCTATTGATGAGCATGTAGAACATTTGAAAATAGCTTTTTCAAAGATGAAACATTATCAACTGAAGTTGAATCCTGCTAAATGTGCTTTTGGAGTAACAGCAGGTAACTTTTTAGGATATCTAGTCCACAGCAAAGGTATTCAAGTTGATAGCAATAAAGCTAAAGCTATTATTGATGTAAAACCTCCTTCGAATAAGAAAGAACTTCAAAAGTTTCTTGGTCAGTTAAATTTTCTTCGAAGATTTATATCCAATACTGCAGGAAAAACTAAAGTCTTTTCTTCTTTGCTGAAATTGAAGGATGGGGAAGACTTCGAATGGACAAAAGAGCATGATGATGCTTTCAAGGCCATCAAGGAGTACTTGATCAATCCACCAGTGCTTGTTCCACCTTCAAAAGGAAAGCCTGTCAAGTTGTATTTAGCAGCAAATTATGACTCAGTAGGAGTTCTGTTGGCTCAAGACAATGAAGAAGGCAAAGAACAAGCTATCTACTATTTAAGTAGGTTTCTTAATGATTGCGAAAGTAGATATTCTGCAGTAGAAAAATTATGTTTAACTTTGTTTTTTGCTTCGAAGAAACTCAGGTACTATATGATGCCTAGAGTAACCTATGTAATTTCCCAGACTGACGTTATGAAGTATATGTTGTCTCAACCTGTACTTAGTGGCAGAATTGGGAAATGGATTGTGTCCTTAATTGAATTTAACCTAGAATATGTTCCTCAGAAATCAATTAAGGGACAAGCTTTGGCTAATTTCTTGGCTGATCATCCAAATGGAATTGAGACTCCTGAAATAGCAGATGTTGATACAGTGACAATAAAGCCATGGAAAATGTGGTTCGATGGTTCGAAAACATCTCAAATGGCTGGGATTGGGATTGTATTGGAATCTCCACAAGGCTTGAAAACCAAATTTGGATTTCAGATAAATGAAGGAGAATGTACAAACAACCAAGCAGAATATGAAGCCTTAATTATGGGATTAGAGCTTTTGCTTACTTTAAAAGTTGACATAATTGAGGTGTTTGGAGATTCTCAATTAGTTATAAATCAGGTGAATGGAGAGTTTGGTTGCCATAGTGGTGGTTTAAAACCTTATCATCAATATGTGAAGTTGTTAATTGAGCAATTTCATATGATTACCTTTACTTATGTTCCAAGATTCTTTAATGGAGAAGCAGACGCAGTAGCTCAAAGAGCATCAGGATTTAAATGTATCACTGATGAAAACAGAATTTTGTCAATTGACTTTAAGGAAATATTTACCAATGCTTAAAGATAGGTATACCGATTTTCAAGTATGTGAAATCACCACTCCACCGGTTCGAATGATCGGAGACAATCATTGATTGATTATTTGACAAAACTCGATGCTAAAATGATAAAGCAACAAGACTAAGATCTCGTTAATTATATCATGTATAATGGAGAATTGTTCAAAAGAGGAGCAGATGGACTTTTACTCAAATGTTTGAACAAAGTCGATGCATTTAAAATTATGGCGTAAGTCCATGAAGGTATCGTGGTGCTCATCAAGCAGAATTAAGATGAGATGGCTAATTCAAGGTATGAATATTATTGGCCTTCTATTCTTAAGGATTGTATTGATTATGCAAAGGGTTGCCAAGCTTGTCAAAAGACAAAAGGCCTCTTAAACGATTGCCGCCATCAATTACAATACGTAGTTAAACCTTGGCCATTCAGAGGATGGGCAATGGATATGATTGGTATGATATATCCCGCTTCTAGAAAAGGAGATAGATTCATTCTAGTAGCCACGATTACTTTACTAAATGGGTTGAAGCTCAAGCCTTTGAGAGCGTGTCTCAAGAACAAGTCATGGAATTTATCAAAGGCATTATTTATAGATTTGGATCTCCAAACTATAACAAAGTGGATAATGGATCCATTTTTGAAGGAAGAGCAAGAAAAGCTTTTGCAGCCTACCCATGGGGTTTCTCTAATTAATTCTACTCCTTATTATGCTCAATCAAATGGCCAAGCAGAATCAACCAATAAGATTATCAAAAGAGGTATTCAAAGAATGGTTGATAGAAACCGAGAAGAATGGCCAAGCTTTATCGTTAAATGTGTTATGGGCATATCGAACCACCAAAAGGACCAAAGATAGGGACTACTCCTTTTGCTCGACTTATGGACATGATGCTTTGTTTTGCCTATGGAGATTGTGGTAAGGTCACAGAGAGTTGCTTCTCAAAACGACCTAAACATGGGAGCATACCACCAAGCAATGCACATGGAACTTGAAGAAATAGATGAGGAAAGAATTAGAGCTTTGAATCAAATTCTATTACAGAAATTGAGAATAGCCAGAAGTTATAATAAGAAAGTGGCTGTTCGAAGCTTTGATATAGGTGATTTAGTTTGGAAAGTAGTATTGCCCATCAAGGAAAGAAAACAAGGACTTGGAAAATGGGCTCCAAATTGGGAAGGACCTTTCCAAATCTATAGAGTTCTTAAAAGAGGAGCATACCATTTGCAAGATTTGAATGGTTATGTTCATAAAAGAAAGATTAATGGAAGATATTTAAAGGCTTATGTCCCAACCATTTGGGAATCCTTTAGTAGAAGATAAAACTTAAAAAAAAAAGCAGTGTATCTTCCATGGCTTGAGCTGTTCAAGATAATTCATAACAACAAGTTGAACTCATAGTTCAATTGATGAGATCAGCATTTCAAAGCAGTTCAAACAATCATGAAATTGGAATATTACAAACATTTCATTCATTGATCAAAGGATTGTACAATTGTATCTTTTAGGTCACTCAATACATGAGCACCTCTGGAACGAACAAAGTTATAAATTTCTTCTTGATCAGTAGTTCGCTGCAATTGACTTTTAAGGTCTCTTATATTTACAACATAAGAAGAAGCCTTGTTCAAAGAAGCTTGCATGTGGGTAGTTGTTTGAGAAATTTCCCCTTTAACTTTAAGCAAGGTTTCCTCTAAGTAAATTTCTTCCTCCTTCAATTGATGTAGCTTGATAGCATCTTGATCATAAGAAGAAATTACACTTTGTGCTTCATCACCTACACTTGACAATGCTGCCTTTAAAGTCTGCCTTTGTAAATGTCTCTCTTGAACTTCACAAAGTTGAAAGGCTTTTATTTGAAATTCAGAGACTTTAGTCAAGAGTTGTTTATGTAAGTCATGAGCATCGTGTTTTAGCACCAAGTCGCTTGACAAAGAAGTTTCGAGATGCATCTTCAAATCTCCTTCAGCCAATTTCTCAAAGTCCAATGTTAAGAATTGTTGGAGGATTTCCTTCAATTCTTGAATCTCTTCAGGAGTAAAAGTAGGTTTGACCAACTCAGGAAGAGAAGAACTATGTTGAGTTTTGAGTTGGATAATAGGAGACCTGAGAGATAATTGAGCTTTGGAATTAGTGATTTCTCGACAAAAATCATTCACTCTTAGTTTGAATTGCTTTAGTGAAGAGAGATCACCAACGGTTGTGCTAGCATAAGCATCAATTTTCTGACAAAAGAAAATACATAGACATAAGTAAATTTAATAAGAAGGAAGCTTTAATGTCTAAATATTATAAGGCACAATACCTCAATTGGATGGGTTTGCTCTAGAGGGGTTTGTTGAACAGAAATGTTTATTCTTGGAGATTGATCAAGAATAGCTTTTTCAATCACCACTTCAACAGGATCAGAAGTTTTGATGGTAGAAGTATTAAGAGCAATCTCAGGAAATAAACTTCTGTCATCTTTGGGATAGAAATATCAACATGTTGAATATGAATATCGCCTCGTAGTCTTTTTTGGTCCCAATATCCGAAAGATTTTCGTAATTCATCTTCGAAATAGACCGATTGAGCCGATCTTGATTTGACACTCGCATTTAAGGAAACATATTCCGTGAAAGCTCTTTGTTAAGAAGCTCTTCAAGAATATTTTCTTTAGTTATCATTTCAGAGTCAAGAATGCAAAGAAGATCAACAACATTTGATATGGATTCTTCGATTTGTCCTTTTCGAAGACTTTCCCAAACTAAGGCTCTTGCAATAGTATCGATAACAGGAGGAGACATGTCTTGTATTATCTCTTGTGGTGGAAACTTAAGGACTTTTCCTCTAGTGATTTTACCTATGGCAAAGGGAAGTAGTCTCATGTATTACCAGCCTCGACTTCAAGTTCTAATATGGCCGGATGTTGTCTTCTTCATCGAGATAGAATGATCGTGGTTAGAAAATATGAAAGAAGAATTCAAGGACCATGGTAAAAGTAAAGTTAAAAGGCTTGCCTTTTACAAATTGGCCTATTGGAACATCTTCGTGTCCTCTTCTTCGGGTTCTTCTATCGATATTTTCTTTCTTCTTTTCAAGCCTCATAGACTTTAGTAAGTTTTACTTTCTCATGACTTGTCTCTTGTTCGATGCCCCCTTTTCTTTTATTACCTATTTGAAAGAAAAATAGAGATAAATTATATGGTATAAAAGAGTTAGAAGGCCTGTATAGGCTTTAAAGATTTAAAATTCACCCGATGGGGGAGAAGGAGTAGTGCTATGTCTATGAGATCTAGTCATCATCTCGAGGAACATGATTGAAGAGGTTTCACATTCAAAGCAACAGACACCAAAGCAGAAGATTGCACTTCTGATGTTTCCTTCTTTTCTTCTCCTTTTTGGGTTTTGTTTTTCTTCTGAGCACCAAAACCATCATCTGATATTGAAAGGGAATTGGATTGGGCTTCACCTCCAGTTGTAGCAGGCAATCAATATGGCTTGCAAATCTTTGAACTAAGACATTTCGTTGTGTAGTTCAATGAGATTGTGCCACCATTGTGAGAACCCAAAGTGAAAATGGGACTGCACAATAGCAAATTCCAAGGGTATGAAAGCCTTCCCGAGTCTCCTAAACTCAACATTAAGGCGTGAAAGATGATTCTTATCAACCTTTTTCCTATCATAAAGAGGGACATTAGTCTCCCAGAAAAGGACATGGTATGGCTTGCACCATTCCAAACTGCCTAGCAAATTGGGCAGACAATATGTTTCAAAGATGAGTCTGTTTACAACCACCAATGATTCCCCCTATGAAGATTTCCCTTGGTAAAAGAATGCTTCCCAAGCATCGCCAAGGACTTCGAACCTCTATTCTCCATCATGTCCTTAATCCAGAGGGTCCAATACTCCAATCTGTGAAAGGGCGAAATTCAGCTTTTCTTCCTTATCTTCCTCATTTGGAAGAAATATTGAAGATACCCATTCGGTGATAAAGGATTGGAAGTCAAAATCTTAAACTTGTCCCCATAGACATTAACAGTGCTCAAATGGCAGCTTTGAAAACAGAGGAAAATATGCCACAATCCAAAGTTGTAAGAACCAAAGAGGGCCTCCTATGTTATACATGAGTGGTTTTGACTGATGTCGACCTATTTTGTAGACATAACCCAAGAAATATGAGGCCAAATCAAATTTCTCACCTTTAGAGAGGCAATATGCCAAAGGGGCGAATTGCATGATTTTCTTGCCACCGTGTGATGTAAGACCATTTTGCATAAAGTATATAAAAGATATGCAAAGAATTCCCGGTCGATATCGAGTCTTCGAATTTTGCCTCGTAACGGAAAAAAATTCCCATACGATGCATACGAACCAGAGGTTTTCATGTCTTTCAATGGCGGAACTTCGACGGATTTGGAGATATCAAACATCGGGCCAAATGGGGAAGTCCAATGTAAATGACACATCCAAAATCGTGGGTCCCATCATCCCACAATTGAAACGGAAATAGTTGAATGATGAATCCCAAAAAGCTAAGGCAAAGATGTATGAGAGCAGTGGTTTTGTTGAATACCATATCGAAGCAATGTGATGATATGCCAAAGCCCGCTTTGCTCCAATTCGTTTTCTTATGCTTCAAAGATGTGTTGATCCACTTACCAGTCTTTGTCTTGAACAAAGCCAAAGATACAAAGCTCTTAGTAGGCCATTCTACAAAGTTTAGTGCCCGATCTTTGATGAGTTGACTTCCTTCCAAAATCGGGTAACATGGCGTAAATTTGAGAGGAAGATCAAAGAATGCAGGCCTAGGATATGAGTATCGACCTTTTTAGGGTTCACAATAAAAGTTTGATCATGTAAGGATCCATCCGTGGGTTTCGATTTGGCTTCATGAACCAATTGTCTTAGGGCAAAGGAAGAAGTGCCGATTGGGTTTGAAGTCTCAGAGGCCATGGTTGCAGAAGTACAAGAGAGAAAGAGAAAGGGCAAAGTGTTTTGAAAATGTTGAGCGCACAGTGAAAATTCTAAGCCCTAGATTTATACGTTGTGGTGAAATAGTGCGTTGTTTCGGATCAGGTGTTTATTGAATGGTAATTGGGCCTAAATCATTATTGAGCCCAAGTTGGAATTTAGACTTTGAAATGGTTTATTACTCTACTTATTTCGAAATCATCATGTTTTTAAAAACCAGTTGTATTGGTTTAAGACTATAAAAACATTTTTTATTGCTTCAAAAAGCACTGAAAGGTGTAAAATTAAGCCATAAAAGGAACTAAATTTTCGAAGATATTTTTTGGTATTGGAATGTTAGCCATGATTTAGTTAAAGAGTTCGACGCGGCAAAAGACACATCAACATTCATTCAAATTCCTTGAACAACGATGTTAATGTGGGGGGTATGTTTACATAGAAAATTAACAAATCCAATAGGTGATTGACACGTAGTCAGAAATGCCAAACGTTGGCAATTACTTGTCAATAGAGATACACTGGATTATTGAAGGAGAATTGAGTTAATACGATGCCGTATTGTTCCTCAATTCAAATTAGCAGTTATTGGCAGTTACCAGTCAAAGACAAAATAGAAACTGACTTCGAAGCCACGATATTGATTGCTAAACAGATAAACTCCATGTGTAAATCTATAAAATGGAATTGTTGGCAGTTAGAGTACGTGGAGTATTTTTCGAAAAGCAGTTATTCTTTTAACATGTGATCATTTGAATTAGTTGGGCAGTTATGTAGATTTCAAATCAAGACTTCAGGAGGGAGAATCTGAAGAAATTCAAATTCAGACGTGGGGAAAGGAAGAAACTGCCAACTCAAAGAGCAGAAGTTAGAGTTCGAAGCAAGCCAAGTTCAAATTCATTGAGCGGGAAGTTCAAACTACAAGCGTCTATAAATAGAAGAAATTGAAGAGTAAAAGCCCCGAACAAATCTTCAACAATGCCTATCAAAAAATGATGCTTGGTTTGTTCATTGGCAAAGTAGTTTAGGATTTGAACTCGGCTCAAGTAGATTAGAAGTAGATTAGAAAGTAGTTAGGATAATTTTGATTGTTTTCATAAAACAATCACTCATTCTCGGTTGTTCTTGTAACAATCACCAGTTCGAAGTTCTGTTACATTTGTATTTGAAGTTGAAGACAATTTCGAAGTAAGTTTATCTTTGATTTATCAATCGAAGTACCTTGTTTCTGTATTGTTTCTTTAATTTCCTGAGTTATTGGTTTGCATTTCTTCACTTATAAAGAAAAATCCTCTTAATTGAGGTAGTTGAACCAATAAAACACAATCGCCTGATTAGACTTGGTTTTTCCAAAGTTAATCTGAGGGAGGAGATTGAAACTCTCTCTGGCACGCTCGCACACGATTATTTTATCATAAAGAAGTAAAAGAACCAGTAAACAATACCCCAGGAAGGAAAGAGAGAGAAAAGAAAAAGGAAAAGAAATGAAACAAAAGGATGGGCAATTGGCTACAAGGGGCGTGAGTTCACCTGCCTCCTCAGTGGAGGCGTGAGTTCGAGCCTCACGAGGGGCGTGGTTTGACTAACTCACTAACATTACTAACCCCCTTCCCGCTAATATATATCGTCTGGCAAAAAAAAAAAATAGAGGGAGTAGAAACACACTACGCTGAATGACGAACAAACATTTATCGAAAAAACTGTGTGCACGTACAAAACGTACGGATCATGCACGTACGTGCATGCGGTACGGGCCCCAAAAAAATTCTAAAAAAATACCATAATTTTTAAAATATTATTTTAGGGGGCCCCGTAAAAAATCAGCTCAATTGGATATCGGTAAGTATGTTTTCTAGATTCACAGGGACGAAATGAAATTTTTTTGGGGCCCGCAGTGGGGCCCCCGCGTAGTGTACGTGCATGATCCGTGCACAAATGTGGGTACACATAGTCGGATTCAACATTTATTGGTGGAGGCCATGGTTGTGATGTGTAAACGGTTGAATGGATAGAAGGCCGAAATGGTGCGGCCTAGATATGGAGCCCATGGTTGTGATGTGTAAACAGTTGAATGGGGCCCATCTTGGTGGAGGCCCACTAGAGCAGCCACAAGCTACAACTTCTTGCATGCAAACTTGACTTGGGCTTTGAGGGCTTAAACGTGATTCTGGGATAGGTTTAAATCATGGTGCTGTATCCATTGGTGATGAGATGGGCCTGTGTGTTTACCGACTGGGGTTGGAAAGTGGACGGGAGAGTCTCTAGTGATCTCAATACCCTCCAATTTTTTCGAAGAATTTCAAGGGCTAAATCGAAATTACACCTTTTTTAATGGCTAAATTACACCTTTATATCGTTGACAAATAGATATTCACACCTTTTTTCAATAGCTAAATTCATCGAATTTCAGCTCTCCTAAACTTTGGAAACCATGTGCCTCTTAAAAGCTCTATAAGACTACTATTGACTTGCATTTTTTTTAATAAGTGAAGTACACAAATTATCCTTATAACATAGCCAAGATCCAATTGGAACATAATAGCATTTAACTGAGAAAAGAAAAATTAGGCAAGCTCAAAATGGATGTTTTAGCCACAAAAAATGTCCTCAAAATGCACTCCATAACATCTTAACTCTCCAGCACCCAAGTTGTCCCTATTTCTGAGTGGCATTTAGATAATCAACAAGCCAAGGAAACAACATATTCAATAGCTCAAAGGAAAGCAAAAAGGCATAACAATGGATCTGTAACTTGAAATAC
The DNA here is from genome assembly GCA_016920895.1 of Vaccinium myrtillus. Lineage (NCBI taxonomy): Eukaryota > Viridiplantae > Streptophyta > Magnoliopsida > Ericales > Ericaceae > Vaccinium > Vaccinium myrtillus. Next base: position 15,787,201 of record CM029274.1, read on the forward strand.
AACCACTGACAGACTGCAAGTTCAGTTAACAGTTAATAATCTCTTTCTTTTCAAGATAAGTTGCAAAGATTCATCAAATAGCACGCCAGTAATAACCAAATTAATAGGTTACAACACATTACCGGTAAGAAGCCCGATGAACGCTTACATAGCATGCTTAGACCCCAAATCTGTTTCCAATACCTTATTTTCACTTGTTCATTACAGATGGGGCGAAAGCACGAAGAAGAGAGGAGAAACTTACTGATCAAAATGACCTTAAAAAGCAGGCTAGCAATCAATGCCACATTGACCTTGAGAAGCAGTTTTTGAGGTGTCAGAGGTAAACGGATCAATCCGCACCCAAAGCAATGAGAAAATGGAAGCCAAAAGTATGGACCACACAATGACAATCGTTGGGGTTCGATTTTGGCGACCCAACAGACCCTTGAGGAAAGGGTACAAGTGGACGATGACCCAGATGGCAAAGAACAATTTTCCAAACAGTGGTCCCCATGACTGGTACCCACTGTTTATGGCGTAGGAAACACCGGCCACTATACCAATGAAGTTCACGATGAGAACGGTGGTGGGAGGGATGAGGAGAGATGTCCACTTGAAAACGTAAAGCTCCGCAAAGTCGCCATCCTCGTCCGATGCCTTCGAGGTGACGGTGAAGTTGGTGTCAATACCGGCTAGCACTTTCAAGAGACCTTGGAAGACAGCAAAGAGGTGGGCTGATGTGCCGCCGATGACCCAGAACTGTTCGTTTCTCCACCAGTCTTCGATGCCCACGCCACTCCACCTGAGCTCCAATATTCCCGTTGCGAAAATGGAAACGAAAAGGAGAATGAACCAGATGCCGGCATAGTTGCTTATCTGCCAAAAAGAAAAAAACAGTAACCAACTTATATAAGGAAGATGAATAAGAATAGAAGCTAGTGAAATCCTATTTGACTATTGTAGGTACAGACACAACACCAACACTCCGACAATCGTATTTGAAAAACTGGAAACTTAGGGCGCACGTTAGAAAAAGCTATTTATGACTACTTTCAGTTTATTTTAGATGTTTAAATAAAAAACTGAAAAGCGAAATAAATAAATGAAATAAAGCTCCAAATATCACAAAAACAAGATGCATGCCTTTATTCACATAGCTCGTAACATCGTTAAAAATGGTCATGTGCCTAACCAGTCGAAATATAGACCTACACATGTCAGCCTTCAACAAAGACATAATACTAACTACTACTCCATCCCACATTTTTGGTCCATGTTTCCATTTTCGCAAGACCCAAAATACTTGTCCACTTTGACTCTAATGAACTAGGAAAATTTGCTACATTGTCTTTTTTGCCCTTCTCCCATATTCAAAATTCAACTATAAAATTGGAGGGAAAGTAAATTAAAGTTAAAAAAAGTACACCATTGTATTTCAAAGAAGGGTAATTCTTGAAAGTCATATATTATGAAGAATAATGATGATGTCCCTCAATATGTTGGAATTCCAAGGCAGAACCAAAAGTTTGGGATGGAGGGAGTAGAATTGTTTGGTCATACTAAACGGTCCTAAAGTACCGGCAGTACTTTGTGTCTGTTTAGGATGTTCACCATTATGAAGCTTGCCGCCTTGTCAGCCACTGGGAGTCCAGAGTGTTGTTTAATTTACGAATGCAATCTGCGGTGGTCAAGTTGCGCATCTCATTGCTTGGCTGCAGTGAGTGAAACGCATGGCCTCAACATTTCACTATTGCACTAAGTCCTACTTTTACAGATACTTCAACAAACTGGGTATCTCCTATAATATTCCATAAAACTAGATTTTTGTTCCAAAAGGATAAATATTGATCCAGATGGTTGTCCAAACCAAACCCGCATTTCTTGGACATTAAGTAGCTCACCTTCTACGAAAGATATAGCTCTCTTAAAACACAATTGAATGTCCCTTAGTTTTGAGCAGCTCTCTATATTATCAGAAACCAAGACTCTCTCTTCTGTTGGTCTGCTTTGTCTCTCACCCACTTCGAACCTTTTTGCCCACCCTTCTATAAAGTAAACCCTTGATCTCGTCAACCATCATACGCATATAAACAAAGGAAGAGGAGAAAAAACATACACCATCTCCCGCTATTTGTTCGTCCCGCTTTTCATTTCAAGTCCACTTTTCACTTTCGATGCCCCAATCGTTTTTTGTTTTTCCCATTTTGGAAAGCTAATGGATCAAATTATGTAGAATTCCCTTTCTAGCCCTTATGATTTAAGTTAAAGTACCAATTCAATACAGTTGAAGGGTAACTTTATTGATTGGCAAAGGAAAATTTTATTACCATAAATGATAAAACATGAAATCAGAGAAAAAAAGGAAAAGAACTGCATGAGAGAGCTTTGAAGAGTAATCATGGACTCCTCTAAGGCTGTTACATGCAGAAAACACACACTACACTCAGCAAAACAAAGTTGACAAGTTACCAACTAAACCTCAAACTTGAACCAAAACAATTCTTCAGTTCAATAATTGTGTTACCAAAGGTTTTAAAATCGACCATTATGCAATGTAACAGCCAATATGTAATGTAATGGCCGATATGTAAAGTTTTTCGGCCTTCCGATACCATTACACCCTGATATACCGGTGATAGGGAAAACTGCATGAGTATCGGCCGGTTCCCATTACGTATCGGTGTGTTTGCGATTCAACAACTGATTCATGGCTGTTACAACTGATAATGGATCGTAACAATAACATCATAAGTTGATCTGTGAAAGAAGCATTAACCGAAACTGTCTGCTTACCTCGGGAATAATGAATTTCCCAGTGAGAAGGCAAATAGCGGGAAGTATACAGTATGCAAGCAGCGGGATAGAGGTGAGAGGATAAACAATGGTATTAATGTATGCCAGCCTTTCCAAAAGCTTCAGTCTCCCACTGTATCCATACCATATGGGGCAATGCCTACTCAGAAGAATCTCAATTGATCCCAGAGCCCACCTAAGAACCTGGTTCAAACGATCAGAAAGATGAATAGGAGCAGAGCCCTTGAATGCTGGGCGAGAAGGCACACAATAAATTGAAAGCCATCCTCGTGCATGCATCTTGAACCCGGTCAAAATATCTTCTGTCACAGAGCCATAAATCCATCCGATCTGAGAGAGAGAGAGAGAGAGAGAGAGAGAGAGAGAGAGAGAGAGAGAGAGAGAGAGAGAGAGAGAGAGAGAGAGAGAGAGAGAGAGAGAGAGGTTTGATCAGTCCTGGAAGTCACCCGTAATGAGTAAGGCTGTATTTCGATCAAGAATGTGGCAAAGAAAAGGAAGAGGAAATGGAAACATGATGGATCTGAACAATGTGAGCCATTAGATACTTTACGTATCCTATTTTCATTTCCTTTTTCCTTCCCCATATCCTTGGAAAAAAGACAGCCTAAAAAAGAAGCATAACTATCCTATATGTCATATGCTATGGAATTTTCTTAAATACCTCTTTTCCCCATTCAGTCTTGTCCTCGTACCCACAGCTGATAACATGGATTGCTTCTTTTAGAAGAGTGGCAGGATTGGTGGTTGGTGGAATTCCCCCCTGCTCCATAAAGGTGGCAGCAATAAAAACTGGGGATTGACCAAATCGCCTTTCCAAGCTCTTCTGAGACATAAGAAGTGACTTCTCTTCATCATATGCTGCAGGAAAAAAGTAATAAAGTAAACTAAAGCAGCATGGATGATAGTAGTGAACAGTGAATGGGTATGCCATGTACTGGAACAGAACCAGAAGTAAAGAGTTTTCTGTTTCAATGAGTGTGGACATAATGTGATTCTAGTTTAGTGGGAATTCCATTACTAGAAAAGTTATTTTGGAAGAGTTGGCTCGTAATCAAAATGCATCTTGAACTTGGTGTCCTAAAAATTTGTCAATTTTAATGATGGACAAAAAGCTAACCATATGCTTACCCCAATATAATATGATGTCCGGAAACTTGCTCCGAATTCCTCTTTTTCGTACCTCTCAAAGCCTTACATTAGGGCATTCAGTATTGATGTATGCACGCCTGACGTATTTACTATTACAGTTGACTCATGATTATTGCAAGCATAAAGCATAATACTCATAAATAGCATAATACTCATAAATATGGGGTTACAAACTTGTTACGAGGAGACCCACCTTCGACACCCTCTTCAATGTCCTCCATATTGAAAATGGGAATGGCGGATTCTGACCGATTCAGTTCTCTCTTTTTATCAATGTATTTCTTGTTGGCCCTCTTTCCTTTTTTTCTTGAACCACAGCAACTCTTCACAATAATGTTTGGTTCCAAATCTTCCTCTGTTAATAGTGGATCGTACCCGTAGAGAGCTTGCCTGTTGAAACAACAACCAGTTCCAACATACACTGGACCCTGGATTCCATCTAGCCCTTTCAAGTTGATCTGTAAAATACGACCGAAAAACGAAGATGAATATGAACATAACTGATAACACGATGATACTAGACATGAACACTTATCAAGGATGGATGTAACGTCAAGTGAAACCTACATCAAAAAAGACAATATTGCGATTAGCATATCGATCGTGCAAGTCAATTCCGTCAAACCGCTGTGGGAACTGCACATAGCAGGTTTTCTTTCCAAGAGCAGGATCCATCATAAAACACATGGCTTCTTTAAGACATTTGCTGTTGTTGAAGTAGTGATCACAATCCACATTCAAAAGATATGCGCCATTTGTAAGGACAGCTGAAACTCGAATCTGAAGAACACCAAAATAGAAAAGGGAACGAATATAAGCTGTGTAATATAAGTTCCTTAGTTGGAAAAATACATGGGTCTGGCATGGGAATTCTTTGACTTGGAAGTCGGAACCCTCACTTGTACTGTTGTACATGATCATATATTTCGTATTTTGGTAGACCATGGTGCAATAAGTTAATAACACCATTTGAAAAGCCACGCACCTCCTCCCATGAAATAATAAGAAAAAAACAGAAAAAGGAAAGAAAAAGAAGAATTCTCTGTTGAAAGCCCACAAGCTTTGAGAGGGGAGAATGAGCTTGTGAATATGCCAATTACGACCCCACATGATCTAATACAGGGGTAATGCTACAATGTGCTCTTCTCCATATGAGATTTTGTGACTCAAAATATGAGATTTTGTGGCTCTAAATATGAGATTTTGTGGCTGGAGATATGAAGTGCATATGGTATGCCACTTCATATGAATAGTCACAAAATCTCATATATTTTCAGAAAATCTCATATTTGGAGCCACACAATCTCATATTTGGATCCATTCGGATTGCTACAGTAACTGCTACAGTAATGCTACAGTGCCACAATCTCATATTTGGAGCCACAAAATCTCATATATTTCTAGAAAATCTCATATTTGATGCCACAAAAACTCATATTTTGAGCCACAAAATCTCATATTTTGGAGCCACAAAATCTCATATTTGGTGCCACAAAATCTCATATTTGGTGCCACAAAATCTCATATTTGGAACCACAAAATCTCATGGGGTGCATACCATGTGCCATATCATATTTGGAGCCACACAATCTCATATTTGGTGCCACAAATCTCATATTCTCTCATATTTGGTGCCACAAAATCTCATATGCGGGGGTTGCACATTGTAGCATTACCCCTAATACACAAGTTTTCACCCAATAGCTCATTTATTTAATTACAACACAAACTAGATTATAAGACCCTTGCAATCACTACTGCGTGTTTCAAATGCAATAAAAAAAAGACGGGATCACGAACCAAAGCATTCATTGCTCCAGCTTTCTTGTGATGTTGAAAACCTGGACGCTTTTCACGAGAAACATAAACCAGCCGAGGCAGCTCATTCCCATCAGTATCAAGGCCCCCACTGTGGCCTAGGAACACCTGTTCACACATAAAAACCAATGAAGAATATGAAAAAAGAGGTGTGATCTCAAGTATACCAAGGAAAAAAACTAAACCTGGATCATTCCTGGGTGATCCCTTGGGTAATTTCCAGGCCATGGAGTTCCATCTTGCATAGTCCAACCTTCTTCAGGCATCTTTTGGGCTTTGGCGACAAGTGCATTGATTCTTACCTTGAATTCTTCATACTCCCTCTGTGGACCAAATGTCCAGTTTTCATACAAATAAAGAACAAACACAAATTAGCTGTCACGTTTCTCAGGGTATAATCTGCATAACGTCTGCATTTACTATCACATGGAACAACCTCATTTTTTATAGCCATACAGAGAGTCCTCCGGTTATGACATTATACAATTGCTTGATCCTTAGCTAACTTGATAATATTCTGGGCTCATTTGATAGCAGTAAAAGTTTTTTGGAGCAATTGGTAATCTAACATGGTATCAGAGCTTTGGTTTTCGGATCATATCCAAGGATAGAAATGGGGAAGCAACAAGCACAAACAATAGCCATTATTCTCCCTTCCCTTCCCTTTCCTTTCCTTTCCTTTTTCTGCATATACATTGTAATGGTGGTTCCATCACTGGTTCATAGAGTTGATACAGTAATGGTACACTCGTTTATTGTAAATAATGTTTATCTTCTCCACTATATGAATAGTCCCATATCCCTAGACGGTGCATGCCCTATGAAACTCCTTACAAAATGTTGAAAAGGAAAGAAGTATTGTAATACACATGTTGTAATCAATTAGGCAATTAGGCAATTAGGAAGATTGTAATTAGTCTAATTAGGTAGGTAGCAATTTCCTTATTCTTTCCTTTCCTAAATTATCTTGTACACAGTCTATATATTGTGCCTCCTAGTGAGAAGAATACATATCGATTATAATCTTTCAACATGGTATCAGAGCGGGTTCCAGGAACCTGACTTTTCTTTCTCGTTACCTCTTATCTTTTTTCGTCAAATTCTCTCTCTCTCTAAAATTGACCACAACCAAAACCTCCCTAACCCCAATACACAACCCTCGATCCAAAAAAAAAAAAAAAAATCCAGCCGTGAACAGTGTTTCTGTGCACTGTAGCAGTCGTGAACAGTGCTCGCGCGCACTGTAGCAATCGTGAACAGTAACCCTAATCTCTTTCTGGCCCTCGATCAATCTTTCTGGAACTCGGTTTGTCTGTTACAGGTGTTCTTCAGGCTCTAAATCAACCGGGTACCCTCTTTTTTGCACTTGTCAATCCTCTGGGTAACAACTCCTCTCTTTTTGGCTTGTGTCTTTATCTCTTGAATCCATTATGGGTGATAAACCTAAGCAAACAGACACTGCTGAAACCTCTGAAACTAAGGATATTGTTAGGGATTATCGCCGGTCTCTAACCACAATCAAATTAAATGGATCTAATTATTTGCCATGGTCACGGGCTGTGACTGTCTCTCTACGCGCAAGTGGTGAGAGTTCCTATATTACCAATGATCCTGATTCTGCTTGGTCCCAACATGATGCTCATATTATGACTTTACTGTGGAATAGTCTTGAACCTGACATTTTTAATAATGTTGCTTGCCAAGAGACGTCCAAAGCTGTTTGGAACACTCTACGCGAGTTATATTCATCAGATCATAATATCTCTCGAGTTTTTCAGATTTATCAGAATATTTTCTCCGTTCAACAAGGAGATAGATTCGTTGATGAGTACTTTTCCATCTTAAAGGGTATGTGGGACGAGTTAAATGTTTACCAGCCTCTCTCAACAGATTTAAAGGTTCAACAGAAGTACAGAGACGAATTCAGAACTTACAAATTTCTGTCCGGATTAAATTCAGACCTTTCTCCTCTTAGTTCACAGATTCTTTCTAGCAGGGAAGTCCCCACCATTGGTGAGGCCTTTGCTCGTGTTCGACGGGCTGCTCCTCGTTCTTCTGATTTAGAGCATCCGGCTCCATCCGCCCTCGCTGCCCCCACAACCTCTCCTGCTTCATCTTCTGGACATTTTGGGAATCGCAATACCTCCCATAGTCGTGGTAGTTCTTCTGAGCGGGGTGGTCGTCATGGAGGACGTGGGGGACGTGGTGGTCATGGCACCAAGAAGTGCACTCATTGTGGTGCGACCAACCACGATGTTGAATTCTGTTGGAAGCTGCATGGCAAGCCCGCTTGGGCTAATTAGGCTACACTTGAGGGGGAGCCATCTGCTCTTACTCCTACTCAGATTACTATGTCCAAGACTTAGTATGATTCTATGATTCAAAGGGCCAATGCATCTTCTTCTTCTTCCACTGCAACTCATGTCAACTCAGGTAATACGTGTCTTCACTCATCTTCTCGTAGCACTCCTTGGATTCTCGATTCTGGCGCATCTGATCATATGACAGGTGATTTGTCTTTTTTGACTAATGTTGTTACCTCTTCTGTTAAGTCTTATGTTACTATTGCCGATGGCACTAGAATTCTTGTTCAAGGCATTGGTACATATCGTTCATCTGGTCTTGTTTTTCCTTCTGTCTTATATTTGCCACAATTCCCATTTAATCTTCTTTCTATTCATAAACTGTCTCATACTCACCAGTGTTCTATCCTTTTTTCTCCTTCTCATTGTGAGTTTCAGGATCTCAAGACGAAGGGGATGATTGGTGGGGGGTATGAGAAGAATGGTCTGTATTACCTTCAGGAGCAGCAGCAGCAGTCATCAAGTCATTCTGCTTTACATACTACTGTTACACCTTATCAGTGGCACTGTCGTCTTGGGCACCCATCCTCGGCCAACCTTCGCAAGCTAGTTCCTAGTTTACCTAGTTTTTCTCCATTTAATTGTGACACATGTGAACTTAGTAAACATCGTAGAGTTTCTTTTCCTTTACGAACTGAGTCACCATGTGTAGAACCATTTGCTTTAGTTCATTCTGATATTTGGGGACCTTCGCGCACTACGAGTTTGTGTGGTGCTCGCTATTTTGTCACATTTATTGATGATTTTTCTCGTTTAACTTGGGTGTATCTTCTCAAAGATAGGTCTCAATTATTTTCTGTCTTTTCAGTCTTTTATGCTGAGATTGTCAACCAATTTAATGCTAAATTACGTATTTTGCGAACTGACAATGCCCAAGAATATTTTTCCCGTCCATTTAGACAGTTTACTGAAACTCATGGTATTATTCATCAGACTGCTTGTGTCACTACCCCCCAACAAAATGGGGTTGCTGAACGGAAGAATGGGCCAGTTTTAGCCGTAACTTGTGCCCTTATGCTTCACATGAACGTTCCAAAACATTTTTGGGGATATGCTGTTCTTATCGCGAATTATCTAATAAATCGCACCCCTTCTCGGGTTTTGCATGGCAAAATTCCTTATCAGGTCATGTTTCCTGCCAAGGATCTTTATATTCTCCCCCCAAAACTTTTCGATTGTGTGGCATTTGTTCATAATCTCTCTCCAGGTCGTGATAAACTTGATCCGCGTTCTTACAAATGTATTTTTCTGGGTTACTCTCTGACACAGAAAGGATACATGTGTTATAGTCCCTCATTACGAAAGCACTTTGTAAGTGCTGACGTGACCTTTTTTGAAACTATCCCATATTATTCTCTTGAGGGTGCTCAGTTGACACCACCCTTGTTGGCACCACCTTGTCTCCCTGAGATTGCTCCTTTACCGGCTGATCTTCCTGAGACTGCTACTCGACCACCGATTACATAGGTATATGTTCGACGTTCCTCTGCTGATGCTCCTCCTGTTGAAACTCCAGATACAGCTTCTGTGCCCACACCATCTCCTCAAGCGTCTTTAGATCCAACTCTCGATCTTCCTATTGCTCATCGTAAAGGTATTCGTTCATGCACTTCTCATCCTATCTCTCAATTTGTGTCCTATGATCGCTTGTCTCCCTCTTTTCGCGCTTTTTCTGTATCTCTGTCCTCTGTTACTGTTCCCAAGTCTTATCAGGAGGCTCTTTCTCATCCTGGATGGCGTTCTGCTATGGAAGAAGAGATGCGCGCTTTGTCACTGAATCATACTTGGGATCTTGTTCACAAGCCTTCTGGAGCACATATTGTTGGTTGTCGTTGGGTGTTTACTGTCAAACACAATCCTGATGGTACTCTTGATAGTCTGAAAGCTCGTCTTGTGGCCAAAGGTTTCACCCAAACCTATGGGCTTGACTACACTGAGACTTTTTCTCCGGTTGCCAAACTCAATTCTGTTCGCATTGTTATATCTCTTGCAGCCAACCTTGATTGGCCTCTCCATCAACTTGATGTCAAGAATGCTTTTCTTCATGGAGATCTCTCTGAAACAGTCTATATGGCTCAACCACCCGGTTTTGAGTCCAAGGGGGAGTCTGTGTGTCGTCTTCGCAAATCTATCTATGGCCTCAAACAATCTGCCCGGGCTTGGTTCGATAAATTCGGTAGTACCGTCGTGTCTCATGGTAAGACACGAAGTCAAGCTGATCACTCTGTCTTCTTTAAAAGGACCACCAGTGGTATTGTGATTCTCGTAGTCTATGTGGGTGATATTGTCATTACAGGGAGTGACAATGATGGGATTCAGGTATTGATTCGTCACCTTTGTTCCAGTTTTCTCACCAAGGATCTAGGCAAGCTTCGGTATTTTCTTGGCATTGAAGTTGCTCGTTCTAAAGCAGGCATCAGTTTATCACAACAAAAATACACTCTCGATCTCTTGAAAGATACAGGTTATCTTGGTTCTAAACCTGTTGCTACTCCTATGGAGACTAATCATAAACTTATGCCTGACGATGGTGAGTTGGTTGACGATCCTGAGCTGTATCGGAGACTTGTGGGTAAACTTATTTATCTCATTATCACTCGGCCCGATATCTCCTATGCAGTCAGTGTTGTTAGTCAATTTATGACTTGTCCTCGAGTTTCTCATATGGAGGCTGTGATTCGTATCTTGAAGTATCTTAAAAATGCTCCCGGGCGTGGACTTCTCTACAAAGCGTGCCCTGGACATCTTCGTATCGAAGGGTATATAGATGCCGATCGGGCGAGATCTCTGGCGATCGTCGTTCTACCACCTTTGGTTATTGCACATTTATAGGTGGCAATCTTGTGACATGGAAAAGTAAGAAACATCGGTTGTAGCACGTTCTAGTGCCGAAGCGGAGTATAGAGCAATGACTCATACCACTTGTGAGTTGACTTGGTTGCGTACACTTCTACATGAGTTTGGGATTCCAATACATGGTCCAACCCCCTTATATTGTGATAATCAGGCTGCTATCCACATTGCTAATAATCCAGTATTCCACGAGAGGACCAAACACATTGAAGTTGATTGTCATTTCATTCGGTCAAAAGTGGAGTCCAAAGAGATCAGCACGCCTTTTGTTCCTTCAGGCTCTCAACTTGCTGATATTTCACGAAGGCTCTTCCCAGGGCTTCCATTGATTCTATTTGTCCAAGCTTGGAGTGTACGATGTATACGCTCCAGCTTGAGGGGGAGTGTTGAAAAGGAAAGAAGTATTGTAATACACATGTTGTAATCAATTAGGCAATTAGGCAGATTGTAATTAGTCTAATTAGGTAGGTAGCGATTTCCTTATTCTTTCCTTTCCTAAATTATCTTGTACACAGTCTATATATTGTGCCTCCTAGTGAGAAGAATACATATCGATTATAATCTTTCAACACTAAAGAAGTGCGACAATTGGCTGGAAGAAGTTTATTGTGTCACCATTTCAGTAAAACCCCAAACCCCCATTTCTTTCAGCATGTTTTCACTTTAGCGTATTACACACTAATCACCACTTCACTTCTATTGTTCGTATAACTGACGCATGTTTACCACATGCTCCTACATCTCCATAGTATTCAAGAAAACTGTATCAATTAACTTTCCAATCAAGCCGCAAATACAGCTCTTAACAATAGTGCACTTGCTTCAGATTAATGGCCATTACAAGTTCTCCAATTTATTGGGAAAACTAGTACTTGTCAAAACTCGTACGGAGTGGTGATCGAAACTGAGAAACACATTTCAGCGGAACATCCAACACTGCATTGCAAAGCAACACAAACTATCTCATTATTCATCACTTTACCTTCATTGCCCTGCGCTCCTTAACAAAAGAAGGCTGTATCTTGTCTTTCAAGTAATCGATCTTCTGGGCAAAATAAAATTCAGGGGCCCTAGGCTCAATATGGTGCTTCTTACAAAACGGAACCCATTTCGTGGCAAACTCTGCCGTCTCAGAGAGTGCTTCAAAGGTTACCATTGCTGAACCATCGTCCGAAAGATAACAAGAGACTTTGTCAACAGGGCAATCCACGGCAAGGATGGACAACACGGTGTTAGCTGTTATAATAGGAGGCTCTTTTAGAGGATCCACTGTACTGACAAATACATCAATAGGTGTTAATTGTGAAGGCTCTCCTTCTCTATCATATCTGAGAAAAAGAATTTATGCATATTGAATTTAGTATGGTCACAAGACTCATTAAACCAAAATTAATCCCTGTTGGTCAAAACCCAACACCATGGGCGGAGTCAGGATATGAAAGAAATGTATTTTTATACGTAAAAACGCACCCACCGTAATTCATATTCTTTGGTTTATCGGTTGCAACTAGATAACATCATCTTAACCTTGTTTTGGCAACCAAAACACCCAAATAATTATATTTGGCTCTGTTAAGAGAAAAGTCAGAAAGCCGATAAAAAAAGAAGAGAAAAGTCAGAAAAAAGTCCCAGTAAGAAGGTAAATTACTTGAATTTAAGACAATATTACATATATTTTTTAAAGTATATTTACTACAGTTAAAAATGTAGAAATATTGGGAGGGGCCAGCCGGCCTGGTCTAGCTTGCCCCTAACCCATCACCAATCCCCCACTATTTAGAGCGTTTCACAAAAAGATGAAATCCATCTAACCTCAAGGTAAGCCGGTCGAGGAAGGTCTCACGATTTATCGGAGACCATTTGGGAAACTGATCGAGAAGCCAGGATAAGGCAAACCAAATCTCACAGAAACCTGAGGTCAACCACAATGGATAAGCACCCATCACTGGATGGGTACAACGGTATTGCAAGAAGAATCCCAAGATAATTAGACGAAGTATGATAACCACGCGATAAGGAGTGAGCTGAGACGAAGAAATGGGCACAATGCAGCTCAAAGGCTGGCGCAGATCATCAACCCTGTGACAAAAGGGATCAATCAACAATCTAGATAGACACGGGAAAATAAAAGCTAATTGGAATCAACTCAGAACTACAGTTTCTTTCCGTAGTATTCAATGGGAAATTTGTCTAATGCTAAACCAATTCATTACAAAGAAGATATGAAAAGGGTGAAACACTTCTAATACATGTCGAAACGTAAAAAAGTACTATGTAGAAATGAGGGCTTCCTAGTAATCAAGACAATCACATCCAACTAAACATAACTTATTTTACATGCGGTCCAAAAGTCATTTCATTTTTTAGTGAAATCGTAAGTAGAGTCACTGCAACTTCTTTAACATTAGCAATAGCCATATTGTTAAGTTATGGGTGTAAATGTATAAATAGATTGTATTTATCTACTCTTGCAATTAAGTTAGTAGTTTAGGTTCATAGTGTAATTTATCTCTTGTACTCTTGTATAAGTACCACGTAATGAGAAACAGAACCCTACTTTTTGCCTCTCAATTGCTTTGTCTGATTTAACATGGTATCAGAGCTACGATTCATTACCGATTATTTTTTTCACAACGACTGAGTTTTTCTCACGTTAACTTTGATCGCCGACATCGTTTGAGTTTTTCTCATGCTGTTCGTACAATACACGCTGACGGACATCGTCAGTAGCAGTCGACTCATCCTAACCCTCGTCGACCATCATCGAAGCCTTCAGATTGACTTTGATAGCTCACGTTTCGTGATAGCTAGCCATTGTTGATCTCCCAGTCGTCGTCTACTGCCTTCCAACCATCACTTGCCATTGTCGATCATCACAGGCCACTGGACGGTCGTCAACGATCATCATTGTCTGCTGCCGATTAGGTTCTTACTCTCGTCGACCATCAGTAGCCATCAACAACCACAGATTACTCCTCGTCGTCAACAGATACCTATCGTACGACATCTGACTGGCCTCGCTGACCTCCGACGAACCCTGTACGACCTCCGGCGACACTGTACGTTCTCCGGTGAGTGGGTTTTTGGGTCTCTGTGATCCCCTTTATGCTCGATATTGACTGGGTACTCTCGTACGGCCTCTAAAGTGACTGTGTGCTCTCGGTTTTTGCTTAAGATTGACTAGGTGATCTCGATTGGTGTTGAAAATCACTGGGTTTCCTTCAAATCTACTGAATATCTCTGGAATTTGCTTGGGTAATCTCTATTTGTTCCTGTTTGAGTTGTTTCCAACACTATTTATCATTCTTTTATTGATTTCAATATGTCTGACGATTCCAAAGTTGTTCCGACTGAGTCCTCTGGCAGTAAGGAATTGTCAGGGCAATTCGATAGACAATTGGAACATGCTCCGCTGGATATTTGTGTTGTTAAGTTGGATGGATCCAATTTTTTAGTTTGGTCTCGCAGTTTCACTTTGGCTATTGAAGCCAAAGGCATGTTAGAGTTCATTGAGGGTACTGTTGCACAACCTGCCGAAGCTGAAACTGTTGCACTTAAAAAATTTATCTCTATGAAATCCTTAGTCATGACTTGGTTGTTTAATTCTATGAAGGCTGAGATTCGCCATAATTTCCTGCTTCTTGATACTCCATATAAGGTTTGGACTACAGCGGCCCAAACGTATTCTCTTTAGGGTAATGATGCTCAGTGTTTTGAGTTGAGAAAGAGACTCCGTACATTGGATCAGCATCGTCGATCTGTGGCCGCTTATTATTTAGAGTTGTGTGGTGCGTGGCAGGAATTTGATCATTATCAGGGGTTTCAGGCTGTGTGTACTGCGGATGCTGCGAAATGGTTGACGAGGTTGGAGAAAGAGCGTGTTTATGACTTTCTTGCTGGCCTGGATATGGAGTATGATCCGATTAGAGTGCAGGTGTTGGGTCGTATTCCGGTTCCGTCTCTGGGTGAAGCTTTTGCTATTGTTCAGCAGGAGGAGAGCAGGCGGGGTGCTATGGTGCATACTCCTGTTTCTGATCGCTTAGCCTTGGTTGCCAGTGCTCAGGGTCAGTTTGTTTCTAGCAGAGGGTTTACTCCTACTTCACAGAGTGGTAAGTCACAGTCTGGTGTTAGCAGTGGGTCTACTGATCGTGAGTCACTTCAGGGGGTGTTCCACTAACAAAAAACAGTTTTTTCCAAAAACCGAGACAGGTCATTCTCTCACAATACATCACATAAAAAACCGTGAAAAGTTAGTTTTTTCAAAAAACCACCTTAGTGGAACACCCCCTCAGTGTGATTATTGCCAGTGCCACAACACTGGTCACACTAGGGAGTTTTGCTGGAAGTTACATGGCAGCCCCCCTCGTGGGCGAGGGGGTGGACGCGGTGGTCGTGGTCGTGGTCGTGGTGGTACATTCTGAGGCCCAGGCTCATGTCTCAGACTCTGCGGTTGCTATCTCGTCTGACTCTGGATTTAGTATTGGGGCTCAGGTGACTTCGGATCATACTGGTGGTTTTTCTCAAGGGGAGATGCAAGCTCTCAGGCGCCTTATGGCTCGGGCTGATTCTTCATCTACCACAGCTTCCTCTTCCACAGCAGCTCCCACTTCATCCTATTTTGCTCACACAGGTATCTCATCAAATGCGTTCACTGCCTCTTCTGCTATCCCTTGGATTATAGATTCTGGTGCTTCAGATCATATGACAGGTTGTTCCTCTGTATTTGATTCTTACTCTACTTGTTCGGGTAAGGATAAGGTCAGAATAGCAGACGGGTCGTTCTCTGCTATCGCAGGGAAAGGTTCCATTCACTATTCTCCCTCTATTTCTCTTTCTTCAGTTCTACATATTCCAAATTTTGCCACTAATCTTTTGTCTGTTAGTAGTCTCACTCATTCTGCAAATTGTTCTGTGACATTTTTTCCTACTCATTGTGTTTTTCAGGAACTGGGTATGGGGAAAGTGATTGGCAGTGGTAGAGCACATGGTGGCCTCTATTTCTTAGAATCTAGGCATAGATTTTTCCTTTTTTTAATACTATCAATTAGTGTAATCAAAAAAGTATTTTCAGTGCTAAATCCAAATTAAATATTGAGAAATGAGTCGCACTGAAATGAAATTGTGTAACACTACAATTGGTGGCTCAATTTTGTCACAATATAAACAATATGACCAACACAAAATAATGAAACCAAAACGCAAAAAACAAAGAGCAAACAATGAATGAGAAGTTACAACAATTACATAAGTAAACCACACAAAATAAGCACCCTCGACCATCTTCATTGTCCTTGACTTTGATTCCTATACTTCAATGTCTTCCAACTCCTTGTTCTCAATTGAAATCTTCTTAACAGATTGATTTCTCACAGATGGAATTCTCACTGCCTGCGCCATTGGCTTATAGTTGTAGCTCTTAGCAACAATCAAATAGACAAGGAAATTCAGGAAGCTCAGCAAAGAAAGCAACCAATAAAAGAGATTTAAGTGGTTCTTGTTAATATTATTTCCTCCCAACCAGCCTCTACTCCTTGTTATTCCCTTGGTTGAAGCATTCACTATATTAACAATGATGGTGCTTGTGAAAAATCCCAATGCCATGGAGCACCAAAGGAAGCAAGTAGAGATGGACTTCATCCCTTTTGGTGCTTGTGAGTAGAAGAACTCAAGAAGACCGATGAACGAAAACAGGTCAGCGATACCAAAGATGAAGAACTGAAACGATAGCCAAAAGACGCTGATTGGGAGTGGCTGGATCACTGGAATCGCGTCGAGCATGTTGTGCTTTCGTGCAACCTCTTTTCGCTTTACTTCAACGAGCCCGGCTACTGCCATGGACAAACAAGAGAGGACTAGGCCGATGCCAATGCGTTGGAGGTGAGTTATGCCGGTGGGGTGACCGGTGATCCTACGGGCAAAGGGTACAAACAGACGATCGTAAATGGGGACGAGAACAAGGAGGAATAGGATAGGGATGATGGCGAGGGAAGCCGGGGGTATTTTGAAATGTTTGATTACCCTTGTGTCCATGGTTATAGCTTGTTGAATGGAGAAGGTTTGGAGTTGAGCTAGGCAAAGGGTCATAATAATTGTACAACAAAACATTGGAAGCACACCAAGGACAATCTTTGCATTTTCTACTTGAGTCACCCTGCAAAGTTTCCATGGATTTGGTTTTTCTTGTTGGGTAATTGGAATGGATTGGATGGCTGCTTTGTCAAGGAACCTATGAATAATTCAAACAAGAACAACTTGTTAGCTACAAGAAGAACTAAATCAGAAAATGTATCATCACAAAGTTGGAGTTAGAAAAAGGGAGGAAGATAATTACTTATAAACATCCCTGTGAGGAAGAAACTCTATTCCCATTACAGGCTTATCGCCATCGATTTCATATAGATCTTCAGGATCCTCGGGCAGTTGAAGATTTATGTTGCGGATAGCAGCTACATATACCTGCAAATTCCATAAACAATACAAATTACTCACTGCCCAATGGATCCTGTCCACACTCTTACGGTCCACTCCCGTCCATGCCTTTTATTTCCGGGCCAAATTTTCATGATCCGAACTGTCTAATGTGTTTAAAACGTGTTTTAAGAGTCCTAGTGAAGAATCACCAAAAAAAAAAAGAGACCCGGAAGGGCTTGATCCGAGCAGTTCCGAGTCATTTTTTTGGTGATTCCTCGTGGGGAACTTTGAAAACACGTTTTAAACACATCAAACAATTCAAATCATGAAAAATTGGCCAGGAAATGAGAGGTTCGGACTGGATACTCCCCGTTACTCACTATATATATGTAGCTAACACTTATAACATATGCAGTGATCATGCATGTCTACGATTAAGTGGTATAATTTAGGGATCCGACTGTTCATCCTTGCATTCACCGGTCTAGATTTTAGAACAACTCTTCCTGGGAAGAGTCCTATTAAAAACTCTTTTGGAAGGCCAAGAGGACACGAACAACTATTTGCAGTACAACATCAGACTATAAAGAAGCCTAATACCTGCACAATTTCGACGAGGGCATTACTTTTCTGAATAACTTGAACCCTATATCGCGGCAATCCAGAAGCGAAGAAGAAGAAACCCACAATCATGGAAATGGATGAGATCGCAAATCCCTTATCCCAGCCCTTATTGTCTTGGATCCAAACCACAAGCGTTAGACTAATCACGGTGCCAATGTTTCCGGAATATAAGAACCAGTTGAAGAAGCTGGACATTTGCTTTTTCTCTTTGGGGTCTTTCTCCTCAAACTGATCAGCACCGTGCGACGGTAACGAGGCTTTTATTCCGGCACTCCCGGCTGCCACCAAATATAGCCCACCAAAGAGGAGCGCGGCATGACCTCCTCCGACTTTGATGCAGTGTTCAGTTGTAACATATATGCTGCAAGGAGGTGGCTTGAGTTTGGAGAAGTGAGCTTGAATTGCTAGCAATCCAAGTCCCTGCAGAAAAATAAACAATCAATGGGGAAGTCATCCCTTATACTATATTGCAAACAATTATCAATACTTCTATGGTAAAAAACTTTAAAGAACAGAACCAATATGTTTTTTATGTGAACCCAAATCAATTATCATGTATGTCTTTGAATCCATGAGTGTTTAATTTGTGGGATTCTCCACATTTATGTTATTTGTTTATTAAAAAAATTTGCATTTTTTAGTTTTGCGTTGATTTTTTTGTGGATTATTGCAAAACTAACAAATGCAATTTTTTTTCTTCTGAATAATAGACTTTATTTATCCTCCATTTTAATTTTCTAAAACAAGTGACTACAATCATGTAAAAACAATGCAAGTGCTTTTTGATAACATACCACAATCTCAAAGCAAGCTGAAATGAGTACAGATTTGGGACGGCCGATGAACATGTCTGCAAGGATGGCGATGAAGATGGAGAGAATGTAACTTGTACCCATGTAGTTCGTAATCATGTTGGCTGAGTCGGCTACGTTAACGTGCATCACCTGAGTCAAGTACGTCACCAAGTTCGTTGCCAAGGCCAGCGTCGCAATGTTCTCGAAACTAAACAAGGCTGTAGTAACCCACAACCCGAACCACCATAACCAAAATCAATACTAACATTAGCCACTGGATTTTTAACTCTAGTTAAAGTCAATATTGTTAGCATAATTTGAAAGTCAGTATTGTTAGCATATTTGATTCGCACCTTAGAAGAGGAGTTGAACTCCTCTTTCTCCTAGCTTCTGCCAACAGCACCTAAGTACACTCTTGATGCCATTGAACCAAAGGTTAGTTGCCCTCTTGTTTGACTCTTTTAGTGATAGCCCAGTTGGTTGCGTGAATCGGCAATTGGTCTAGTGAGAAGGATGAGTAAGATATTCTCATGTGTCACAGTGGCGGAGCCAGGAATTTGCTACAGAGGGTCAGTGGCGCATCTAATGTCAATTTGGGTTTTTCTCTCCTTATAGCAATACTACCCAAATCTATTCTATTAACTCTACTGCATCTACAGGTCTATGATAGATATGTCCAAATCAACTTAGTCTATTTTCCCGCAACTTCTCCTCTATAGGTGCTCCACCCACCATCTCCCGAACGGTTTCATTTCTAATCCTATATTGTCTAGTCTTAATTACCACACATCCATCTCAGTATTCTTATCTCAGTACGTTACACCCATCTTACTCACTTATTGTTTCTTGATAGGCCAACATTCTGTCTAAACATTACTGGTCTTATGGATATGGTTCCTAATATATGAATTTTAGCGGATCGGGTTGATTCGATTTGGTATGGGCAGTTTGAACAGTTTTTAGTATATAAACCGCCTAAACCACCCAAATCGTCCAAACTACAACCAAATTGGAAAACATTCACGGACGAGTGCGAATAGAGAAAATAATAAACTAGAACGACGAAACACCCTAGACGATTTGCTGGGTAGCTCTAATTAATGTATGTCAAAAGGGAAAAAAAAAACTACATTTTCGGCCTCACCTTAAGCCCCTCATTTTGCCTAGATCGAATCCTCTCCAGTCCAAGTTTTCTATTGGAGTAAATAGTAAAATATAGACCATATATTGTGATATGGTTTAGATTCGTTCATAAATTCAAATCCGAACGATTAATTGCAATAATAGACGATCCAAATTTATATTGTCTAGGGAGAGGATCCAAATTCTATCTGGCTAAGTTAATAAAACATCATATCCAACCTAGAGTATACTTTGCTCTTTTCTACACGCACTCTAATAGTATTTGATATTCTTCTCCAATCTAAAGTATTCTATATATCTGTTACAGTACTTTTACGATATTAGTTTTCAATACTTTAATTCACAGGATAATGGAGTCAATATTATGGTTCAAAATTATACTGCGCTATTTAAAGAATATACCGATTCACCAACGCAGGTTGGTTCAAGTGGTTTGGCACTTGTTCCCCTTAAGCAAGGTTTTGAGTTCGAGTCTTGTGAATGGAGGAAACTTGCGCTGGGAGAGCTTTACCCCTTCGTGGGCTGACCCGGTTCGAACCGGATTTAGTCGGGGTCCAATGGGCTTCCGGATACCGGTGGTTTAGACCAAAAAAAAAAAAAAAAAAAAAAAAAGAATATACCGATTCATTTATATTTCAAATGCTAGATTGTGCCATTTTGTTTGACATTTTAGCTACAAGATTCCTACATACTAAAATGTAATGGTATGGTACATAGAATTTTTAAATATAGACACGCAGAGTATATGCATACAAAATTTTAAATTTCGTCACATCATTTGTTATCTATTGTAAAAATTAAACATGCGCGCGTGATTTTTATTTTTTATACGTACTAATGCCAACAAATGACCGGCGAACTTACAAATCAGGACAATGTCTACTTACCTTATGACATTCCAAACAATTTAAAATAGTATATATTAACCATGTGCTTAAATAGATAAAAAGTACAGCTTAATTTATAAATTTTCCGTTCAAGCATCTCACGGGATTTATACTTGTAATCCCTAATTTGGATAGCATGACGACCAATGCATATAGTGGTCAGTGATGATGCGATCTGCATAAGAATTGAACCTACAATCTCATTATGCATATGTGCAGCTACAAAACCGCTCCGGTTTTGATACATTTTGCTTGGCAACCCCAAAGTTTTGAGAAGTTTTAATTTGGTCATTTCCTCAGCTGCCACTATTCCAATATTTGTTCTTCCTTAGTTTAAAAAAATAAAAAAAATCAATTTTTGGTATAATTTTTCAGTTTTTTAGTTCGTAAGTATTATAGAAATAAAAAAAAAGCAAAGAAAAATGCCCGACTATATTTGAATAAACAACATTACGCACAAGGATGGAGCCAGGGGGGACAAGTGGTGGCGGCCGCCACCACAAGGTTTTCAAAAAATGCAATTATTATGTAGAAAATAAATTTTTACTCCCGAATTATAGATACTCGCCACCACTAGATTTTTTTAATCTTAATTTCATCCTTATAATGCAGTTTGTCTTTTTATTTTTTAGTACATATTTTCGCTACTACAAAGGTAAAATTCTGGCTCCGTCCCTGATTACGCACCACCAAAAAGAGATTTTTTTTGTGTGTTTAATACTCCGTAGAAAATAACGAGGCAGAAAATAAATCCAAAAGAGGGAAAAATATAAAAATCTCTAGTTTATGAGATGAGTGAAATTTGTGAAGTATTACATAGTGATAGCAAAGCAAACCGCATTCCTCCATGCCTGCCTTTCAAAGCTGGCCTGCCCTTCCAATCCACCTTTCCCTCAATAACCTCACTTCTCTCCTGGAAGTCCTAGACATGCACAAATCCACAAATCAACATGTGAATTATTAATAAACCCAAAAAATAAACCAAAAGTATATATGTTACATATACGCGTGACGTGAAATGAAATGAAAACGCAAAAGTACGTACCATAGCTCCAAATTCAGGATTTGAAACTAGCTAGATAGCTAAAAGAGAACTTGAGAGCTGTAGGAATGAGGTTATCGATCTATGGTAGTTAGACCGTGCGTATTTATAGATAAGGTTGGACAACATTGGGAATTAATCGCGATTATAAACAAAGTGGCAATGGCGACGATTTCTTTGTATCATGATTTTTTCAAATGGAAAAGAGATTCTAATGACATAGACAACGTTATATTAAGTAGTTAAATATGTCACACCAACTCTGATTGCACCAGAAAATAAAACAAAATGCTTTGACAATTGTATTGGTAGATTGATCTTTTCCTTCATTGTTGGTTTCGTTGTTTTTCATGTTTCTAGAGCCAAAAATTTTGATGCCATTTTTTGGAAGCATCATCCGTCATTTTTCACTTGTCTTTTCTCTGTGTCAAAAAGAGTTTTTCGAAATTAGAGAAATTGTTAGTGCACCTGAAATCACTGCATTTGTGATTGGAACAAAAGAAAATAAGGTGTAATGAATGGAGAGAGATAGAGAGAGAAATGAGGGAAATGATGATGTCATCAAAACTAAAACTAAAACTAAACTGGGAAATGAACAGAGCCATTGTAATTTAGTAATTGGTGATGTAAACCATGTGCTATAAATTCTTGCTATAATGTAACAACCAATGTCATTTACGTACTATTTACATTAGATTCATAGTGAAAATTGGTGTGAGCATGAGATTAGTCAACGTACGGTTGGAAACTAGGAACCACATAAAATCTCTATGTACATTCTTTCTAAATGCAATTTTTTGTTAACAAATACAAAAGTAACTTATGACGTTACTGTTTTTTTTTTTGGGTAAATAAGTCATTTTGAAATTAAAAAGGCTAAGCGAATGTACATAAATAAATAGTTTTAAAGAGGTTTTGACCTATTTTTTGTACTTTCTTATAAATAGGAGCCTTGTGGCCTAAGGGTTTTGTCTTGAAAATAAATACTTTTTTGGGTAACTTATGACGTTACCATGTAAATCCTTGTCTCTTGTTTTTCCTGTTGCTTGTGTTTATATTCTGTATTAATACTTTTTGACAAATAAATAGCTGTAAAATAAATATCATATCGATGTGTGGATGTGAATTCTATATATATATATACGTGCTCAATATCATGTAATCCATTTTTTTTTGCATTTGCTCATTTTTAATTACAATTTTTGCAAATAAATTTTTAATAAAACTAGTCGTTTCTATATTACACTATGATGCATTATATCTACATATGTCGTCATATTAGTTATAGCTTTTGATAGATAATATCACATACATAATTATGCGCATTTTATCGGATCATAATTATCAATAATCATATTAGTTATAGCTTTTGATAGATAATATCACATACATAACTTATCATAATTTTATCAACTTATCTGTAATTTTTATGTTGGTATGTATTATCTTTGTACATGAAAATCGCTAACGTAGTCAACTACCATCATCAATCGCCGCCATCAAGTTTTCAATTTATTCGTTGCCGAATAAAGTATCGTTATTTTTTATTTTATTTTACTGAGTACCATTCTAAATCTATTGTTATCCTTATCACGTTTTGGAATATTTTTATCCTAATAATTTATCATTATTTTGTTTGCAATTTTTCTATTGAGTACCACCTTAAATTTTCTCCTTTCCCTATCAATGGCTTCTAGCATATTTGTCATATTCCCTGTCCAATACTATGATTTATTTTAGTTGGCATGAAGGCTTTGTTCGGTTTGGGTTTTGAGGGAAGTTTTTGGAGGTAATGAGTAGAGAGAGAAATTTTTTTTTATTGGGGACCGTGAAAGGTGGGTCTTGAGACTCAAACCAAACAAGGTGGAATTGTTCCATCACTTAATTATGTCGATTGCGTTCTCGGCCATCAAATTTTTTTGGTGCTTTTTATTGATTTTAATAATTTATCTTTAGCTGTTACTAATAAAATTTGTTGGAGTGATCTTCCAAAAATTGGCACTGAATATTATTTTTAGGGGTGGGGCCACAAGCTCCTACTTGTAAAATGTAATGGGTCCCACTTCTATGATTTTACATCTATTGATATATTATTTAATGTATTATCGTGGGTCCACAGAATAATAAGGAAAAAAGAGTAACCGTCAAGTCAAAAGAAAGATCAAGGCCAAAGATGTCTTTTTACAAGTTTCATGACAAACTTGCAAAGAAGTCTTATAAATAGGTATGTATTTTGTAATTCAGTTGTGCCAATTCTAATTGAGCACACCCATTTGGAACCAACAAATTTCTCTCTCTCTCTCTCTCTCTCTCTCTCTCTATATATATATATATATATAGGATAATGATCTATTGAGGGAGTACTTAGGATAATTCCGTGCGGACCTCACCATTCCGGATCAAATATTGATGATCCGAACCGCTCAATGTTTTTAAAATGCACTTTTAAGGGTCCACGCGAAAAATCATCAAAACAAAATACCCGGAAGGGCTTGATCGGATCAGTTTTTTTTAAAAACGCTAGATCATAGCGTTTTTAACAAAAACTGATCCGATCAAGCCCTTCCAGGTATTTTGTTTTGAAGATTTTCCGCGTAGACCTTGGAAAATGCATTTTAAAAACATTGAGCGGTTCGGATCGTCAAAATTTGATCCGAAAAGTCGAAAAATGGTGAGGTCCGCACGGAATTTTTGTTTGGGCAACCCTTTAAAAAAAAAAACTGAAACTTAGATATCAATTTTAAAATGTTTCCACACACGCCTCAAAGCAAGCGCTTGGTCTATTGGCAAATGATTAGTGCCACGGCATTGGGTGAGCTGGGTTCGACTCCCAGCGCCAACCCCAACTTCCTTGACTTTTTGACTTCGGCCTTTCTCCCTTTCTTCCTATTTTTATTATTTTTGGCTCTACTTGTTTTTCTTCTGGTCCACAATGTTACAAGAATCACATTACTAAATTACTTAAAGTTTGCATTTACAAACACAGAATTAAATTTGATTAAAAAAATTATCCCAGTGGTGGGAATTGGGAAAAAAAAAATCAATCGGGTTCATTATTTGCTTCAAAAATTCAAAAGTTAGTGGAACAGGCTCTGGGAGTTCTTGGATAAGTAAAGTACGATGACTCAATTGAAGAATTTGCTTCAAAAAATACAAGGACAAGTTGCTTTCTTTGAATCGAATCATGTTATTCACAAAGAATTATAACCAGAGTTACATTTTGTTGTATTCAAGTTAAAAACACAAGTAATCTTGAATTTTTTTTTTGACTTATATATCTTTATATTTTGTATGACTTTATAATAAGTGGGCAACCAAGCCTGAAGTCGGACTTGGGCAACCCAAATATCGGGTCAGCCCTGTCGACGTACTTGGTCGGGTCACGCGTTAAATGTGATTAGAGAAATTTCACCCGTACCCATACTAATCCGTTTAGAATTTGTGTTTTATCCATCCAACTTAACCCGTTCATGATTTCAACCCATGATTTACGGCACGGGTCAGTGCAGGTCAGTTCGACGGATTGACGAATTTTTTTTTTGTCACCTCTAAATTACGGCATGGGTGATTAGAGAAATTTCACCCGCACTCAAACCAACCGTTTTATGATTTCAATCAGTAATTTCGCGCGAACGTTTTCCCCCCAAATAAAAACCCTAGTTTCTGTTTCCTGATCTCTCACTGCTGTGACCTCTCCAGAACCAACATCCATGGCTGCTGTTTATTCTTCGCTCCTCTTCCACGGCACACCCCAGGTAAACTCCATCACTGCTGCTTGTTTGCTCTTTCGAGTCGAAAATGAGGCATCCTTGTTGAATTATTTTTGTGACCGGTAAACATGATTTCGTTTGTTTTGCTCACTTCTTGAAAAAAATTTGGAAAGCTGGGCTCATTCACACCCTCCTTTTGTTTGGCATGTCTTCACCATTCTCATTTTTTCTGTGGGATTTGAGGGATTCCCGATGGAAAGACAAAAAGAAAGGATTTCTCAAAGCTATATTTTGTTTTTCTTGATCACTCAAGCGTCCGGGAGCATACGGGCATCTTGAAAAATCCTGGGTCTCAATTTCACCGCCCATTTGCGGGGAGCCCAATTAAAGCCATAGAAAAGCTCCGTATGGACTGCTCCCAAAGGCTTTGATTGCACCCTAGAGGTTTTGAACCTGAGATCTTAGAAGTGAGTGAATCCCTAAGTCTTAGGCCTAGACCACCGGGCTAACCCTTGGGGTTGTGTCGGTTTCCATTTTAAGACTCACGACATTGTCTGTGTATTTGTTTCTTTGGCGTTCAAATGTTACCAGGCCCAATTTTGTTGGATCATTTTCTGTTAGTAGGGGTGACAGTACTGCTGTGGGCACCGGCTAATAAGATTTATAATTTTGCAGGAGAAGCAGACCTGGATGTTACGTTCTTTCTTAATTTCCTTAGCAGTTATTTGTAAGCAGATCCGAGCCAAATCACATCATTTGTCCGAGATTTCATTCCTAAGGTTCGTGAATTTTGGCTTGCCTTATTTACTGTTGGAAGCAATTTGGACTCTGTATGGTTGTTTAGTATGCAAATTTGGTTTGCTTATGGCTCATGTAAAATGTTCTGTTAAGCCCCTCATATTTGTTCCTGACTAAAAACAGTACAGCAAAATATGTCCTATGTCAGGACATATAGTTGCTGTTTGCTATTGTTGATTGTATGCAAGGATCAGTCCAATAGTTGGATTGAAAATCCTAATAAGAGCTTTTCAGGAGTTGGTTCGAGAGTTTGCGAGAATTGTAGAAAGTAGTGAGATAAATTGTAAAATAAAAGGTGCCACAGTGAACCTAAATGATAAGAATTTGAGTTTCACATTGAAATGATTCGTAACAATACACTTTGTGGCTCTTCATATAACCGTAACATTAAGCAAAATGCAAAAAGCAAAAGCCAAAAACAAAAGCGGAACTATTACACACGCGAATGTAAAGCATACAATATGAACACCTTGGCCATCTTCACGTCCACGTTCTGTGGCTTAATCTCACTTACCGTACTTCAATGTCTTCTAACTCCATGTTATTGTCGTTCGAAACCTTACGATTTGTTGAACCTCTCTGTGCCTGCACTATTGGCTTGTACTTGTACCTCTTAGCAACATACAAATAGAGGAGGAAATTGAGGAAGCTCAGTAAGGAAAGCAGCCAGTAAAAGAGGTTCAAGTGGTTCCTATTGATATTATTTCCTCCCAACCACCCTCTACTCTTAGTTATTCCCTTGGTTGCACTATTGACTATATTAACAATGATGGTGCTCGTGAAATACCCGAGTGCCATCGAGCACCAAAGGAAGCAGGTGGATATGGACTTGATCCCTTTCGGTGCTTGTGAGTAGAAAAACTCGAGAAGACCGATGAAGGAAAACAAGTCGGCGATACCAAATATGAAGAACTGAAACGATAGCCAAAAGACGCTAATTGGGAGTGGTTGGATCACTGGAATTGCGTCGAGCATGTTGTGCTTTCGTGCAACCTCTTTTCGCTTCACTTCCATGAGTCCGGCTACTGCCATAGACAAACAAGAGAGGACTAGACCGACGCCAATACGTTGGAGGTGAGTTATGCCAGTTGGGTGGCCGGTGATCCTACGGGCAAAGGGTACAAAGAAACGATCGTAAATGGGGACAAGGCCGAGGAGGAATATGATAGGGATGATGGCAAGGGAAGCTGCAGGTATGTGGAAATGTTTGGTGAGCCTTGTGTCCATGGTTACTGCTTGTTGGATGGAGAAAGTTTGGAGTTGAGCTAGGCAAAGGGTCATAATAATTGCACAACAAAATATTGGAAGTACACCCAGGATAATCTTTGCATTTTCTACTTGAGTAACCCTGCAAAGTTTCCACGGATTTGGGTTTCCATTTTGGGTGATTGGTGTGGCTTGGATGGCTGCTTTGTCAAGGAACCTACAAAATTTCATATCACAACTTTTTTAGGTACAATCAGATTAGAACAATCTTTAAGATGAATTCAGTGCTACTTGTACCATGAAAATGCTCTCTGTGAAAGGTTCCATAGTTTCAGGATTTTAATGTGAATTATAAGAGAGAATTACTTGTAGACATCGCGGTGAGGTAGAAACTCTGTTTCTGTTCCAGCTTCCTTATCTCTATTAATTTCATACAACTCTTCCGGGTCCTCGGGTAGTTCAAGATTTCTGTTGCGAAAAGCAGCTACATATACCTACAAAAAAACGCACGAAGAGTACAATTAACTCATTGTATATCTATGTGTTATATGTAAGATAGTGCACTTGATGTTCTTGTGTGATGAGATGATAGACAAATTCATAAACTACATAAAATGTAGATATCCAGACCTGTATGATCTCAACAAGGGCATTACTTTTCTGAATAACATGAATCCTGTATCGGGGCAATCCTGAAATGAACAATAGCGCACCAACAATCATGCCAATGGATGAGAGCCCAAATGCCTTATCCCAGCCCTTATTGTCTTGGATCCACACCACAAGCGTCAGACTAGCAACACTGCCAATGTTCCCGGATAATAAGAACCAGTTGAAGAAGCTGGACATTTGTCTTGCCTCTTTAGGGTCTTTCTCGTCAAATTGATCAGCACCGTGTGATGGCAATGAGGCTTTTATTCCTGAACTTCCGATTGCCACCAAGTATAGACCTCCAAAGAGGAGTACAGCATTACCACCTCCTACTTTGGTGCAGTGTGCAGTCGGATCAAATAAGTTGCAAGGAGGTGGCTTGAGTTTGCTCGAGTGAGCTTGTATTGCTAGCAATCCAAGTCCCTGTGGAGGCAATCAATGAGGAAGCTGTTAGATATTGCACTGTTCTTGTACATAAAATTCTACGGAAGCATTCATGTAGAAAGATAGATATCTATAGGGATATATATGCATACCACAATCTCAAAACAAGCCGAAATGACTACAGATTTGGGGCGGCCAATGACCATGTCAGCGAGGCAGGCAATGAGGATGGAGAGAATGTAACTGGTACCCATGTAGTTCGTAATCGTGTTGGCCGAATCGGATACGTCAAAGTGCATCACCTCAGTCAAGTATGTCACCAAGTTCGTTGCCAGTGCAATTGTTGCCATGTTTTCGAAACTAAATGTGGCTGCAGCAATAGGCGACGACCACCATTACCGAAAAACAATAAATTAGCCACGAGATAGATCTAAGAGCATGTTCATTAAGGTAGTTAGAAGTGTGTTTAAGCAACTGTTTTATGAAAATATTGCAAGTGGAATTCAGTTATTTTCAGTGCTTGTTAGTTTACAAAATGAAGTCCTCAATTGAATGAGTTCGAGTGTGTCAAATAGCGTCTGTTAACTTGTCAAATATCAATTTATTGGTAAAATTATGTGCCTACAAGACATCGACTACAGTTCATATTATTTATTTTTATTTTTTGAAATCTTCAAGTCAATACAAATAAATAAACAAAAATTATTTCACCGAACACTAGAAAATAGAAAATTAAAGACCAAAAAAGTATCAATCGAGGCAGGAGAAAAGTCCAAACAGAGCAAAAAATTTGGGGTTACACTACTTGCTAAATTAGCATTATTTTGTAGAGTGGACTTTTAATAATTGCTAAAAAACCCCTAGATAAATTATATAGTTGTAGTTCTTTAAGGCATGTTCGGATAGTTTTTGAAGTCTAATTTTTTGTTCTAAAAAAGAACATTTGTGATCGGATAGCCACTGTAGCAGTAATATGTGGGTCCCTTTAGGCTGGATTTTGCAGAGAGAGAGAGAGAGAGAGCAGCGTAATTTGTCTTTTAGACTAGGGGCCCACTGCCCAGTTTTTCACAGAGAGAGCAATGCGTGGGTTTTGGATTAGGGGCCCACTGCCTAGTTTTGTTGGTCAAAAAGGAGTCAAGAGCCTGTTAGGTGTAAACTTGGGGAGAGAAAGTGGGCAGATTGGAAAAGTCAATTTTTTAAACTTGTTTGAAGGGGCATTTTTTTAAAAGCTTCTTAAAAGCTAAGCTTGTTGGAAAAACTATGGCAAATACACAGAATTCCAAAGAACAATTTCCATTAACGAAATACAAATTACAAACAAAATTGCAGAAACATAAATCAGTAAGAAATACAAACAGTATTGGAGTATTCGATAACCGAGTCCCGTGTAACCACGGTCTCCTTAAAACAGATTCGCCGCCTACCGAGGGTGTTGTAGGTTGAACCGACGTCTGTCTCCCAGGATAAAACGGCTGGACCACAAACCACAGAACACCTCCGAGGAGCGCCTTGGCGAACTGAACCTTGCTTGTCTCTCTCTCACAAATCAGAACCCTCTATATGAAAGTGCACTGTGTATCAAAGTGTGTGTTTTTCCTCTTTGCAGATGCACGACTAATATAGCTCTAGTGAGAGCTCTAAAATTGTCGGTGGGAGTAAAGCGCCATGCTTTTCTCCATACTTGCCAGAGAATGGGTGACAATAAGTTTTCCTGACAAAATACGGATAACACCCCTATCTTTTTCCAACTACTGAGGCCATTAATCTCTACAAAATAATGCTAGTTCCATTCCACTATTTTAAGATTCTTAGGAACCTCCTAATATTAAATTAATTATAGAATGAAAAGGACTAATTTGATTTCTGTATTGAACAACTGATTATATTGTCATTATTACAGTTTTTGTTTAACATCTTAAGGTTTGTTTGGTTGTAAGGATTTTTTTTTATACGTTCTAATGGATTAAACTTTAGAGGGAGTTAAGTAGCGGTCCTAATCCCTAGTCCTACTTAAGTGTCAAACCTACACAAATTAATTAGTTGTTCACGAGCTTCGAGCTCGTAAAATTCACTAAATTTCAAAACACAGCTATATTAAACCACCTCATGAATTTCACTAGCTTAAAGTTCCCGAAATTATACTTGAAAGGTGACCCTTCTAGGCAGAATTTCTGGATCCGCCACTGGCTAGCAGTACCCTCATCAAATTAGTTTCTAAAGTATCTTATAGTAAAATGAGTCAAGTTTGAAACTTACATATTGATAGTAAAGCAAACCGCATTCCTCCATGTTTGCCCCTCCTAGCTGGTCTTCCCTTCCAATCCACCTTATCCGCAATAATCTCACCTCTCTCCTGCAAGTTACAGACAAGCACATACTAGTGTTACAATCCACAGGTAATGGAACATGGAGGACCCGGGGGCATGCTGTGCCTTAAGGGACAACATGCATGTTGACCCCATTTGAGTCGTTTGTGCTTGGCGATCAACGGCTCAGATCAGTTCGTTAAGTAGTACTAAGATCGGTCACAAAAAATTTGCAATTATGTACTCAAAATTACGAAATAAACGAAGTTAAAATACCAAAGTACGTACCATAGCTGCAAATTAAGGTCTTTGGAGAAAAAACTGAAACGATGGTAGGGGAGAAAGAATTAAGGATGAAGGCTATGGTAGCTAGAGCTTTTATGTTGGAGTGTATATATAGATAAGTGTGGACAAAGTCACAAAGTCACTCACGAGTATACTATTAAGTGGTGGTGATGACCATTTCTTTGTCAAATTGAATAACTATATTTAATGGTTAAATATGTCACACCAATTTTGACACCAAAAAAGGAAAAAAAGGTTTACTTTGACAATTGTATTGATATGGGGGAAGACAATCCACCAGTTTGGAATTTCCAGTCTCGATTCGGACACACTGGGCTCTTGGGTACTTTTTTTTTGGTAAATCACTTGGGTACTACTTTCTTTTTCATTTTAGGTTTAAATTTCCTCTTCTTTTTTTTTTTTTTTGACAAAACTAATATAAACGTTAAGTGGAAGCGTCTGTCATTTAGATATGTCGTCCTTTTTTTTTTTTTTTGAGAACTATATTTTGGTGTTTTTGAAAAGAGAAGTTTTTTCTTGGGACTAGCTAGACATTTTGAATGGGGCTACACATTTATTTTGGTTTTTTCGGCATCTTATCAACTTTGTGTGTTTAATGATTTTCCTTTTCGCTCTCTCTTTTTATTTTTTATTAGAAATGTTAGGCTGAGGGGTAGGTTAAGTTTTGGGAGTAGTCCCACTAGGAAATTTTTGTTCGAAGCTCTCTCGAAGCTTTCTTTATCTATTATTCTCGATTTCATTTTTATATATACTCAACGTTTGATTAAAATATTTTCATAAGTTGGATTAATTGTACATCGAACGCGCAATTATATATAATGCACAATATATTATACGTGAGACTGGGAAATGTGATTAGTAAATTACTTGCCTTTGTGTGTTCAATAAAATAAAATAAAATAAAATAAAATAAAATAAAATAAAATAAAATAAAATAAAATAAAATACTTGGCTTTTTTCACAATAACCTACAAGTGGCTCCAATAATAGGGGTGCCCTATAATGCGGCGTGAAAACAGCACTGGAAGACAGTAATTGAACTTTAGACTTTGTTTGTAAGAATGAAATTATTCCTAACATGCTGGTCTCCCTTCCAACAATGCACTAACAGTGGGGGAAAAAATTGCCCAATTGACTATGTCAAAATGAGAATGATTACCAAGACTTGTTTGTTTGACCGAGAAAACTTATATTATTAACTAAAAAAGACACTACCGGTCCGAAAATACAAGAAAACAAAGACAAACAAAAAAAATACAAAAGCCGCAAAATTGTACAACAACGACAATGGAACCACTAATCCGCTCGGATGTGGCTGGAGGAAGATGATGGAAATATATTAGCGTCCGGAGCTCCACATCTCTTCGTCCCACCGCAGACACAGCTGTCAGGCGCCACTGCCGCTGCTGCTGGAGAACCCACAAATCCGGCATCCGAAGAGCACTAAAGAACCTCTCAGTGTATTCTGTCTCTCAAATTTTTGATTGTATGGGCGTTGCTCGAAACTAATGTCTTCTCCTGTATGCAGAAAATGATGGAAAGGGGTGCGATTATGTAGTGGAATGTGTATATGATCAGTCGGAAATTCGTATTGGAGATGTCCTATTAATTGTCAATAGAGTATTTGGGATAGAGTTAGTGATAACAAAAATAGAATTAATTTTATTCGAAAATATGAGCTAATTACATCTTGCCCCTAAACTATTAACACTTTTTCAAATTACCCCGTATATTATAAAATTTGACACTTGACCACCTTAAACTATCTAAACCTTTCAACTTCGGCCCTTTATTAGTCTTCAGTTATATAATGGCCATCAAATTAAGAGCCCAAAATAGTCTTCAAATGTTTTTTTTTTTTTTTCTAAAAAATGAGTAGAATGCCTAAAATGTTACTAAGGTATTGGTTTGGATTTTGTTCTTTCACTCATCCCCTGGATTTTGTCATCGATCTCTCTTGGTTTTGTCTCCATTAACAACTTTTTGTATGCTTGCATCATCAAAACTATCAAGATGCCAAATATCTCTTCATGTAAAAAAGATAGACAAAGAATTATTAATTGATATATATGTTGGTTCATATGCATATCATTCTCGACATTTCAATAATATTGGAAACTATTCTAGAATCTTTAATGGCTATTAAGCGGGTAAAAATTAATAACGGGCCCAAGTTGAAAGGTTTAGATAGTTTAAGGTAATCTCGTGTGGGGTTTATAGTTTGGGGTAATTTGAAAAAGTGTAATAGTGAAAGGGAGTAGGATGTAATTAAGCGAAAGAATTTGGATGATCTGAGTGCAATTTTATTCACCCTCCTTAAAAGAGGCCGAACATTACCCTCCCTCTTATTTGTTGAAATGGTGTAGTCCCACCCTTGCTATAAACTTTTTGGTAAGGATGATCCTTTTTGGTGGGATGCCATCAAAAACTCCACCCTTGCTATATACTTTCTGGTAAGGATGATCCTTTTTTGGTGGGATGACATAAGTTTTTGATGGAACACACTATTTTAACCAATAGGAGGGAGGGTAATGTTCACATTCTTTGAGGACGTTAAACAAAATTGCACTCTAGATGAATATCAAATGCCTTTGATGTTTAGTTGCATTCTGAAAGGTTCGTTGAACAAAAAGATCTTACGGCTTGCAAAAAGATCTCGAGGTCTTGACATCCTCTGGAGGCAAAACCTAATTTTCTACTTCTAAGAGCATCCTCATCAGGGGAGGCAAATCCCCTTGATGGCTAAGTTGTTGAGTGAAAAAAGGAAAAAACCCCCAAAATCAGACTCAACAATTTTTTTGTAAATCTGCAAAAGTTATAACTTTGCTACAGTAACGCGGTAAATCCTTTGAGACACTGTTCACGGGTTAAAGCAATTCTCTCTCCTGACTTCCTGAAAAGAGAGTCTGATTTTGTGAGTTTTTTAAAAAGTAACTTGTTAATTTATAAAAGGTATTTTTGAGGTTAAATTTGGCCCAATTTTTGTTGAGCCTGATGAAGATGCTCTAACCTCTCTAAGTGTAAGTGCGGGCCATTGGGACACGTTGCTAAGGTCATCATTCATTCCTTAAGAGTTCCTCATCCAAGAATAGGTGAGCCGTTTTTACCATATGCTCAAGGCCGGGCTTAAAAATTTACGAAGCCAAATTAGGATGTCTAAAATTTGGTTGAAATCCTTAATAGAAACAGTAATTAAACCCATGTCCATTCCATTCACTCAAAATCAATGCAAGAGAAGCAAAAGGAAAACACCAGAAGACATAATATTGCAATTACATAAGTAAAACAAACAATACATTTACACCCTTGCTATCTCGAACATCATTCCATGACTTCTCCCTTGTGAACTTCAATGTCTTCCAGCTCCTTGTTATCCTCGTTCGAAACCTTAATAGTACTTGTACCATTCTGTGCAGTTGGCCTGTACTTGTACCTCTTGGCCAAAAACAAATACACAAGGAAATCTAGGAAGCTCAATACAGACAGAAGCCAGTAAAAAAGATTTAAGTGGTTCCTGTTGAGATTATTTCCCGCCAACCAGCCTCTACTACTGGTTATGTCCTTTGTTGCACTATTCACGATATTAACGATGACGGTACTCAAGTAATACCCGAGTGCGAAGAGAACCAGAGGAAGCAAGTAGAAAGGGATTTGATGCCTCTTGGTGCTTGTGAGTAGTAAAACTCAAGAAGGCCGACATACGAAAACAGGTCGGCTACGACGGCGATGAAGTACTGGAATGATAGCCAGAAGACGCTAATAGGCAATGGTTGGATAATTGGAATCGCGTCAACCATGTTGTGCTTTATGGCAACGTTTTTCCGCTTCACTTCAATGATTCCAGCAATTGCCATAGCCAAACTATTGAGGAGTATACCAACGCCGACGCGTTGGAGGTGAGTGATGCCGTAGGGGTGGCCCGTGATCCTACGGAGGAAGGGTACGACAATGCGATCGTAAATGGGGACAAGTATGATGATGAATACGATAGGGATGATACCGAGGGATGCTGGGGGTATGTGAAAATGTTTGGTGATCCTGGTGTCCATTGTTATGGCTTGTTCAATGGAGAAGGTTTGGAGTTGAGCTAGGCAAACAGTCGTAATAATTGCACAACAAAATATTGGAAGCACACCAAGGATAATCTTGGCATTTTCGACTTGTGTTACCCTGCAAAGTTTCCACGGATTTGGGCTTCCTTGTAGGGTGATTGGAGTGGTTTGGATGGCTGCTTTGTCAAGGAACCTATATATAAGTCACAAAAACAAAGGTACAATAAGAATTTTAACCTCAAAATGTTAAGTAACATGAAAAGTTTCTCCGAAATGGTTCAGGAAAGAGAAATCAATGGTCTCGATTCATAATCAGGATCATTGATTTCGATTGTGTATCAGGACCATTTCGGGAAAACTTTTCATGTTCCCTACTACTCCTCATTTCAACCCAAATGTGGTAGTTGTGTTATAAAAATGCTATCTGTCAAGATTGACTGAATTAATTCTCATGTTGTCCTTCTTTCACATAATATACCCACACGGTGATACATAGGTGGATGCACGTTGAGTCAAGTGGGGTCAATTGACCTTATCAATCTTTATAATAAATTACACTTTTACCTTCCATTCTTGAAATTATTTTACAAGGTTTCCATATTGTAGTTCTGATGTTGTCTTATGAAAAATACTACTACTACTAGTCAACAACATTTCGTATAGTTACATTTCATCCGAATGATGTGATTAGTTTCTTATAGTTAAACTTTACTTGATATGTGATTCACAGATGCATGATACAATGTGATTAGTTTCTTTATAGTTAAAGTTTACTTCATATGTGATTTAGGGGTTGCTGCTGTGCACCATCCGAGCCGTCCGTTACTCGGATGGACGGCTCAGATTTCATCTTGCATGCACGACAACAAACGGTTCGGATGCAAAGGTGCTGAGGTGAAATCTGGGCCGTCCATCCGAGCAACGGACTACTCGGATGGTGCACAGCAGGTGCTGTGCGGGGGCTGCACAACAGCAACCCGTGTCCCACAGATGTATTATACAAACTCCAATACATAAACTTTGTCAGGATAGATGATCACAGCTTGATCGATCCATCCACACTTTGATTTTGAGTTAGTAGAGAATGGAAGAAAAATTACTTGTAAAAATCTCTGTGGGGTAGGAACTCTGATTCTTGTGTAGCTTCCATATCTCTATTGATTTCATACAACTCTTCAGGGTCCTCAGGGAGTGGAAGATTTCTGTTGCGAAAAGCAACTACGTATACCTGTGAAAAGCACAAACAGTACAGCTCATTGTATATCTACTGGCTATATATAACTACATTTATGGAAACAAAATATTCACAATGTAATTGTTTTTTTTTTTCCGTAGATAAAAGGAAATTTATTAATCTCTGAAAGAAGAATAAAGATTAAAAAGAACAAGGGCAAGCAAAAGCTACCCGAAACCCAAGAAAGACGTTGACAAGATATCAACAAAAGAAAAGAAACTGCTCAAAACAACCTAAAACAAACTTCCCGAAAACAAAAGCACCCCAACACCGAAGTTGGAAAAGGATCACAAAGCGACCCGAAACTAAAAACTATGCACTAGCACCACAGAGTGAAAATGGGAGACGAGCACAAGAAAAAGCAACAAGGAAAGCAAGACCACAAAAAAAACAACAACCCAATCGAATAGCACCCGGCAAATTAAACGAACAACACCGGAAAAGAAAACACCAGCCCAGGCAACAACCAAGCCAAAACTGACAGCAGAAAGACAATCACAGAATAGCAACAAAAAGCTCCCACGAAAAACCAAAAACAAACTCAAAACTCCATTGAAAGGGAGGCATCTTCCTCCAACTCGTTAAAATTACCAATCTTCTTCGCAGAAATTTTGCCATCCTCTAATTCAATATACTTATTTCTTTCGAATGTAACATCGCCAACAACAAAGAATAAGTGAGTTTGTGATTTCGTTTGTGTTGGTACACTTGGTTTTATTTGCGAAAAGTAGAGACAAAAAATACTTGTTGGATTAAGTGGTACTAGCTACTAGTGAGATCAAAGATAAACAAATTTATATAGTATTGAGATATCCAAACCTGTATGATCTCAATCAAGGGATTAACTTTTTGAATAACATGAATCCTGTATCGGCGCAATCCTGAAAGAAAGAGGAGGGTACCCACGATCATTGCAAAGCATGAGGTCCCAAATCCCAAATCCCAACCCTTGTTGTCTTGGATCCACACAATAAGCGTGAGACTAGCTGCTGTGCCAACTCCTGAGACGAATAAGAACCAATTGAAGAAGCTCGACATTTGCCTCGCCTCTTTAGGATCTTTTTCCTCGAGCTGATCAGAACCATGTGGCGGTACTGCGGCTTTTATTCCGGCACTCCCGGTCGCCACCAAGTAGAGTCCCAGAAAGAGAAGTCCAGCTTGGCTACCTTCAACTTTAGTGCACTGTGCAGTTGGATCAAATAAGTTGCAAATAGGTGGCTTGAGTTTGTGGGAGTGAGCTTGAATTGCTAGCAATCCAAGTCCCTGTGGAGGCAATCAATGAGTAAGTTGTCAGTTAGTGTGTCCTTCCTTCTATGGAAAAATGAAAATTAAACCAGAAAAATAACTAGCATCTATCCGAACCCAGAAAAATGCATGTATGGATAAGAGCTTTTAGAACTAAAATCAACAAAGTTTTTATGACGAACCTTAGGCTTTCTTAGTTTTTTGTGCCAAAACTCGAAGTATGAGAATATAACAAATCAACAAGGAAGAACAAAACACAAGATTTACATGGTTTCTCTCAAGCACAAAACAAGAAGGTACATTCACAGGGAAAGAGCAAGAGGATTCACTATAAATGGGAAGAGAAACAATGAGCCGGCCATACCTATAACTCAATTTAAAGCATCCACAAGATATTTGGAGACAAAAGTGTCGAGAACACGGAAGAGACAACCTTAAACTCCCTAATATCCAAATCCCAAGAAAAGACAAAACCCTTGTAGCCCCCAAAGCCTTTATATATTTATAAGAAAGTACAAAAAAATTAGGTCAAAAAGCTCTTAAAAACGTGCAGTCGCACATATTTTTGCGTCAGTGTCCGGACCAGAGAAGCTGCAACCTTCCAGAACCAAATTTGACCTGTGGTCTAGACCAGGGAGATGTTGCAAACGTCTGTTCACATTGAATTTCGCACTTTCTTCGAACGTCTTTAATTCACACATCTTTAACGGGCTAAGCCTAAGTGATGTTTGTTTTCAAAATTGAGGTTGTCGGTTTGGTCTGATGGAACAACAACGTATATCCTTTTTTGTTTGGTCATGTCTTCTCTATGAACACCATTACAGCATAAGTTGTGAAAAGGAGTGCCGTCAAACCAGTTCTCAAAATTTGTCCATTCCAAGACCATCGACCATTTAACTTACGAGATAGACAAGAAATCTATGTAAATATACGTACCACAATCTCAAAACAAGCTGATATGAGTACAGATTTGGGGCGTCCGATGTATAAGTCAGCGAGAGCGGCTATGGGAATGGAGAGCATGTAACCCGTACCCAAGAAATTTGTAACCTGATTGGCTGCATCAGATATGTTAAAGTGCATCACCTGAGTCATGTATGTCACTAAGTTTGATACGAGTGCTATAGTCGCCATGTTTTCAAAACCAGATGTGCCTGCACAATTTCGTAATAAAAAACAATGAGACCAATGATACGAGTCCGAGACAAGAATACTCGAGCGGAAGCTTGAGCAGGACTTGTTGCATCCATTTAAAATGGTACATATAACCAAAAAAATTCGACGAAACTCGGAGATGTGCCGGCACGAATACGACACGATTACAAAATGACACGGCACGATTAAGTAAATGGGCCGGCACGACACTGCACGATTAAGAAACGGTATGACACGACACAACACGGTTTAGTAAACGGGCCGGCACGGTACAAAGCACGATTGGCACGAAATTAAATGGGTCATACTGACACGGCACTGCCGTTTGACACCTCTAACCATCACTTACTTAATTCTATCACATATTCATAAAATATAGGCGTCACCAATTTTCTTAGATAACTTGTGCATAGTACGAGAGCCAGCTATTTGATATATGAAACTGCTAAAAAAAAAAAATACTTCATCTGTCCTAATTTGCTTGTTTCTTTTGGGGAAACAAGTTTTTAGGGAGAGAATGATGAGACTTTTAATTGGGATTGACTTTCGTAATTTACCCATATTTGATGATTAGTTGATGTGTCAATTAAATGTAAAAGGAAAGGTGTAACGATCCGCCCCCCTCCTTGCACAATATTGTTCGCTTTGGTCGCCCAAGCTCGAAAGACTTCCCAGTAGGTCACCCATCCATGGATTGCTCCTAGGTGAGCACGCTTAACTATGAAGTACCAATGAGCTTTGACGCCCTCACGGCTTTAAAAGACCTTGTGCAAGCTAGGACATGATCTATTCTTTTAAAAGACCTTGTGCAAGTTAGGACATGATCTATTCTTTTAATCATAGTAGCCCGTTGCATCCAGGTGGGACATGAGCTGTCACATTCTCCCCACCTTAGGATGCAACGTGTCCTCGTTGCATATTGGTCCAACGACCTTCCCTCGAGAGGTATAGCACTTAGTTCTGCATAGTACTTTGCTCCCACTCCGGAATTCAAGAGGTGGCTCCTGCAGATTCTAGTCCGGGGTTGTGCTCTGATACCAACTTTAAGTCTGGGCTATTTAACCCCTACAGTCTTTCGCTAATTGTTGCAACAGAGAAACATAGGAGGTTCAACAAGAGAAACATAATTAAAGTTACATAAAACATATTTATCTTTAAAAGACATATACATATCCATTTGTATACATATATGTTTGTAATTGGTACATGTGTTTTGAGTTAATGATTAAAAGGGAAAACAATCGTAATAAAATTAATGTTGGAAAAATGTTTGTAATGTTTTGAGTTAATGATTAAAAGGAAAAAAAAAGTAAAATTCAAAATATTTTGCAAGTGCAACAAAAAAGGGAAAAAAGTAAAATTCAAAATAATTTTAAGCAAAATTAAAAACAGTACGAGAAAAAACAAATACAACAAAACACCAGAAAACAAAATCAAAAAAAATATTTTAAGCAAAATTATTTTACATAACAAATACTTTCCAGCCAAAAATATTTTACATCGAAACAAACAGAGCTTAAGTGAATGATATGTAGCTGAAAACTCGTCCAATGGAGTATTTTAGCCAATGTAGGAGGAATCCTTAAGAGGAAAAATCTATTCTATCTAATATATAAAGGAAGAAGCCATTTTTTGGTGTGAATATTTTCTTGAAGCTGTATCACAAAAGTGATTTCCAATACTACCCCATCAATAAAATTTTATTTCCGAGCAAAAAAAATACTACCCCATCAAATAACAAATTTTCCAATAACTTTTATTGCGGGATAAATTAGTCAAAGAGGTGAAACTACTCCTCCAAACCCAACTATCACGCAAGTGGTGGCTAGCTCATGCGGTAGAGCTTTTGGATGCCCCACACTGCATCGCGGGATCGAGTCCCAATCCCCCCTCCCCCATATAATATATTTGGAATTAGGAATGATGAATAACAAAAAAAAAAACCCAACTATCGCACATCCTACGATCCCAAAAAATTCTCCATTTTATGTGGATAAAAAACTACCTCTGAACGTCTTCTTCTCTTTTCTGCATTATTTTTGCTATCCTCAAAACTGGTTTTCTCTTTCATAATTTCTTACCAAGTTCGAATCATTACTTGTTAGAATTCAAAGTGTTGTGCAACTTCTATATATTTTAGTAATATAACTTGCACTGGCTGGTGAAAAAAAAAACTTGCACTGGCATAGCGTGTGCACCAGACTCTAGTACTGAAAAGAAAAGGATGGCCATATTTGAATATTGTTAAAAGAAAACAAATTGGCTATTTTTCTTATGTATGGTGTCTTATTCTATTTTTGAAAATTATGGTCTATTTAATTTTTTCCGCCTCAATTAATATTCTTAGCCTTTGGTGAAATATTTTTACTTTCTAGATTTGCCTTTACTAAGACCCAAAAGAAAATATCTATATTACATTACACAACGCTTTTCAGAATGTCTCTCTCACAAGTGTCCTCCGTGGCACTTTGGAGGGCCGTGATTGAATTTTAAAGTTTCTTCTCAACTAATCCAAGGGTTGAAATTACTTTCATTTCAAAATTCAAAGCCCTAAACTAAACCACCCTCTACAACCGTCGGATCAACATTTCATTTTATTTATAGCCGTCCGATCGAGAAAATACTTCCAATATAAGCCACCCTAACCTTATGACTAATAGATTGTTTCCATTAATTGATTTTACGTTGTTTCCTTAAAAAAAAATAGATTATCCCTTTGAATTCAAATCAATTAAACAAATGGGTTTTCTACTTAATTTCCCTACATTCAACTCAATAATTAGTTTATGTTGTTTCCTTTTACGTTGATTTGACTATATTCAAAATGGAAACAAACCCCTTTTGGATTCATATATGGAAAGGAAACAATCATTTTTTAAAAACTTGATAATATATTTTTCTTTACTAATTAGCATTGTACATAGATATTCCTTCAAAAATGAATCTACATTTTCCTTAATAATCTATTCTGAACTTAGATTTTCCTTTTATAACCACACACAATTCTTCTAAATTCGTAAGCTTCTCTAAGAAGAGGAGAAATCAGGTTCCTTCATACCTTGATTGGAGAAAGAGAGCGGCTCATTACCTCTGGTTTGTCAGAACAAGAGCTAACCAAATCTTTTTATTTTTTCCGTTATTCTACACGTTCTCTCCCTCTCTCCCTGGGTTAGATGTTTTGGGGCCCTTTCGGGTCATGTTGTACGGAGTAGTGTACACTGTTTCTCTCCATGGATGTTTTTTCTTTTGTATGAAAAGAAATGAGATGTGTCAACGTAATATCTATACAGGTTATGATCGCACCACGATAGTGTTGGGATGAATAGACGAGATCTATGGTTAAGGTAACTTATTTCGTTGCCATTTTATTTTGAAAGAGGAAATTCTTACTCATTTAATTATTTTTTATATGTTTTATTGTTATTCATGGTCTTAATTTTTCTCTTTGGACAAAGTATATGTTCAAGAGTGATGAAGACAGTACTGGAAGACATTTCGAAAAATGATGATGAGAAAGTTCAAACATTCATGATCAAAAGTTACAAATAAAAAGATCGGGAAGAACGTCTGAATGAGTTTATTAATAGTAAAAGTTTTACATAATAGAGTTTGATGAAAGAGCATCACAACTCAAAAGCTAATGAAGAAGATACTCTCTTTACATTTCTCTTTCGGTATCCATTTTTTGTTTTTTTTAGCTGTTAGTATTTCCATATGAGATTTATTTATGTTTTAGGTATTTCCAGAGTATTACAGCAAATATGCTATTTTTCGACATACCTTTTTAGTGCATTGAATTGATGCGTCCCATAAAGATTAAATGTAGTTGTTGTTTTGATATGAGATTTAATGTAGTTGATTAGATGACATCTGTTTCAAAGCTTATTTGAAAACCTGACTTTTAGGAGAAGTCAGCTTGATTGGCGGGGTGGTCAACAGTAGAGAGTGATAATTCATTTAAATTGTGTCCAGAACCCGTTGCTTCGTGCCTTTAGGCACGGGCAATCCCTAGTAATTATATAAGATGAGTTAAGTTTGTGAAATCTTACACAACGATAGCATTGCGTAAAACATTCCTCCATGTTTGCCCTTCCTAGCTGGTCTTCCCTTCCAATCCACCTTACCCTCAATAATTTCTCCTTTCTCCTGCAAGTTATAGACACACATATTCATGAATCATGAATATACACATAATCAATATTTTCCTATTTTAGAATATATTTTGCATTTTTTTCTAAGTATTCTTAAAGACATTATAAAATTTCAAAAATAATTCAAAAGTAAGAACAATTTTGATTTTGAGAACACTAAATTATGGTGAATGATCACTGGCAATGATGATACTACGTTCGCCGAGTCATATGATAGCAACGATACTCGAGATTAATTTTTTAATACATCAAAACCTTCCTATTAAAAATCAAATGACTAGATTTAGTCTTGACTACATACATATATATTTAGCTATCGGGGGCGGTTCCGTTAACACAACGAATAACACAACATTTGAAACAAATTTTTTTTTGTGAACCCCACGCAAATGATCGGAGCCATTCAATTTTTTCAAAATATGTTTTTAAGATTACCTGTAAAAAATCAACTCATTTGAATATCGATAAGAGCTTGATCAGTTCATTTAGTTGATTCTAGTCAGATTTTACAAGATAAATTTGAATGAACTGATCAAGTTCTTACCGATATCCAAATGAGTTGATTTTTTACATGTATTCTTAAAAATATATTTTAAACAACTTTCTGAAATTATTGTTGTGTAAAATGTTGTGTTATTTTAAATCAACTTGAAAGTCCCGGGGACTCCACTTACCGATATTTTTGCGATCCGATCCGTCAATGTGTTCAGAAGGTGTTTTCCTCGCGAAAATCTTCAAAAACAAATACCGGGAAGGGCTTGATTGCAAAAACTTTATATTTGTTTTGCGAAAAAAATCAAGCCCTTGTGAAGATTTCAGCGTGGACCTTGGAAAACACCTTTTGAACACATTGGACGGCTCGGATTTCCCCAAAACAATTTGTAAAAGCATCAAAACACCGAAAAGGCCTCAATCCGGGAAATCCGGGATCCTTGACAGGATCGCCGGTGTGTATATATAACTACAAATATATATCACATGAAGTTAAAGGGAAATGCTGAAATACGTACCATATATAGCTGCTACTTAAAGTTTTTGAACCAATTGAAAAGAGAACTGGAGAGGGGAAAGAATTAATGGTGAAAGATATTGTGTGTGTATATGTATATATAGAGATAAGAGTTGACAAAGAAACAAACAGCGAACATAGCGGAATTAATCAAGTTGCTCTTATAGGGTAGGCCAACTATTTTTAAAGTTCCAGGATGATAAAAAAAAAAATTAAAATGCAACACTAACATTTCAAAAGAAATACAACGGTATCAAGTTGCTAATACATATTCCATGAGCATGATGT
Organism: Vaccinium myrtillus; assembly: GCA_016920895.1. Classification (NCBI taxonomy): domain Eukaryota; kingdom Viridiplantae; phylum Streptophyta; class Magnoliopsida; order Ericales; family Ericaceae; genus Vaccinium; species Vaccinium myrtillus. The sequence goes on from CM029274.1 coordinate 15,831,576, forward strand.
TGTTTCTTCACTTCTATTAGTCTTGTAACAATTTCAAGATTTATGATTTCTTTTTTTTTTTGCCGGTCCAAAAAAAAAAAAGTTGCTAATACATACTACCAATTACCTAGCAAAATAAAACTAGAAGGTTTTCGATGTCATAAAAGTTATATATTTATAATGGGGCCGGTTCCCCTCACACTTAAAAAAACACATTAAAAAACACAAGATTTTGTTCCGGGCCCCACTGTGACGTTCTGAACCGTTGATCTTGTTTAAATGAGTAAAATAGGGGGTCCTGCAAAAATTCAGATTAATCAGATATCAGTAAGTGCTTGATCCAAATAGTTTTGCAAAAACTGTGACAGGAGTGTTTTTAAAATCGTTTGAATCAAGCAATTACTGATATCCGATTGAGCTGAAATTTTGCAGGACGTTTTATTTTACTCATTTAAACAAGATCAACAATTCAGAACATCACAAGGGGGCCTAGAAGAGTGTTGTGTTTTTTATGTGTTTTTTTAAGTGTGAGGGGAACTGGCCCCATTTATAATTGTCTATGACAATCTCTTTTCAATACACAAAATAATTGGAATAGAAAATCCAAATTTATTGGGTTGGTAACTAAAATAAAAGTCCAACTTATTAAGTTGCACCCTTCAGAAAATTCTATTGAAAAGTTTACTTAAATATTTAAAATTTTATGTATGGTTTGAGCCTTGCATAGAATGTGCTAATATAATAAAAATGTAGAATAAATATATATTCACATGTGGATATATTATGTATCTGGTGGTATATTAACAAAAACAGGCAGTGACCTGCCACCTGATAACCGATTAATTAAAACATATTAACTGGAGCCCCACGGTAATGATTGGAGCCGTTTCATTTGTTTAAAACATATTTTTAAGAGTACTCATAAAAACTCGACTCATTCGGATATTAGTAAGGGCTTGATCGACTTGATTGATTTATTCAATTTTATCTTGTCAAACTTAGGAACGAATATTGATCAAGCTCTTACCGATGTCCGAATAAGCTAAACTTTACACATACTCTTAAAAACATATTTTAAACAAATTGAAAGGCTTTGATAATTTGCGTGAAACTTCAAAATGGGTGATTTACATTTGTTGTGCCAAATGTTATGTCCCCGATGTCCGAATAAGCTAAACTTCCCGGTATTTTTTTTGCTGATTTCTCGCGGGAACCCTTAAAAACACATTTTAAACACATTGGACGGTTCGGATTTTTGAAATTCGATCGGGATCTTTGAGGTGTCGATTTTTTTTAAATCCGGGATCCTTGATAGGAAGTGTGGTGTGCACATATATATATATATATATCAGTCCTTATCTAGTCCGGGATCCCGGATCCGGGATTCATAGTTCCGGATCAAATTTTGACGATCCGAGCCGTCCAATGTGTTCAAAAGGTGTTTTCCAAGGTCCACGCGGGAAATCTTCAAAAAAAAATACCGGGAAGGGCTTGATCAGCGATTTTCGCAAAAAATATATATATACGATTTTTTGCTTGGATCAAGCCCTTCCCGGTATTTTTTTGAAGATTTCCCGCGTGGACCTTGGAAAACACCTTTTGAACACATTGGACGGCTCGGATTTCCCAAAAACAATTTTTAAAAGCATCAAAACACCGAAAAGGCTTCAATCCGGGATCCTTGACAGGATCGCCGGTGTATATATATATATATATATAGGCTCCGCTTCTAGTCCGGACTCCGAACTTCCGGAACTCGACGTTCCCGATATTTTTTTGACTGTCCGAACCGTCCAATGTGTTTAAAAGGTGTTTTTAAGGGTCTCTGCGAGAAATCAACAAAAAAAAAATACCAAGGAGGGCTTGATCCGAGCAGTTTTTCACAAAACTGTATATGTACATTTTTTGTGGAAAACTACTTGGATCAAGGTCTTCCCGGTATTTGTTTTTGATGATTTCTCACAAGAACCCTTAAAAACATCTTTTAAACACATTGGACGGTTCGGATTTTGCAAAAACAATTTTTAAAACATTCAAAATACTAAAAATCAATCCCTGACTGGAAAATCTGCTTATATATATATACATACACACCTGTGTGTGTACATAGGGATATATATAGGTTGGACATGATGATCATTCTCGTATACCAACCTTAAATAATGCAACCACAACAGAATTTTGTGAATTGAATAAGAGATTCTAATGAAACAACCAATCTTAGCGAAAGCGAAAGGTCAAGAGAGATTTTTGGGTATCAATGGACTACCAAGTGGGGGCCCAACTTAGTACCAACATAGCCTATCTGAAATTTTGGAGGCCTAAGTCGAATTTCGAAGAAGGCGTCTTAAATTTTTTAATTTTTTTTTGAAACTTTTATTTTTGAGCTTATATGTTAGGAACCAAAAATATTGGGTATTTATTAGGTTCTTTAATCGACAACCCACTAAGAGCATCCTTATCAAACTCACCAAAAAAAACACCAAATTTAACCTCAAAAACACATTTTATAAATTAGCAAGTCACTTTATCAAAATTTCACAAAATCAGACTCTCTATTTTAACTTTACTATATTAAACTATTCCCCTCAAATCTATTAAAAAAAAAAAATCCTCACACATCAGCCATTAACTTTCGGTACAAAAGTCAAGTTAAAAAATCCTCACACATCAGCCATCCCCCACGTGTCAGGCCCCCACCCCCCCTTCAGCCATTAACACTTATCGCCCCCACACACACGCTGCCACGTGTCCCTCCTCTTTCCTCCCTCCCTCTGCTGTTTCTGACGTGAACAGTAACCGAAAATAATTTAAAACTACCTGGTGCGTGAACAGTACCGCACCAAATTTGGTGCGGTACTGTAGCAAAAACGTTTTGGTGAGGGAGAATAGAGAGTTTGATTTTTGGGGGTTTTGGGGGGTTTGGCTCTCCACTTTAGCCAAAAAGTTAAAGTGGAGAGCTTGATAAGGATGCCCTAAGCTATCATAAGTTAAAGAAAATAACAAAAACAATGCATATTTCAAGACAAAATTTTCTACATTTCAATACACAGCAACCCAAATTAATAACTAATTGGAGGTAGCTCAGTAGGTCAGGACTCTTCCATATTTCACTACGAGGTCAAGAGTTCGAATCACCCCACGTGTATGTGGGTGTTTTATATCCCTCTTGCATTTGTTGGGTTATTTCGCACCTTAATGAGATTATTACTAAATTGTTGGGGTATATTAATTGTGGACTTTGTTTCGAATTTTTTGGGTTATTTCCTCATTAAAGGGGCTATTGGTGAGGTTGAACTTATAGTAATTGTGGATTCTGCTATTTAATGTTTTCGTACTTATATTCTGCTATCGTTTGACACACACCCAAAAAAAAACAAAAAACCAATTGACACTTTTTTAGCATTTTTCTATCCATTATACTTTGTCGGCCTGACGCGGCCTTGGCCCATAGCCAGCTCCGGGTGCCAATTATTGGGAAACTTTGGAACAATAAGTCTACGGGCACACAAGGTTTCACACCACAAACCACACCAATCCCATGTGGCAGTGGGTCCCACCTCTTTCAAACTTAAAAAAAAAAAAAAAAAAAAAAAAAAAAAAACAGAAAAACGAAAAAACAAAACTTCTGAAGCACGCCCCCGCCAGTTACGTTTCCAAACGGAGAAGGGAGAGACGAAGGCGACAAAGACGATCGGACCACCCAGCCTCCACCGCCGACGTCCCCACCACAGGAAACCACCACCACCGGCGGCCACCAAAGCCCCAACGCGTTCCCATTCCGCCCCGACGCCAACCCAACGCGTCTCCATTCCGACCCGACGCCATATTCAGATGCTCCCCGACGCCAACCCGACGCGACCCGACGCAATATCCACCTCTGAGGTCTCACTCTATTTCTCTTCAACACTTAAATGCTGCTCTCTCTCCAAAACCCTGAATTCTTCATAGCAATCAAACCCCAAATGCTCTGGAATGTTAGTAATTGGTTCCTTTGTTTCTAGTAGTCATCAATGTACAAGCTGATCAATGTAGTCATCGGGATACCTTTTGTTTAATGGATGTTATGCTTATAGGCTCTTGTGGTGGCTAGGTTACATGCACATTTTTGTTTTGTGGTGCCTATTGGTCATTTGGTTGATCTTAATAGTTTCAGTAATGCTCTGCATTTTCGTAGTTAATCTGGGGTTACTTGTTGGGATGATTGCATCCTATCTTGATTCCTAATATTTGCGCTTGAAATCATTTTATACGTTAGTTTTGTTTGTTAGTCAATCTATTTTCGTCATTTATCATAATAATACTGAATTGATACTCAATTTTTATATGATTTGGTTCAATACAAACGTGCATTACATATCCATTGAAATTGCATTACATCATTACTAAGGAAGATCTAAGTTTCTGTCTCTTCCCATTGAAGTGTACAGGTACAACATTAACAAACAAAAAAAAACAAATGGAAATCAATCTTCATTGCATGATTCTTCATCTGCACTTTCTTGTGGGATCTCTTTGGAGAAGGCTTCGATGGTGGGGGGCTTCTAAGGCTTCAAGTGCATCCCTTCTAAGGCTTCAAGTGCATCCCCAAGTTTCTTTACAAGTACATGTTTCTCCCATGAAGCTGCCTCCCTGAGTCTAGCCTGTAACCATCGAAAGAAAAACAATGAATATCGAAATACTCCAGACAGAACGGGCACGCAAATTCCTCCCTTATATCATCATCTTCCTTGAATTCTTCAAACCCCATGAGCATATCTAACGCACAAACAAATCGATTAGGCCGCATTAGGAATGTCTAAAAAAGCCGGGTTTAGCCCCCTTTTTGATATCAAGGTGAGCTATGTGAACATCATTAATTGTTCTTCGACATATCGTTGCTGCATATTCAGGCGTGATTTACATCACTTCATCAGAATTGGAAGCTTCAAGTTATCCTTGCTAATCAAAACTGTACAAGAAATCCTTTTTTGGACAGTTACAAGGCTGAAACAAGTAAAACTTTGGTGTAAGTCTTTCTCAATTGAATTGCAATTAAACTCAAACTAATCTTATAGCCGAATACAAGGAAAAAGTCTATTGTATTTTGGATTTTTACATACTTATAAAGATATATATTGGATCATGGAATAGTCATCATGACAATAAATTCTCTCCATGGTATAGTAAAATATCTATTACAAGCATCAAGGTCTATAGCTCAGTTAGGGTAAAGCACCTCTTTTACAGTTTACACATGCAGCACTTTTTCTTCAGGGGAGTCCATCATGAAATCAAACGAAATGATCTTACTGAAAAATCAAAAGCAACAATAGAAAGCCGGATTGGGTGTCGGGCACCACGTGTCCCTACCCAATCCGCACCTAAATTTTTCTCATGAACATGAATGACTGAGTACATTCCCATAAAAGTGCACGGACGTGTTATATTGCAGTAAAACTGCATGAACATGATTTATTGCCGTAAAACTGATACTCGCTGAGTAATCCCAATGACTCAAAAGCTAATCCCAGGGTTGGGTCAAGTTCGATTTGCCTTGCCGGCAAACTCTTAGGGCTATTAAGGAGGCATCAATAGCCAGCCAAGACATCCAGTTATAAAAAAAAAATTAATGACTCAAAGCTTGGGGGCTACAATTTGCTGTTAAGGAGGCATCATCCCTAGAAATGGTTTTCATTTATGTTTTCATATTACTAGAAGAGATGAATAAGTCCCGAATGAATGTGCAGACTAAGTTATAGGGGACATACCTAGTAGCAATGAAAAGTCATTTGTTTATGCAACGGGGAATCACAGTTTGACAGAAAACAAAATCCTAGTAAATGAAATCCTACAAAAAAATCGAAATATCCAAAAGGGAAAACCATAACAACTAGTAAATTGCAGCTTTGCAGTTAACAGGCTTACCTTTCTTCATGGACCAGCTCTGGATGAAATTTGAGATTGGCTATCCGACTGCAGACCCAAAAAAATGCGAAAATAAGACAAAAAAAAATCCCCAAATTCACAGTAATTCAATTCAATAACATTCCATAACATTCATTTTGAGCCCAGCCTCTGGTTGACATTGCACAGTAACTCACAGAAATTTAATTCAATAACATTCACACAAAAAAATACCCAAATTCACCTCTCTTTTTTGAAACGGCCCCAAATTAACTACAAACCCTAGTTTTCTATGTTTTGGGGAAATCAATGAATCAAATTGACAGATGTGTGAGAGAGAGAGAGAGAGACCTTGGTGGTGGGTATGGCCTTCAAGTCACTTCCGGCGTAGGTGCGGAGTCGGTCGAATCTGCGCCGGGCAAGCAAAATTTGAGTCGGGGTTGAGTCGGGTCACTGGGGCTTTGGTGGCCGCCGGTGGTGGTGGTTTCCTGTGGTGGGGACATCGGCGGTGGAGGCTGGGCTGGTCCGATCGTCTTTGTCGCCTTCGTCTCTCCCTCCTCCGTTTGGAAGCGTAATATTGGCGGGGCGTGCTTCAGAAGTTTTGTTTTTTCGTTTTTCTCTTCTTTTTTTTTTTTATAGTTTGAAAGAGAGGTGGGACCCACTGCCACATGGGATTGGTGTGGTTTGTGGTGTAAAACTTTGTGTGCCCGTAGACTTATTGACTTTGGAATGAGTTGACCCCATGGAATGTATTTTTCTAGTGGTTAAGACGTCATTAAACAATACAGAGTCCATTGTTGCAAAGTAAGATCAGAATACCAACTGCCACGATGTCAAGATTCGAAATGTGATTTTCATGGAGAAAAAGTAAAATAATTGCACTTGCATGGCAAGCTAAGTGGCAAAAAACGATTTGGGGTTCTTTGGAATAGTTTCATCCTCTTTATATTTTTTATATGTGTGAAGGAGTAAAAAAAGGAAATTACTTGTGAAAAAGACGAAAACATAACCCTGAAAAATAGGTGGAATGGAAATTTACATGGTATCAGGAAAAGGATGTGATTTAGTTATCCACAAAAATTTGGATTTAATAATTTTTTACTTTTTCAATTCCTCTCGTTGAGACAAACCAATAATCTACAAGAAATCGACACAAAACTAACAAATACAATTTTTTTGAAAATAATCCGAGTGGATTATTTTTAATAGTGTTTCTGTTTTATCCCAAGCAAAGAAAGTATAAAAGGAAAAAAAAAATACAACTTGCAGTTGGGTGTTTGCCCACAAGAGGAAGGAAATTTCCAAACATTCAGGTACAGCATCGGCAAAGAAAGTATTTAATTTTTAGGGTTGTATTTCTACGTACGACCCATTCCAAGTTTTGATGTTATCGAGCTGAGTTGTTAAAAAAAAATCGTCAAACTTGAGCTCATTTGCATGCAAAAACCTGTTACAAAATCATATGAATCACGTGTTGCACATGTTGTAAATCAATTAGGCAATTAGACAATTAGGAAGTTTGTAATTAGTCTAATTAGGTAGATAGCAATTTCCTTATTATTTCCTTTCCTAAATTATCTTGTACACAGTCTATATATTGTGCCTCCTAGTGAGAAGAATATACATCAATTATAATCTTTCAACATGGTATCAGAGCAACACATTGATGAACCCACTGCCATAACCAATCTCAAACTCCACTGAAAGCATTCTACAAAACCGTATCCTACAAAACTCCACCGATTAATCCGTATTACCCTTACCAATTAATCCGTATTACCCTTATTCTCCACCGAAAAATCTGAATCCTACTCCCACCGGAAAATCTGAATCCTCTGCCATATCAATTGAATCCTCACAACCATGACCACCGAAAAATATGAATCATCTACAAAATCTGAATCGTCCCAAATCGTTCATATTCAATCCGAAACCTCTGGTTTCAAACCATCCATCATCCTTACCGAATCCAACTATGATGTATGGTCTCAAATCTTGGAGATGCAGATTGCTGAACATGAAAAGATTGAGTATATTGTGGGTCAAACACCTCAACCGAAGGAAACTGATGCTTCCTACGGGAAGTGGTATGCAGAAAATCAAAGGGTCAAGAGATGGTTGCTTACGTCTATGTCACCGGAAATTATGAAACGCTATCTCCGATTGCCCACAGCACGTGAAATCTGGAAAGCTCTTGCCAAAGCCTTCTATGATGGATCTGATGAGTCGCAAATTTTTTCATTGAATCAAGCGAGCTTTTTCTACCAAGCAGATGAATCGACCTCTTTCAACCTATTACGGTGATCTCATAGAAATTTTCCAAGAACTAGACCATCGTGATAGGATTGTAATGAAAGACCCTGATGATATTGTCGCATATCAAAAATCAGTTGAACGATTGCGTGTGCATATCTTCTTGAATGGACTCAATGCAGAATTTGAACAACTCCGAGGTGAGATTCTGAGGAAGGATCCAGTTCTGGATCTTGAGGAAACCTATGCATATGTACGCCGGGATGTTATTCGCAGAGCAGCCATGAATGAAGAATCCAATCATCTGGAGTCCTCAGCCATGGTGGCTCACCGATCCAGGCCGCAACAACGACAAAACAATCCGAAAAAAGGAGCATCTGACCCCCAAAATTATGAACAAACTCGATCATCTGGTGGATCACAGAACCGTAGCTATGAAGTGGGGGTTGCACGACTAGACCGTTTTTGTACTCATTGTAATGGAACCGGACATACCAAGGCACGGTGCT
>CM029274.1:17280202-17515202 GCA_016920895.1 Vaccinium myrtillus
TGAATCCTTATTTAGTTGCTGCTCCTACTATCTTTTGTTTTTATAACTTTGTATTGTTAATAATGTTTGTTTCTTTTGTCCTTAATTTGATGAAATGAGTTTTTTCTTCTAGGAAGTTGTAATACAAGCCCATATTATTTATGTTTCATATTTAACGTGTTCCCAGAATTTCCGTGTCTTTAGTAAATGGTCTGTGTTACATGTCCATTTGTTGTGTACTTGTATCCATATTCATTGCTTTCTATCGCTTGAATAGTGTCATGTTTAGTTTAATGGAATTTCATTCATGCAGTGGGATGATAAAGATCTCGTGCAAGCTGATATGGATCGTTTTGTGGAGGATGGATCTCTTGATGATAACGTCGAGTCTTTTTTATCTCATGATGATACAGATCCCAGAGATACAGTTGGTCGTTGTATGGATGTTAGCAAAGGTGAGTCAGCTGCAAATTTCTCTCTTGGCGTTAGCGTGGGGACAAACTTTTGGAAATGAAATTCCATGAAATAAATTGCACTTCCTTGATCTCTGGTTGTTAAAAGCTTATTCATCGGAAGTGCCTAGGGGACAATTCCAGCTAATGCCATGTCCATTATATGAATGAATAGGAAAAACTTCAGTGGCCCTATTTCTAAGCTCTCATGTTTTGTTGTTAAATCAGCTTGAGTTGAGGTGTTTCCTCTTTCAGTTCAGTTTCCTCTTATTACTTGTCGTCTGTTTCTTTTCTCTTCTTATTGTTGGTTGGCCTATTCTTTTTGAACATGACGAATGAGCTGCTCTGGGAGTGGTATACATGTTTTGGCTCTCCAAGGAGGGTTTGAAACCCCAGGTTAACCCTAGTTTGTAGCTTTTGATTCAGACCCAGAACTCAATGAAAGACACCTTAGATGGTCTGAAGATTATTTTCATCTTGTGGAGAAAAGAAAACTAGAACTCCGGTATTTATCCACCTAGGGGATGTTCAGCTAGGACCTCATTACCAAATTTATGCATCCTGGAAAACATTGGGTATGGGTTTATATTGGCCCTAAGCTCTCTATTATGCACTCAACCTTTGGGCTAACTACATGTCCTTGTGAGGGATTTTAACTGGGTAATGAGAAGTGAAATTGAGTTACTTCTAGATGGATAACTGTAACTTATGTTCTCATCATGCTCCTTTCTGTCTCCTCTCATTCTTCTATCTCGGTCCTTTTTTTGGGGATAAACACATGATTTAAACTTATACTTACAGTTTCAGAGCATCAAACATACATTTATTTTTAGTGCAATAGGACCTATAAAACCAACACACTAAAGGTCAGAAATGTCTTTCCTTCTGAACCCAAGATGCTTCGGATTCGGATGGGAACATGACTTGTGGTAGTTCTCCCGGAAGTTTTTAGACCCTTGTTTTTTCCGTAACTTGCTTTGGATTCGGATGGGCAAGTTTCTGAAAAACTCTTTAATACCCCTTCTAACTTGACCAAGCAGCCATGCTTGTTTCTTGACGTTCAAATTTTGAGGGGCAATGATACTCTCTCTCTCTGGGTTAGTCATCTGTAGGATGTTCGGATATACCTTACATGTATGTTATGTCAATTTTATTTAGTAGTTCATAAATTTGTCGTACATGGAACTTTGAAAGCTTGTGCATGTGCTCTGAAATTTTATTTAGTAGTTCATAAATTTATTCCACACTCATAGCATGTGCTCTGAAAGCTTCGTGTTCTTTTCTCTTCATCGCTTCTCCTTTATCCATATTCTTAAATTATCTGTGAGTAATGTACGGTCATTGCTGATTTATTTTGCTAATTGAAGCTAATGATATCTCCAAATAAAAGGAAACGAATTTGATTTTGTTTCCATCGGTTCTAACGAGTTCAGGAATAAACTGAATTTATGTGAAGATACAGTAAAGGTCACTCTCTATGAACTATCTATGAAGCACGATCACGTACACTGTTCGGCACGTCTTAGACTCACTTCGCATGTGCGTCAGACATGTTGTAGACACACTTTGTACATGTGTCCGACACCCAAATATGTGTGCAGCTATTATAGTTTTTTAAGTGGGCATAGTGGAGACCCGTTAGGAGGTCAAAAATGCAGTTTTAAAAAGTTTGAGGTCATATCAAAATTGCCATGAATGCCAAGAGAAGCATACATACGGACTGTTTTTTTACTATGTTATAAGCTTGCTGTTGTTTCTGGTTGTAATCATTATTTTCATGGAAATAATGTTGTTTATGGGAATGGAACTCGATAGGCATGCTACACATGTGTGCGCACGCACATATGGTACACGGTTACATGGTCTTGGGTAGATCTCAACCCCAAAAGCTAGCTCTTCAAGTAAGGGTGCCCTGTTGCTTATATAATTCATATCACTTTGGAACCTAGGCAATGTGGGACTTTGCTTCACCTTCTCCTTGACGCGTAGTGTGCTTATTCAGCAGCACTTGTCGCGTGCAGGCCAGAGACACGCACCCTACCCATCTTTAGTAGCTAGCTCTAATACCATGTTATACGGTCTTGGGTAGAACTCTACCCCAAAAGCTACCTATTGAAGTAAAAGTGCCCACACGCTTATATACTTCCTGTTAATTTGGTACCCAGGCCCGCAGGTGTACCATATTTCAGAACGTGAGTTCCAAAATGTAATTCGCTAGGGTAGCGTTTCCTGATAACATGACAATATCCTGACTTTTCAATCTTACATTTGGTGTGAAGATCAATAGAATTTGAGGAACTGAAAAATCTGACCAAGTAGTAGGTGTAATTTTAACTTTGTTTGATGGTGAGATATGGTGTATTCTGAGGGCATTGCTTCGCATTCAATTTCAGGGTTCACATTTACGGAAGTCAATGCTGTTCGAGCTAGTGGAAGCAAAGTTGTGTGTTGCCACTTCTCGTCGGATGGAAAACTGCTTGCAAGTGGTGCCCACGATAAAAAGGTATATACAAGAAGGTGGATGGGATTCAAAAGTGTAGATTAGAGTGATTTCTGAAAGTTGTTTATGCTATAGGAGACTTTATGCTAATTTAATTCTTGAAAGATTCGTAATAATACGTATTGTTTGGATGTGAATTTCTGATGCAGGCTGTATTGTGGTCTACGGATACTTTAAAGGCTAAATGTACACTTGAAGAACATTCTAATTTGATCACTGATGTCCGTTTCAGTCCCAGCATGCCACGTTTGGCAACATCTTCTTTTGACAAAACTGTCAGGGTTTGGGATGCTGACAATGTTAGTATTTTTTTTCTCGCCTTTCCTAGTTTGTCCTAGATTTGGTTTTATACATTTTCTTGCCTTTCCTAGTTTGTCCTAGATTTGGTTTTTTGACGGTATCTTTGCTTTGTTTCGGCGTGAATTAGTTTACTTTGGAATGTTCTTTGTTGGCAAATCTTTCAAATCATATACACCTTTTTTTTTTCCCCTCTGGTTTGTGTAAGACTCTAGAGATTTGATCCACACATTAGGACTAGTTTGATGGTTATCCTGATGAAATCAGTTGTTTTCATGGGGCATTACTCCTTTTTCTTTTTGTTTTTTTTCATTGTCTATCCTCTTTTTTTTGGTTTGCTTTAATCCTTTCTGATGATTTGTCGAAAACTGAATATCAATCTTTAATAGTATAATTGCTATCCAGTAGGCCTTTACGCATTTTTAGGGCTAATATCTCGTATATACATTTATAGGTAAGCAGTAGTAATTGCACTGAGAGCAGAAGATAAACAGAAAAAGGACATATCAACTTTATGCCCATTCCAAGCATGGATAAGTTGAGATTTAAGCAACTTTGGCAAGTAAAAACTATGGAGTACTGATGTTACTAAGCAGTAAGCACAAAGATACCTTAAATGACGACTGCATTTGACTGAGAAGTTGGATAAGATAAGCTACCTTGTGTCACATGGGAACGGCGCACATACCAGTAGTACGCTATGTTCCAAATCTGAATATATATTTATCACATTTTTTTTTGTACTTTTTTATTTTTGTCAGACCATTTTGAGGCAGAATTGAAAATCAGGTTATTAATCGAAGTGCCCGAATATAGATCTTAGTTCACCAAAACGACATGGATTCTCACTCCGAGTAGTTTTAGTGCCAATCCCTTGAAACCTATCTGACCCAATCTTCTGTAAACTTTGCCGAACACACGTGCTTATAATTTTCTTTGAGGGGTTTAGGGGTACATCGTTGTTTGTATTTCGTTTCGTTTTGATTTCTGTGGGCAGATCAATCTTCCTTTGATATAGCAAATTATGATCCTCTATTGATACATTTTTTCCCCAGTAAATTTATTTGTATTTGATATCTGTTGAAACTTGATTTAACTCCAACTGCAGCCTGGCTATACAATCCGTACTTTTACTGGACATTCTGCTACTGTTTTCTCTTTGGACTTTCATCCAAATAAAGATGACCTTATCTGTTCTTGTGACGGGGACGGGGAGATAAGGTACTGGAGTATTAACAATGGTAGCTGTCAAAGGGTTTTTAAGGTGAAACCTACCGAACTTCTTGCCTTTTTTTTTTTTTACAAACTAATGGATCATTTTTCCTTTGTTAATTATTTCGTTATGTTAGTAGTTTTCTCTCTTCCAATGAATTGCATGTAAGTTGCTTTTTTGTTGATTAGGGTGGCACGACCCAGGTGAGATTTCAACCCCGTCTAGGAAGATATCTTGCTGCAGCTGCTGAGAATGTTGTGTCCATAATCGATGTGGAGACACAAGTCTTACGGCATTCATTACCGGTCAGTTTTTATCTCAAGCAATCTCCGTTTCCGGGGGATAGTTGCTTTTTATTGATCAAATTGTTGTTGAATTCTTTGGGTAGTTGTGGCTTGGTATAGCAACGTTCAAAGTTTCTCGGGCAATGGTAGATTCTAAACTAGTATTTAGTATGGGAATTGGCTTCCCTGGGTGGAGTAATTACTACAAAATGTAGTACACCTGCACGCTAAAGTGAGAAAATGTTAGATCTAGGTATATGCACGTATAATCCTTTCTCAGTGAAGCCAATTGGATATTTCTTTGATAAGCAAGCAAATTTCTCAAGGGCTCCCTGCCAAATTGCTTTGCCTCAATGTCGGGGATCCTAATGTTTTTTTCTAAAAACGTTGTGGGTAGTTGTTTGCTGAAAACCGGATAATTAATATATGGTTTACTAATGTCCTTTTTGTTTTTGCATTACAAAACGCAAATAGATCTTTATCATCGAACAAAAATACATACATTTCTTCCCTTTCATTTTATTATATCTTAAGGAATATTTTGCGATATTCTATACAACAAAAGAGGTGTGAACACGAGTCCTAATATCTATCTTAGGAAACCATGTTATATATAAAAATTGGGGGTTATTCATTTTTTTTGAGAAGTTTAAATGCCTAAATGTTATGTGTTTTATGTATGTCTACGTAGTGGACATGTGTCTTTGCTTTTGACATTTCCAAACTTGTTCAAATCCAAAAATCGGTAGCATTACTGACACGTGGTAGGAAGTGTCTCACACTTGTCGATATTTGAGATGTGTACCTGATGATTACGCTATCTTGTTAAAAGTATATATGGTCCGTAGCTAGAATCAATGTTCTAAAAACCGGTAGGCGCTAGTCGGGCAGAAAAGGGGCACGTAGCGCTAGTCGGCTGCCTACTTTTAGTGTTGGACCACCGCATAGTGTCTAGGTGGAAGACTTTTAGAACAGCGCTGGAATGGATGAAGAGATAATTAACAAACAATGCGATGAGAGTACACAAATATAGCACAACCAAATATTTGTGTACCTCGTTGCATTGTTTATTAATAATCTATGCAAGACTGTTTATTTCTATTGTTTAATACACCCTTTGGCCGGATTTGTTTGTCTCTCATTCTCTCGCAACCGGATAAAAAATTAGTAATATCTTTAAATTGGTAAGTAATTATATGTCCAATATAGATCTTGTTTGATAGATATCGATTAATTCTATAAGACAATGGTTTTAAAATTACGTAAAACATTATAAATTATAAGATATAATCATTTGAAAAGTGGCACGAACTCCTAAAATGGACTAACAAATCCAGACGTTAGGGAGTATGTTATAATCCTAGGATCTCTTTGTTAAAATTCCCATTATTGTGGTATTGAAGTAGATTTATCTGTTTTTCAAGCTGGAAGAGTGATCTTGAGCAATCTAATGAGATAGGGAAATTAATTATGGAGTATCATATGCTAAAGAGAGTTGTCCAAAGTCCATGCGAATGACCTAGTGAAGAAAGGAGCAATAAGACTTTTCGTGACAGTCGTTTGTCGAATTGCACTCTTTTGATAAGCAATTGTAGATTATTAAATAGATCCTGATATTCAGTTCCAAAAGAAGAAGAAAAAAAAAAGATCCTGATATTGGTTTTCTCCACAGGAAGGAAACATATTATTGATTGTTAAGGCATAGTTACATTATTTTTCTAAATAAATGAACTTCTTATGTTACACACAAGATACTTGGATAAGGATAAAGGTCTTTTGGACATTGACTTCGCATATTTAGTGATTCAAGTTTTACCACATATAACTATACAAACTATGAAGCATGGATACTCCGAAACTAGTCGCGTACAAGTATTGGATACACATCAGATACGGATACTCACCCGATACATTTCGGTTACGGAAAACACAGGATACGGCGGGGATACTTTGGGAATACGACGGGGATGGAAATGAAATAATTTCGAAGGGGCAAACTGCAAATGCAATGTGTGTGTGTGTGTGTGCGCGCGCATATATATTCATATCGGTATACTGCTATAAAGCACGGATACTTCTAGATAGGGGACGTGTCCATATCAGATACCGATACTCGTGAATACGTATCCCAGAAGTATCGATAATTAATTTTTTTTATTTTAATTCTCGAAGTATCGGATACTTTCACGTATCCAAGCTTTTATGAAATTAAGTTTTTGACACTTATTGCGTAGTAGTAGAGTAGAATTGTTGGGAATAGTATACTAAAATGATAGATTTGTTGCACTTAACTTACATTCTAGAATTGTTAGGAATACTAAAATTGTTAGGAATACAATAGTTGTAGCAGTGTTCTTGTTATTATGGGTAATAAAATGCTAACACCTATGAAAATGTCTTTTAATTTAACATATCATAGCTGTACCCGTGTCCTATTTTTTTGGATTTTCTCGTATCCCGTATCTGTATTATGTCGTGTCGTGTTTTTATTGTGTATCAATATCTATGCTTTACAGGTATACATATACAAATACATATGCGATATATATATATATATATATATATATATATATATATATATATATATATATATAGGGGCGGATCCTGGACACGCATTTTGCACTTACATTTTGACACTCCGTCTCAGCCATAGAGATGGAGGGCTGAGATTGAAAATTAAAACAACTCTCCATTCTCACGTGCTCTCTCTCTCTCTCTCTCTCCCCAACAAACCCCAACGCACCCCATTTCTTCTATGGCCACCGTAAGCCCTCCATCCACCTAATGATCCAATTCCCAACGTCAACACAGAGTTTATCTAATTATCAAAGCAAAATCCCCTAATTTCTTCTTGATTTAATTGGATATATAGCTTTAAGTTCTTCACACCATTTAAGCAACGAATGTTCAATAGTACAATCCTCAAAATTGATTGTCACTAGAAATCGCCCACGAAGAAGCCCTCATGACGTTGCATTGTTCTACGGCCAACTCAGTCCGATGCAGATTTTTATCATCAACACCCACATCATTAAATTCTGAATCCTATCCAGTCAAATCAAAATGAAAACTAAATCAAAGATTAACCAACATCAGCGAGGCATCCTTAATTGTCGAAGAACTGAAAAATTAAAAACGAAAGGAGAGAGGATTTGAGCGATGGAGCTTGTTTAAATCCTCGACAATGGCAGGACTCCAGTTGTTCTTATCCTTACGGAACGTGTCCATGATGTACCGAGCGACAAGAGAGAAGGTTTGGGCGGCAGAGAAGGACTTCTCCAGGTTGGGTGTGTTGGTGAGAGAGAGAGAGAGAGAGAGAGAGAGAGAGAGAGAGAGAGGGGCACGTGAGAGGAAGGGGAGGGTTGTTTTAATTTTTAATCTCAACCCTCCATCTCTATGGTTGAGATGGAGTGTCAAAATGTGTGCGCAAAGTGTGTGTCCACGGATCCGCCCCCATATATATATATATACCTGATATATATATACCTTATACATACACAAATTGAATCACTAATGTAAATACCTATATACATGAGCAATATATTTTAGGGAGAATTGCCGTAAAATGGCGGTAGGGGCAAATATTTGCCATTCCATGGACCACTTTTTAGAAATTGCTCCCAACATGAAATGCACTATTTTAATTGCACATACATGGTACCCATAATAATGTTGACCGAAATACCCCCTTGATCTATGATTTCGAGTGCAATCACACTGCAATCACATTTGGACCAGTGTGGGTGCAATGAATTTGTTGAGAAGTGCAACTGTTTTCCATGTAGAGTGCAACAAAAGTAGATGAAGGGTGCAATGGTTAGAAAATCTTTCCAGAAAGTGTGACTTGACCACATGGCAACCACATTTGTTGAGGAGTGTAGGTGCAATGAATTTATTGAGAAGTGCAATCGTTTTCCATGTAGGGTGCAACTAAAGTGGACGAAAGGTGCAACAAAATATCTTTCGAGGGTAGTTGCGTCCAACAATATTTCTTATGCCATGTTATGGCAATTATTATTGCTCTTCCCATTGATTTGTGATTTCGAAAAAGTATACCATTAAAACGCAATAATTTGCCCCTACCGCCATTTTACGGCAATTTCCCCTATATTTTCTCATTTTTTCGTATATCTTACATATTATATGTTTATACCATTGTTGTTAAAATCCTACGATAAAGGATACGTATCCCACGACCTTAGGAAAACGATACGTATCCCATCTTGTATCTTTTTTGTATAGAAATACTACGATACAATGGCGTATTCTATGATACATATGCGTATCCCGATTCGTATCCTACGATTACTTAATGAGAGGAATCCAAACAATATTGTAAGAACTAGAATCTTAAACACATTAATCTAAGTCGTTTGAGCGACATTCAAACCATTTGAAAGATATCTAACCTCAATTTAGGGCTTGAATAGAAGAAAACCATACTTCGATCGTGTTTTAGGGGAGTATTATTTGGGATTTTCTTTTCTGTCCTCGACTAAGGTAACAAGAAACCTCAATTCTAAATCCCAATTGAGACACTTGAAGTTTTGCAACTTGAAAACTTTGTTTGTTGGTGTTATTAGGTATAAATACTTGTTAATTATATATTAATTATGGTTAATGTATCTTACGATATGCGATACGTATTCCAATACAATTTATAGAACAAGAAAAACGATACACGATACGTATCCCGATTTCAAAACCTTGGTTTGTACATACTGGATCACTGATGTAAGTACATATTTAGTACACATGCATATATTTCTGTCTTCTATGCCGACTAGATGACTGATAATTATAAAAATGCATAATTGTTACATACATATCCCGACATATCCGTATCTTATTATTTTTGGTTTTTCTGTATCGCTATATCTGTATCTGTATCATGTCGTGTCGTTCGTATCAATCTCCTGTATCCGTGCTTCATAGCATACAAATGAAACTCACTTCTTGAAACACTAAAGCACCTTCTAGATACCAAACCAAACCGATCTTTATGTCCTAATCAATATAGGGGTCGACTACATGAATCTTTTTTTCCATTGAGCTCTGTCAAGGGCTACATGTTCACACCTTCTAGATACCATGTACCATAAGAAAAATTGAAAACATGTTACACAGAAAATTTTGAAATTGCTGCCATTTCTTCTCTTGGACTTTGCCCACACGGGAGTTAGATGAACCTTCCAATTATAGACATAAGAACAACTGACGCCCTTATTCGAGTTTGACACCTGTACTGCCGCCTCCTGGTAATGCTTACACCACCCTCACTGCTCTTTTTGTGCCACACGTGCGTCATTCTGCATCCCATTGACATCACACGAACACTAACACAGAAGTAGTACTACCAACTCGAGAAAAAGGGAATAAAAGGATGAGAAAAATAGAGACTATTTTTGAAAGGAAGCCAATGATTTGTGTACCTCTGGAAAGATCAAGGTCTCTATATTTTCGATAAAAATTTTAACTATATTTTTGCCATTGAACTTAGATATATAAATTTAACCAATGAATGCCTTCAAGATTTCTGTTTAGACTACATTTTTCTAAATAAATATTGTCACTGCAACTTTAGCAGCTTCTCTACCATTTCCATTTTAATTTTGTTTAGGAGCTCGGTTTTGATTATGCATTCCTCGGTACATGTTTTTTTGGGGTCAACTTTTGTTGTTTAAATGAATTTTCAACAAGCATTGTGGATTTTTGTCTTCTGTTTGGAATATTTGATTTTACTTCTGTTTTTAATGTTACTGTAGGGCCATACAAAACCGATTAATTCAATTTGCTGGGATCCATCTGGAGAATTGTTGGCCTCAGTCAGTGAAGACTCTGTTAGAGTATGGACATTTGGATCAGGAAGTGAAGGGGATTGTATTCATGAGTTAAGTTGTAACGGAAACAAATTCCAAACATGTGTTTTCCATCCCTCATACGCTTCATTGCTGGTCATTGGCTGTTATCAGGTATGCAGTGTCTTCTTTTTTATATGCCTGCTTAATTTTTTTTTACTTCTGTTTTTAATGTTGCTGATGCATTTGACTGTTGGAATTTGTGAAGAGTCTTGAGCTGTGGAACATGAATGAGAACAAGACAATGACTCTCCCTGCACACGATGGACTGATTGCCGGATTGGCTGTATCACCAGTCACGGGTTTGGTTGCTTCGGCCAGCCACGACAAGTTCGTTAAGCTGTGGAAGTGATGTCATCATTTTCTCCTCTCCGGTTGGAAAGTTTGCTTTTGTTTTCATTGAAATGGTTGTAGCTTGTGCCTACCTTTGTTTTCTTTTTCTTTTTTGTTTAATTTAACCCCCCGACACCGAGAAAGTAACTGTTTTTCTGTTGCAGCTAATGATGTTTCTTTCTCTATGAATGCTGATCTTCTTGAACTGTCTGTAATGTTATGTTCTCTGAAAATGACATTTTCGGTTTTGGTAAACATTACTCCCTCCGTCCCTTTTTAAATGTAGACATTTCCATTTTGGGCTGTCCCTAAATAAGTGTGTAGTTTGAAAAGTTAATGGGTAAAAGTTTGTACAATTATAATTTTGCCCTTTTGAAAAGTTAGTGGGTAAAGAGTTAATGGGTAAAGTGGAGGATAATTTTGGAAAGTAGGAGTAAAAGGTGATGTGAAAAGTGTAAAGTGGAGGAAAAAGTTGATGTGAAAGGTGTAATGATGATGTTTTTTTAATAAGTTGGATTTACGAAGTAACACATTTAAAAAGGGACGGAGGGAGTAGTACTTGCTTAGTCAGCTTGATTTCGTTTAATTCTACCCGTACCGTAGGTAAAGTCTTAGTAATTCTTTGTCGTGGCGGTCACAAACCATTATTCGATATTTTATGAAGGGGTTGAAGTATAATTTTAGGGTTTTAATTAATTTTTATTTATCTTTTATGTTTAGGGTAATTTTATCCTTTTGTGTTATTAGGGTTTTGCTAAGGTTATCGTTATTTGTATTTTACGTTCAAAATAGTTTTAATCTTTTTGTGTTATTAGGGTTTTGCTGAGGTTGTTAGGGTTAGTCTATATTATCCCTTCATTAATCTTGTAATCATTCAAGCTTTTCTAATGCAATAAGATTGTTACGTTATTTCTCCTCTCTCTTTTGCAAATGTCACATGTAGCACATGAAAAGTCTTTACTTACGGTAGTGTTAGGTTTTGCTGTTATGTGTAGATAGTTTTATTGCAATGACAATATAGGGAAGCCTCGGAAGTGATGCCACTATTTGTTTTTCAAACTCATTTTTGCAGCATTTGGCTAAAATGTTTGGAGCTTGAATCTACTCTAAATTTTTTTGGTAGTACAGTTTTTTCATAGTCCGGTATTCTATTTTGGGTTATTTCTTAATAAGTGTCAATTTTAAAAAGTTCATGGCTAAAAATGTTGATAAATTTCTTATATTGCCTTTTTGAGTGGATTCTTTTTTAAAAATTAATGGGAAAAGTTCATGGATTCTAACCTACCTTAGTCATGATTTAAGTTTTAGGATTGCTACTGACCTATTGTAACCTTCTAACCTACCTTAGTCATGAATTTCATCTTTTGTTAGACAATAGAACACCCATATTAAGAGGCAAATGTTGAACTCTCCATAGTATAGGCAACAATGTAGCATCTTTGTTTGCTTTGAGGATATGTGAACCCAAAAATGTAAATCCCATATGTTTCCAAATTTAGTGAAAGTATGACCGTGAATATAATAAAACAAGAATGATGCATTTTCTCGGTTTATAAACATTCATATACAACTTGATGAACATTAGACTTGTCTACATAATGCTATCATAAGAATTAATTCATCTGAAACCTTAAGTAAATCTCAACTGAATAACTCTGTCCTCAGCAACACTGATGCCTCCTTATTATTCTTTACGGCGCACCTTATTCCTTCTTCTCAAACAAAAACTAAAAACTGCACATACAAGATAAGATTATTAGTTATGGACACACAATTACAAATAGGTTGAACAAAAGTTCCATCCAAATGCGAGTTGTTGGTGTTAATTCGAATCTCATCGGGGCATAAAACTGGAAAGAGTTACTTAAAGAAGAAATATTAGTTTAAACTTTTATCAATTTTTTTTTTTGTTTACGTGCAAGACGTGAAAAATTGGAAGATGAAATTTCTAACAACAGGCATCAACCCTTCAATTCTATAAATAAAAGGATGGCAAAATTTGTTCACCATCATTCATGTTTTTAGGATCTAAACTTCACAAGAATTAAACTAACCCAAGTCTTCCGTGCGTCCTCTAGAATCTAAATTGCAAATTGCGAACATAGAGAGGTGAAACCCCGGACAATTAGCCAATGCATCTGTGTACACACCTCCGAGGAATTCGATTCGGAGTCGCCACTTGGGTTTTAGTGGATTGTCCCCGAGGAACTGAAATGACTCACGCTTTATTTTGGATGAGGTTTTAAACCAGTCCGTCCTCACCGTATTATCTTAGGTTCGGGAGCTTAGTTACGAGAGGGGAAGGGTTTTATGGCACCCCCTCGCCTGGTTCGAAGACCGGTCTCGACTAAGTATTTGTGGGATCGCATAAAATGTTTATGATTCAATTTTGGACAAATAAGTGAGGAA
Organism: Vaccinium myrtillus; assembly: GCA_016920895.1. Classification (NCBI taxonomy): domain Eukaryota; kingdom Viridiplantae; phylum Streptophyta; class Magnoliopsida; order Ericales; family Ericaceae; genus Vaccinium; species Vaccinium myrtillus. The sequence continues at coordinate 17,293,528 of CM029274.1, forward strand.
CGGGGAATGAGAGCCAACTAAACGACGATGGACACAATATAAAGGTTGCATACTTGTGCTTTGTGAACTACATGGATAATGATAATATGCGAGTACGAACTAATAAAAGACGTCAATCAGTAAGTAATAGTGTTAACATGCATAAAGCAACAATAAAATGACCAGAAAAGACTCCGTGAACTTGTTTAGAACAAAACCAATCTAATCCCCTGTCTGGGGTTTGAGCGCTCAAAGGGAGGGTTTGAGTGCTTCTGTTGATTCTAACTTATTGAAAATATGACCTAAACACGGTTGTTCTTCTGAAAACAGGGCTTTGTGACTTATTTAAGATAGAATGATCATTTAATCAAGGATTTGAGACTTATTAATGAACCAAATAAGGTAACCTATGCTAATGAATGAAAGATGTAAACGCAGAAAGTTACCAAGAGCATATAAAACATGATTAATGGACCAGAGAAGTGAAAAACATATGATGTATAAGAAGACAGTTTGAGCGCTCAAAGGGAGGGTTTGAGCGCTCAAACCATCTTCATGGTTTTTGTACTCTTGCACTCTCCTGCCTTTCTTTGGATCATTAATAGCCTCAAATCAATGCATACTGTTGTAAATGCCTTTAATCTTCCAAAAACATGCACTCAATGTTCTTGCATGAGCAAATGTTAGACTTTAAATCAAGTTTTAGCATGGTTTGAGGGAGAAACAAGAGATGATCAGACTGATGTGAGCATAATACCATCACACATACATTATTACAAGGTTGGGACCATGATTCAAGATTAGAATAAGCAAGAATAAGAAATAAGATAGAATAGTGTTTGAGCGCTCAAAGGGTAAGGGTTTGAGCTGCTGTTCTGTGGCATCTATCCACCACCTACTAGCTCAAGGGAAAACATCTCCAACAGTGGTCAAACGGCGAAGCACAGGTAAGTACTCATGAGTGGTTTTTGAGCTTCTGTGTTTTTTCAACCCTTTGTTGGTGCTTTTGTTGACTTTAAGCTACTGATCATCACCCGTAAAAGGTGAGATACACCCATTTACTTCGTAAAGACCATTTCTTCCTCTTTGGTGATAAAACATCATTTTCATGGCTTTTTAGGCTCAATCATCAAAGCTTAAGAGAGAAATAAACTGATTTAGAAACATCAAAACCATCAACAAGCCATTAAATGATGATCACATCATGAGAAATGATAAAAAAAACCATGGAAACCATGGAGGGGTCCAGGACAGTTTGAGCGCTCAAAAGGGTAGGCTTTGAGCGCTCAAACCCTCCTTGACCTGCAAATCTCAAAATCTCTTTTCTTTGTTTCTTGGACCTTTTAGGCTCATAAAAGGTACTTAGAACCTACACGAGCTTACTGTCACAGATAGACCAAACTGTAGCTTTCACATGATTTTCTACCTTTTAAGCTATGATCAAGGCTTGAACGTGTGGTTTTTGTTGGATGATGATGCAATGGCTTGGTTATAGGCTCTAAGTGAGGTGTTTTGGACAGAGGAGTGTGAATGATTGAATGATTGATTGATAGTATAGGGTGATTTTTTGAGCTTGAGGAATGGATTTTTGGCTTGAGGTAATTGGTTTTTGGATGATCAAGGGAGTGGGCTGGAATTTTCTAGTGAAAGAAAGTTTAGAGATGATTTTCAGGAGAGTGACGGTGGTATGAAAGGCAGTCACCTCTGTATAAGAGGTGGATGATGGCTTATACAGAGAGAGAATGAGAGGGAAATAGGTGGGTTTTGATTTTTAAATCAAAATTAGGCTTAATAGGGGTCGTTTTAGGGTCCCTTATACATGTAGAGGAAGAAATATGCCGGTTATACGCTCCCGAATCAGACGAATCTCATGATTAGATGCTCAGCAAAAATCTGACTGGACAGGGTTTGAGCGCTCAAAGGGTGCTGAGAGGGTTTGAGCGCTCAAACCCAAAAGGTTTTGAGCATTGTTGGTTGACTCGGTTTGTTTTGATGGTTTAGGGGCATTTTGGGCACTTTGGTTGGTTTAGGGTTATTCTAAAAGGGTTTATATGTGGTGTTGTTGCATGGTTTGGCAAGTTAAAGCCTTGTTCCGAGCCTCGAGGCATGCATAGTTGGTCCGTTTCATCATCGAGAATGCTCAAGAGATTTCCCGGGTCAAAATTAGGGTGTCTACAACAACGTATTCTTTTTAGCCATCAATTCTTGAGCTCTACACATTTACGTCAACTTCAGTGTTTCACTTAACACTCCCGAGACAGCTGGGTAATATAATTCAGCTTTCTTGGGTGCTTAGTGAAGACGAGGATTTTTCTTATCAGACCTGCATTTCGAGACTTTTGAAGTCAGCAGGAGTCTAAGACAGACGCTGCTTCAGTGAAAAAAAAATCCCAAGTGACTCCTCGATCCTGGGTATTTGGTGTTTTCTAGTGATTTGGTCAAGTAACAAGTCTTAGCAATACGTATCTAAAATCTAACTTCACTCACCTTAATGTTCATGTCCCGTATACGGAAGGGAACTCTATTTGGTCAAAGTTACTATCTTAACATCAGATCAATTTACTTCACCAGAAGGTAGGAATATTTGTTAGGGACTTACAGGCTTGGTATTTTAGTCGGTTCCGAACTCTTGATGAGCTGAGTTTTTTCGGTGAACCTTCCAAGAAAGTACATTTCTTTCATAGGAAGTCATATTATGGTGTAAGAAAGTAGAAGTGTCGTTGAATCAACAACTATCTTAACAAGTGATCAAAGTTATTTAACACTGTTAAGTGTTTAATCTATAATCATGCACCCAATGACAACCCAAACAATAAGATCAAAATCATTATCTATTGTAAGTAGGAATTACCGTATCTGTTAGTTGTGGAGCAACGCTGTATTGTGCTCCTCCTCTTCATCTCCTTTGGAAGTTGAAGGATTTGATTGCATAAGCAAAAGTCAGAGCAAAGAGCATGCAGAGATTCCTAAGAAATCATATTGGTGCCCAAACTCAAGTAATTTATTTATTGGCATTGACTGAATTCCATCAGTGAGCTTGACAGATTCTTCCAGTCTCCATATTGGGATGTCAGAAGGCCATACAAACTCCAGGCTATTGGATTTCCCCAATAATACCATCTCCACCAAATAGGGATTAATTCTTTGTAGAGTTGAAATTTTATTTAGTTTCAAACAAAAATAGAGAAAATCCGGTAACATGTTTGTTTACAAAAATGAAAGCATACTAGAGAGAAGAAAACCCTTTTGATAGCTCCTCTCCTTTCCAAAAAAATGGTAGCAATTCTGAAATATTTCAATAATTCGAGAGGCAGAAAAATATGTTCTACTTGGTAGTTGTATAGGTAAATATTGTTCTATTATCTCCTTCTTCCACCACCTCCAGGCTCCGGCCTCAACCTCCCCCACACCTCCCCCGATGTGCACCCTCTTAGTTCTTATCAAATATATATTTTTCTACCAAACATGTGATTTTACCACATGTTTTGTCTTTCCTTGTAAACAAAAAGCTCATAATGTTACCATACCCAGCCTTGATTGTTTGATTTCAAATGTTATCGTGTGGAGGGATTATCTGAAATTTGATCTCATATATGGCTAATTTTCCTGATAACAACAAAGACAACACATCCCTTGCTTCAAGAATTGCACTGTTAAAAACGATACTCCCTCTCTCCAATATCCTTGGTCCTTTTTCGGCAGTTGTGCTTACCCTTTAATTTTGAATCGATAAAAAATGTACTTTTGTGAAAAGACAGTCAAGAATTTTCCACCCATAAAAAGATCTCAATTTGTTATCGTTGCAAAATTGTCAAAATTATGAACCAAGGAATATGATACAGAAGATGGACAATTTTCTAAGATGTCCAGAGTAGATAAAAAGGACTGAAATATGAGATGAAGGATGTAATATTCTAGGGTGTATGTTAACCGTAGTAGTCTAACAAAAGGAAAATCAATCACTATATGCATTACCATGAATCCACTGAAGAGGTTCCACATCATGTAAAACGGAGAAGCAAGGATTTGCAGCGACGGAAAAAAAATGGACCGGCAACGAAGCTTGGCGGAGAAGAAGGTAAGCTGGAGAAGAAGGTAGTAAATGAAGCAAAAATGATAGGTACACACCATCTCAACCACTCCCCACCACATCCTCTCTCACATGTGTGGTGGGCTCACCCGGTGGGTCCCAGTGGGCCCCACCACACATGTGAGAGAGGGTGTGGTAAGAAGTGGTTGAGAGGGTGTGTAGCTATCATGGTTCTAAATGAAGAGGGAAAAAGTGAAGTAGAGTCGGATGCTAGCTGTAAAAGACTACATATCTAGGCCTGTAGCCTTTATTCCAAAATGTGTAGCATATTTTTTTTTTCTTTTTTTTTAAAGGAGCTGATATGTAGTAGGATTGCTTTATATGTACTGCTAATGGTTAACTTAAAAAAAATTCTAATTTGGTTTTATACAAGTAATAGGATTTGACTTTTGTAATTGTGCTTTATATATTATATATATATATATAGTTTGAAATCCATTTTTATGATATTTCTTGTCTAATTATAGTTTATTTTATGAAAAATTGGATGATATGAGAAAAAAATTCAATTTATATATATGTATAATTGTATATATATAGAGTACCGCTAAATCAGAAACGATACCGGTACTGGTCCGGTACCGGTACCGTACCGTACCAATAGAAAAACCGGTACCCTAGCCGGTACGAGATTCAAAACCTTGGTTCTTTCTCTTCATTGCTTCTCCTTTATTCCTGTTCTTAAATCATCTGTGAGTAATGTACGGTAATTGCTGATTTATTTTGCTAATTGAAGCTCATATCTTCAAATAAATGGAACGACTTGGATTTTATTTCCATCAGTTCTAACGAGTTTCGGAATAAACTGAATTTATGTAAGATACAGTAAAGGTCACTCTCACCCTCCCTTACACGTAGCGTGCTCGCTCAGCAGCACTTGACACATGCAGGCTAGAGATACGAACCCTACCCATCTTTGGAATCTTGCTCTGATACCATGTTAGACGGTCTTGGGTATAATTCAACCCCAAAAGCTAGCTATTGAAGTAAGAGTGCCCTCACGCTTATATACTTTATTTTACTTTGGTACCCAGGCTACGTGGGTGGGACTTCGCTTCGCAGGTGTACCATATTTCGGAACCTGAGTTCCAAAATGTAATTTGCTGTGGTTGGGTTTCCTGATAACATGACAATATCCTGACTTTTGAATCTTACATTTGGTGTGGAGATCAATAGAATTTGGGGAACTTATGGTGTATATTGAGGGCATTGCTTCGCATTCAATTTCAGGGTTCACATTTACGGAAGTCTATGCTGTTCGAGCTGCTAGTGGAAGCAACTTTGTGTGTTGCCACTTCTCATGTGATGGAAAACTGCTTGCAAGTGGTGGCCACGATAGAAAGGTATATGCAAGAAGGTGGATGGGATTCAAAAGTATAGATTGAAAGAGCGATTGCGGAAAGTTGTTTTATGCTGCTGGAGACTTGACGCTAGTTTAATTCAATCTTGAAAGATTCGTAATAATACGTATTGTTTCGATGTGAATTCTGATGCAGACTGTATTGTGGTCTACGAATACTTTAGAGGCTAAAAGTACACTTGAAGAACATGATGTCCGTTTCAGTCCCGGCATGCCACGTTTGGCAACATCTTCTTTTGACAAAACTGTGAAGGTTTGGGATGCTGACAATGTTAGTATACCTTTTCTCGCCTTTCCTAGTTTGTCCTAGATTTGGTTTTTCGACGGTATCTTTGCTTTGTTTAGGCGTGAATTAGTTTACTTTGGAATGTTCTTTGTTGGCAAATCTTTCAAACATATACAACTTGATGAACATTAGACTTGTATACATGATACTATCATAAGAATAAAGTCATCCGAAACCTTAAGTAAATCTCAACTGAATAACTCTGTCCTCAGCAACACTGATGCCTCCTTATTATTCTTTACGGCGAACCTTATTCCTTCTTCTCAAATAAGGACTGAAAACTGCACATATAAGATAAGATTATTGGTTATGGACACACAATTACAAATAGGAGTCGAACAAAAATTCCATGCTAATGTGAGTTGTTGGTGTTAACTTGAATCTCATCGTGGGGCATAAAACTACCGAAAAAGAGTTAAGAAGAAATGTATTCAAACTTTTTTCATTTTTTGTTTATGTGCACGGCATGGAAAATTGGATGATATATGGAATTTCTAACAACAAACTTCAACCCTCCTATTGCATAAATGCAAGGATGGCAAAAGTTGTTCTCCATCATTCATGTTTTTAGGATCTAAAGTTGGCAAGAGTTAAACTAACCCAAGTCTTCCATGCGTCCTCTAGACTCTAAATCACAAATTTCAAACATAGGGGTGAAACCCCCGACAATTAGCCAGTGCATCGTATCCTTTTTAGCCATCAATTCCCGAGCTCTACGCATTTACGTCAACTTCAGTGCTTCACTTAACACTCTCGAGAGCTGGGTCCTATAATTCATCTTTCTCGGGTGCTTAGTGAATATAAGAAATTTTCTAATCAGACCTGTATTTCGAGACTTCTGAAGTCAACAGGACTCTAATAGCATCTCTAGTGCACTGCCTAAAAAATGTTTGCTAAAGTGTACACCTAAGCACATGTGGGACCCTCTTTTGTGTGCTAAGAACTTAGTTAGCTAGCTAAGGAGCAATGCAATTTAATAGGGCTCCCTAAAAATGTTCATTAACTTTAAGTTTTTCCTTTCTCTCTCCTTAAAGTTATTCTCTCTCTCCTCTTCCTCTCTCCTCCCCTTCTCTCTCTCTATCTCTATCCTCTTTCTCTCTCCTTAAGTCTCTCCCCAAATTTAGGTAGTCACTTAGGGCACTTTAGGTAGTGAGGGGTGTCACCTATGATTTTAGGGAGTTAATTTTTGTGCACTAGAGACCATTTTTTGAGTTTTTCTTAGCTAACTAGTTAGGCACTTTAGGGAACTCTTTTAGGTAGTGCACTAGAGATGCCCTAAGATTTGGTATTTTAGCCAGTTCTGAGCTCTTGATGAGCTAAGTTTTGTCGCTGAACCTTTCTTTCATATGAAGTTATATTATGGCGTAAGAAAGTAGAAGTGTCGGCAGAATCAAAAGCCATCTTAACAAATGATCAAAGCTATTTAACAGTTTTAAGTGTTTAAACTATAATCTTACACTCAACGACAAGCCAAGCAATAAGATCAAATCATTATTTGTTGCAAGTAGGAATTACCGTATCTGTTAGCTGTGGAACAGCGCTATATTGTGCTCCTCCTCTTCATCTCCTTTGGAAGTTGAAGGATTTGATTGCATAAGCAAAAGTCACAGCAAAGAGCAAACAGAAGCCAACCACCGCAATTGCAGAGAATCCTAAGAAATCATATCGGTACCCAAGCTGGTCCTCAAGTAATTTCTTTATTGGCATTGAATGAACTCCATCAGCGAGCTTGACCGATTCCTCCACGTCTCCGTATTGGGATGTCAGAAGGCCATACAAACTCCAGGCTATTGGATTTCCCCAATAATACCATCTCCACCAAATAGGGATTCTCTGGAGAGTGGAAATTTTATTTAGTTTCAAACAATAACAAAGAAAGTTCGGTAACATGTTTGTTTTCTGTTTTGTTTCCAAAAACAAAAGCATACTGGAGAGGGGGAAAAAAAAAAAAAAACCCCTTCTGATAGCTTTCTCTGCTTTTCAGAAAAATAATAGCAATTCTGAAATATTTCAATAATTTAAGACAGAGAAAAATGTGTTCTACTTGTTGGTTGTATCGGAAAAAATTCCGTTATTATCTCCTTCTCCCACCACTTCCAGGCTCTGGCCTCAACCTCCCCCACACCTCCCCCGATGCGTGCCCTCTCAGTTCTTATCAAATATATATGTTTCTACCAAATAAGTGATTTACCTCCACATGTTTTCTCGTCCTTGTAAACAGAAAGCTCATACTGTTACCAAACACATCCTAAATTGTTCAATTTCAAAGGTAATCGTGTGGAGGGATTATCTGAAATTCGATCTGATACGTGGCTATTTTTCCTGATAACAACAAAGACAACACAGCCCTTGCTTCAAGAATTGCACCGATAAAAATGATTTTGGCTCAATAAAAAACCTACTTTTCTGAAAATACAATCAAGAATTTTCCACCCATAAAAAGATCTCAATTTGTTTACCGTAGAAAAATTGTCAAAATTATCGACCAAGGAAATATAATACAAAAGATGTACAATTTTCTAAGGCGTCCGGATTAGAGAAAAAGGACCGAAATATGGGACAAAGTGTGTAACATTCTAGGTTGTATGTTAGCCATAGTAGTCTAATAAAAGGAAAATCAATCACTATATGCATTACCAGCCGAGGAATCATAAATCCACTGAAGAGGTTCCACATCATGTAAAACGGAGCAGCAAGGATTGCAGCGATGTTATGGTTGGGTGTGACGGCAATTGTCATCATTCCGAAGAAGGTGAAGTATAACAAGGTGAAATACATGAAGTAGCAGTAGTAAATAAACTTCAATGGGGTCCACTCGAACGAGGCCATGAAGTAGAAGATAGCGCTGTAAATTACTGACTGTACTAACACGTAAGGGAACTCAATGATAACCTGCCCAAAAGAGTTATAGCAACATTTGAGTACTTCACCTTTGAAAACTGATAGCTTCTCCAGAATAAATTGGGAAAACAAAAGCAGAAGGCAACAAGGCGGACCTGTGCAAATGCAAATGGTAGAGCTGAATACATCCCTGCTGCTCTTTCTCGATATGAAACGAATCTTTCAACATACACTACGGGTTGCACGGCAGTGGCGTTTGTGATTCCGATAAATAGAACTGCTGTGTAAATGGATCCCATAGCATTAAAGATATCCTGCTGGTTGTCCCTGTGGAAAAAAGTGTGAAAAAGAAGTGTAACAAAACATAATCTGTCTTTTCAGCTGGCATAAAGTTAATTCTCAGGGAGCCAAAACTTTTGTAACAGATGAGATAGTGATTTGGGTCCACCCAGATGATACATTGTTTAGTTTCTATCTTTCCTTTTTTTCTGGACTGCTAGTTATAATCAACCATGTACGGATCAATAATTTGAACCATGTCAAATTCGAACTTTGTCCCTGTAAACTAGTTTAGGTAGTGGCGGAGCTAGGAATTTACTTCAGGTGGGCAACTCAAACACAACCTCAATAAAGTTTCATTTTCTTTGGAAGCATTTCTCCATGGTTATTTGAAAACAATAAACAAATGAAGTGCTCCATAGCTCGTATACAATGAAAAGATAACGTTTATTTAGCGTAACAGAAAAAATTGGCAGGAAGAAAAGAAAAAAGAAACTGCTCAAATTTTTATGTCCCATACTAACTATACATTTTCCAAGCGTGAAAATTGATAGGATTTTTGTTGAAGCCTACAAAAGGTTAGGGTCTATAAATGCTACGCCTAATATGTTAACAGAATAGAATTGTAGTTCTATAGATGAAACTGAAAATTTAAAAATCTTCAGTGGGTCAGTGGGTGCGTCAACTGCCCCAGTGGGCCTAACCTGTTCTGCCACTGGTCCTAGATTCATACGGCACCTCGACAGGAGAAAACTTTGTACTATGTCTTCAAGGATTTTAAGCTCTCTTTATCACTAAAGTTTTACTATAAATAATGATCATTTAAAGCAAGAAAGACGGATGCAAAATCGGTAAATATCATCAGAAAAGAAAACAGTGAATGAAATGGTTTACAGAAATTTTAAGTATGACACCTTTTAGAACCAAATCCCCAGCATATTGTTCCAAACATCAATGATATGATGACTGTGTAGAAGAAGCGGACAGCAGTATACTGTGGATTCCTCCAGTACGACAGGTTTTGCTTCCAAAGACATGCTAGAAACTGGCCAAAAAATGACCGAGAATACTTTGATGGGAAGGTTAAATCCTTTGTTTCTCTATGTGGTTTGCTTAACTGTTCCACAAGTTCTTTGTTTTTCCTGAAACAACAATGGCATAAGACAGAAGCAACAGCTAATTGAAATAGAATTCCAGCACAAGAGTAGAAAATATTATGCATACTGAAATAAACTTGATTTTTGATAAACTTCTGCAAAATCCACGCCAAGTCGAACTTCTTCTGCTGGAGAAGAGACCTCTAGAATCCAAGACGCAGGGTTATAGCCAGATTTAATCTTTGGGACTCCTTGAATCGCCTAGGAAAATGACATGATAAATTGGTTAATAAAGAGTCGTGGATATGATGAATGGATGTCGTCCACTTCTATAACGATAGACAGGATTAATCAAGAACAGAACCCACCTCAAAATAATGAATAAGCTTACAAGACCTGGTTCCCAAAGGACCGGCATAGATCAGCTTCCCTCCACGTTTCATTAGTAGAAGCTGAAACAGTAGAATAACAGATAAGGGGCAGGATCAGGTGTCATAGTGTATAGCTCAGTGTGGGAACTTTACATCTAGAAAACACCAAAAACAAGGGAGGGTAGTGATTAATCCACCGACAGAGTATATGTGTGACTGCACAGAGGAGATGAAATGACCTCTGTTTGAATAGTAGAAAGTCCATGGGCCAACATGAAGAAGCAGCAACATTGTAGAAAATTGATTGAAAGATAATTAACATACTAAGTTCTTCCATCGATACAACTTAGTGATTTACAACATTTTACAGGCTTGGGGCTAGAAGTCTCCTTCAATAATATGAAAGAAAAGAACAACATCTGGAGAATACAAGTACGACCCCATATGTTGCATTATGCTGTATCTCATATGTAGATGCGTAATCATCTTTGCGGGAAATTTTCATTGTTGTCTTTCATTGAAGTGGTTTATTCTTGTTTGCGCAAGCCCAAAATGGACAGAATTCTCTTAATCAATATCTAAAAGGAAAATGAGTTAAGTAACACCTCATATAGACGAAAAAATTACAACCAAAAGGAAAGGATTTTGATGTATAACCATAATTTCATGTACAGACATCCAGACGCGAACATTTACAGAAGTTAGCATTGATCACATCAAGAAATTATACGTTAGAGCATCTTTCGATCTGTAAACCAACAGAAACTTGTTCTTTAACAATATCTGTTGGTGTCCACAGATTTAGCTTATCTTCTGGAAAAAAATGAATTTGATCTTTTCTAGTCACTCAGATTTCTGTTCTTCAGAAACTTTTTTTTGACAAGGACAGATATTTAAAACCAAATCTCGATACAAAATTAACCAATTTTGTTTCAGATGTGCTTTAATTAAAACCAATGAAATTTGTAGAATATGTTCCTACTTGTTTCAATATTCTTTGTCTAAATTTGAGGGACACCGAAGGCTATATTACATCCAAACGGCTTGGCTTCAATCCAATGAAGAACCAAGTTTCAGTTCATAGGTGTTTTAAACAACTGGTATAGCACCGCCGGACTTTCAAAGCGTCTTTAGAGCTAAAAATAAAAAGCTTATCCAAGAAAACAAATCAAATTAAATTGATCTCATGGAATTACAGAGAATAACCTCATCGAAGGATTCAAAGATACCAATGCTGGGCTGGTGGATCGTGCAGACAATTGTCCGCCCGGTGTCGACGATATTTCTCACAGTTCTCATGACTATAGCAGCAGATCTGGCATCAAGTCCTGAAGTAGGTTCATCCATGAAGACAATAGAAGGATTGGCAACAAGCTCAATAGCAATGGTCAACCTTTTCCTTTGCTCAGTCGATAACCCATCCACGCCGGGTAAACCAACTAAAGCTTTGCTTAGTGGACTGAGCTCAACAAGTTCCATTATCTCATCCACAAATGCCTGCAAAACAATGAGTGATCAAGGATCAAAATTTCATTTCTGTATTTCTGAAACATTTGGGAAACCTATCAGAAACATTTAGCCAACATAGCATGAACATAATGAAAATGTCAAAACAAATTTGGAAATTCGTGACAATATTATTGTTGGATATCTTTGCTAGGTGTCAAAACAACTCGACGTTTCGGTCTGTTTCATAGAATTTCAGCATGTTTTGGTTTGCTTCGGTATGTGTCCGTGGAACCATAGGAATATTGGGATCCCACTTTTGTTTCATCATGGTCTCCTAGGAAACACAACACTTTCGGTTGTTTTTACTGAAAGGAAATGAAATTTTGTTCCTTGTAAGTAACAGTAAACTTCTTTACATAGTACAGAAAGCTAAAAAGATTCAGTATTTAGTAACTAGTAATTCAATTCAGTGGAAACAAAATTTTGTTCCATGTATGTGACTACCGATGAGTTTACCATAGGGCAGAATGCTAAAAAGATTTAGTAACCTGTAATTACCTTTCGTGTTGCCAAATCAACCTTTGAAGATAACCGTAGCCAAGAAGAAAACATAAGTGACTCGTGAATTGTCAAACAGGGTGAATGAATATCATTCTGCTCGCAATAGCCAGATACCCTTGCAAATGTTTGTTGCTTTTTAGGGTACCCGGAAATATAAATGCTGCCTTCAATAGTTCCACCAGTTTTTCTACCAGCTAAAACATCCATTAGTGTAGTTTTACCAGCACCGCTGATACCAACCAAAGCAGTGAGCACACCAGGCTGAAATGCTCCACTAACATTGACCAGTAACCGCAGCCTGTCTGCTACTACACCCTGCTTCTTCATTTCCTGCACCAATATAAGTTCTTAGTTTCTTTAAGTCACTTATAGGGGGACGATTGGGCTCCAGAAATTTGATTCTTCCTTTTAAAGAAAGAATCTTGCTCCCAAAGCCAAGAAAATTTGTTGTAGCCATTCAGTGATTGTGATCTACAAACTTGAGGAGACAGAAGAGGCTTAAATACATATTTAATATAATAACATTTAGCACATTGCAACACCATCTTTACAGGGTGCTTAAATCTTAATGGATAGAAACCAAAGCAGCATTAATCTCCAACCATTTATTCATTCAATGAAATATTCATTTCAACTACGTATTTAGAAGTTCCTTACAGTTTTCTAAATTATCTACTAATATATTGATGGCCTCTGTAGGAACTCCCAACCAATTTTCTATGTGTCCTCACTCCCCCACAGCCCACCCGTTCCGCTCCCACTGGAAGCTAATTATATATTTCTAATGAACACAACACTTGGCATCCAATAATAGGGAATAGGAGAAAGCTGGCATACCACTGGGACATCGACATAATAACTAAGATTGCTGAACGACATTGAAAGAGGTTGAAAAGGAAGAACCATGCCTCTCTTGTTTTTTACATCTCTTCCTGCTAGAGAGAAGAAAAAAGTATGCAAAACTTCAAAGTTAACACAAAGAAATCAGCATACAAGCCAAAAAAAATTCAAAAGGAGCTTCAGACAAACCAGTGTATGAGTGTGAATGTCGCAAGAATTCTCCCAGCTCAATAATGGCATATTCACTCTCCGCTCCCTTTGCTTTGTGTGGGGGCTTTTTCTTAGGAACAACAGCTTGATGACTTGCAAGGGCTGTAAGCAAGAAAGAGACTTAGCTTGTTTCCTTACAATTATCAAAGAGCTCCCTTGGATGTAGAGTTATACCAACAAGGTATTCAAGCCTAAGTGAGACATGCTTTGGAATGGTTCCACAGCCTAAAGTAGACAAAACTTTGAAATGACACTTTCCGCATATGACATGAAATGGGGCCTATGAAATGCTAGTGTCTGAAAGCGACATAAGACAATAACGACAACAAGAGGATTACAAACTGCGGAAAATACAGAAAAGAAGAAAGAGGTCTCGTGCCATTTTAAGAAGTAAAGAAATAGCCACCAACACTGCCATATCTTCGTAAGAAATGAATGTATGAAACTATCTGTAAAGGAATATTTCTGGAGATAGAGCTTACGGTTCAGGTAAGTCAGAGCAAGTGTGAAGAGGATGTTGAGTAAAACTGTATAACCAAGCAAAGCACCCACACCAATCCAAAACCAATAGCCCTCAGGAAATAAACTGCGGGCCTTTAGTAACATCTCGCCCAAAGACAAACTTGTGTAGTTTCCAGCTCTCTGCATATTGTAAAAGTCAAAACTAAAATTTTGAAGGAGAAGAAGGGAAGAACCCTTTATTGAGTAGCAATTTTTACATGACAAAATCACCAGGCATGTTGGAGATTTTCAATTACAGGCACCAGTTTACGTAAGGCTGTGTCAAATTATGCCGAAATAACCCTACCAAGTAGGTTGCTGACGATCAGGTCATATGCACTCCTGATACAGAGTGGAATAGTGTGGCACCATAGAAGGATCAACAATTATTTATTAAATTAAAATTTTTTTTCCCTTAATTGTCTTGCCACGGTCTACTAAGGAACAAAAATAGTAATCTGTAAAAGTTTGCAACAGAACTCTCCCCTTAATTGCAGGCATTCTTGTGTCTCCAAACACTGTAGATGGCTAGACGGTGTAAGATTGGAGTGTAATATGTTCTAATAACAAGCCTGGAACTTGTAGAAGCAGAATAGTACACCATTCATACCGCATGAAGGACAGTTCAAATTACATTACCTTGTCCCATGAATGCCCAAGAAATTCGTTCACAGAAGCTGCATTTTGAGCATACATCAAAGGAGAAAACCAGTAACCCCATATCCACCAAGATGGAATGCTATCTGCCAGAGAAATCAGCAAAATCAAGTGCAAAAATGATGTGAGGTTGAATCAATAACGGAAAAATTCCTGAGGTTAACCACTTGAGAGCACAAGGGGGGGAAAAAAAAACCTCTCGAGAGTATAAACCCTCCTAGAGCCATGACAACCAACAGTGCAAACGATCCAAAGGTATTGGCGACTATCATGTTGCGGCCAAGGGAAGCCATCACACGGAATAGTCCTATTGACATCTGGTGCAGAAAGAAATATACTATAAACTGCTGGAGGCATCTGCAGATCAATAAAAGAAATTAAAACATCTCCATTGGACTCCCATAAGATAAATTTAAACATCAGGTTAAGTGTTTGTCATGGATTGTGCAGGAATCTACAAAGGAAATAGAAACTAACAGAGAGGAGAAGAAAAAAATTTAGTTTCTCCATTCATTAAATTCTTATGGTTTCCTTTACCTTTTGTTTCTTCATAAATCTCTTCACAAATCCATGATCCAAACAGACGCGGCTCCAGGAATTTCAGTCAGTGGTGACGCACACAAATTTAATTCTACATCTACCATTTCACAAATACATCATACTTAAACAATGCCTATCAAATCTTTCCAATAGCTCAATAATCTTTAGATAAACCCCTCAAAAAATAAGTAAAAGACGACTTTTGATAGAGCTTGTCCCACACTGGATAATTATAACCTCAAAAGCTAGTATATGAGCCTGGGCAACCTCTTCACTCATTACCAATTGGTTTTAAGTTGGATGCTTTAACATAAATTTCTCATAATAGCCTCATTATGAATCTTACTAAGAACATTTTATCAATGCATGTGACTAAAGAATCAACCATGCTTTGATCTTTCATCCAGTAACATAATCGAAACTTTATCAATTTCAGGATCATCAAAATTTGGACCAATGGTGACAAATTATTCTGCAAAAAACTCACATAGTTTTCCTTTTTTTATAATCAACTCTGTTAGTTCAGAGGGTTCACTTGATCAGCCTTAATATATAGTGAAGCTGTCCCCAGATCCCAATACAGAATTACAACCTAGGAGATAGCGAACTGCCTTTTGAGGAATAACTATTACCTAGTTATTTGAGGATCAAACCCGACTGTGTAGTATGTGGCTGCAACCCAGATAAAAGACTCCACAAGTGATGATGGCATACTCAAAATCCACGAAGGAAGGGTATAAACCCAGCATGGATAGAAACGCAATTCCCTGTGCTTGTAGAGAACAGGAAGCTTGGCTATCAACATTGGGACTTCCATAAAACCATTGAAAAGTATCATAACCATAGCAAAGTAAAGTGCACCCAGGTAGACTCCTCCATCAACCAATGAATTATGATGCATCGTTGTCCGAAAAAATACAGTCGTCATGATCACAGTACTGAACAGAAGCTGCAAAATACAGTAAACTGCTCCCGAATCAGCGTTTATAACTCATTTCAATCAACTTGGTTAATCCCAATTTTAACCAAGTGATGTATTCCAGAAACAAACCAAATGCATGTATGATTAACAAAATTGGTCTGTAACAAGAAAGCAACACTTCAGGCACCCTCATAGGCTGTATTCAGATCATGGATTTCTGGAAGTACTTATAAAGGGAAAGGGAAATGAGTAGAAATCAATTAAATAAATCTAGCTTCTGCACGCCATTATCTTCCTATCTCTTCCTTTACTTTTTCCTTTCCCCCCACAGATTCACGATCCAAATACAGCATTAGGGTTGTATCTGTTGAATCGCCAATCGTCCCAAGTCCCAACAACTTAACCTGCTAAAAATTACTGGAAAATTGTATATCAAGCTATCTAACAAACTTCTCATGAGCAAAACAAGGATTAATATTGGTGCATGGATATGAAAATAGTGAAAGAGGAATCAGCTTCTCAGCAGTTGGCCCGCAACTGGACACTGTGCGGTTGGCCGTTTTCCGGCCCCTTACCGGACTTAATTCAATAACTGGCTCCATCCATATTGTAGATCTCGTCAAAATGCTTGTGCATAAAATCATGCAAATTGGATACCAAATAATATGTGATCGAAATACAAAAACAAATCAGAACTGGATTTTTGTGGGTTTCATTCCAGTGCGTGTAGAACCCAAGTTTGATTTGCTTTTGTGTTTCGATGGAATATAATTTGTTTTCCAATTTACGTGATTTTTAAGTCTCAGTTGAGAGTTTTGATGACATTATTGAATTAAGTCCAGGAAAAGATCGAAAAATGGCCAACTGCACAGTGTGCAGTTTCAGGCCAAACTGCTGAGAAGCTGAATTCAACTATCCCAAAAGCTTTAAGTCGTTAGGAACTAAGTCCAACAAGTTACCTGTATAAATTTAAAGACGTAGACAAATGAATTCCGTTTCATCAGCAGCATCTGCCATGAAAAGCTGATTTTGAGAAGTTCTGTCCTCTTCACACCATAGGTAGAAGTTGATAGGGCAGCTGGATGATTAAAACGTCTATCAAAGGGAACAGCCAAATCTTGCGACAAAGCATCGCCAACCCAAAATGATTTAAAAGCTTCAGCGAACTTTGCCACAGGTACATACTGGTAATAGATATCAGGGAACCAATATTGTTCTTGATCTTTCTCTGATAAAACCTGCCATAAAAGTAAAAGAATAGGCAAAATCCTTCAAGTTATAAATTGAGAAAAAACAAGCTCAATTGTAAAATTCCACAAACATACTTCTTGCAAGAAATCTGCCACATTTTTTCTATCTGGGCACTGGAACCCCATAAATGCAAAGAACTCAAGAGCCGCCTCACGTGGTCCCTGATATACAATCTGTCCCTCGCTCAGAAGAATGATATCGTCAAACAACTCGAATGTTTCAGGATCTGGTTGTAGAAGGGATATGATAGTTGTCCCATCAAGAGCATGAGTTGCATATCTAAGATATTTGATTATTTCGCGGGTAGTTGAACTGTCAAGTCCAGTTGATATCTCATCCATGAGGAGCACTCTAGATGCACCAACTAGCAATTCACCTGCCAAAGAACAAAATCTGCACTTGTTAGGATTTACGCCGAATAGCCATGATAGTGGTACAAGGAGTATCAACCAAAGCAAGGGAAAGTGGTTACCAGTTGTAAGCCGTTTCTTTTGTCCCCCAGAGATTCCTTTAATCATTTCATCCCCCACCAATGTGTCCGCACAAATGTCTAATCCTAAAATCTTTGTAAAAGCAGTTCAGGAGGATTTCAAAACAGAACTTAATATGCTCATTGCAACCATGTCTAATACCTGAAGTTACACAAAGCTAATATTCTATAACATTTTGTTAAAGGGATTCATGACTCGAAAAAAACGTAATTTGTAATTCAAATTGACATCAATAGCTTTTCCTGTAGTAGGAAGAATGAGAGATCAAATTTGCATCAATATTCTATAACATCAATAACTTTGCCAGATTTTTTTATAAAAATTTATCTTGGCCTTCTGGGGTATGACAAAGCACTTGGAAGTTCAAATAGAAGATGCAAAGATAGAAAGAAAAACTACCAATGCTAGTTTAATCACTTTCAAGGAGGAAATATGCAGTAATATGCACGTTATTTGCCACAACTGAGAGACACTTCCAAAGAGTCCATACAATACCTTCATAACGTACTCCACAACCAGACTTGTCTTTTGCTCTCCAAGTGCTAATGCCTAAAGAGGGAAAACAATAATCTTCTTATTGCAACAGAGACCAACTCCTTAAACACGCTTAAAGTGCACACCCACATAACAGAAAGGACCATACCTTAATAAATATATCAAGATCTTCATCAGGTATCGTCCTGTTTTCCTTCTCTCTTTTCAAAAGCTCCAAAAGCATATCTGTGTCGATTTTTTTATGTTCCCAAACAATATTGCAATAACAGGATGCATGATGCATCAGAAACAAGCAAAACAAAAGCCACAATAAAGAGAGCACATTCTAATACAAGATCGCCGTTACTTACTGTGCTTAAATCCAACACCTTGACAACGTCCCGAGAAATCAAGAGTTTCCCGTACTGTCATCTCTGCCATATGCCAGTCCTGCTGGCTAACATAAGCAGAAGTCCTTTGGGGAACAAACTCCTTTAAATCATGTCCATTGTATGTTATCCTCCCTGACATCTTAAAATAACCTCAATTCGATTAATGGGAAATCAAACAAAGAATTTAAGACAACTATATGGACATGTTTTTTCAACAATCATACTCGAGCAGGTCAGAACCTTCTACCTATTTAATGGCGGATGGAGCTTAAGGGTGCGGGTTTTCTTTATTTTTTTTCCAGAACTTTAACGTCTAGCTTATATAGCCAGAGATAATGGTGGAGATTGGAATATACTAATATCACTCATCACTCATCAGTCTAATGTGGAGGAGACATTTCCACTTATGAATTGGGTGAAGAATATGAAGGAACCTATAGTGGGCCAAACCATCAGCCCATTGGGCCTGGCGGATCAGCAGCCCAGGTAATTAAGGGCTTGGGCCAAACCGTATGTGTTTGGCCGAAAGTGTGGCCTGTCACTTGTAAGTCCAAGCGTCAAGATCCCTAAAGCTGGGCCAGGCCGAACCAGGTCGGAGAAAGGTCTAACCTGAATGATGGAGAGTCCATATCTTTACCGTCAAGTGGTACTCGGTGCGTCATGCATGACTTTTCAGTCGAAGAAGTGGTTAGGGCATGTGCCTAGCATGAGCTTACTTGGACCCTAAGCTGAGTCACTCTATATAAAGTACAATTCTAAATGCTAGAGAGGTACGCAGTGGCTTTTCACTACAGAATTGGACTTTCCTCTCCTTGATCAGAGGGGCTGACTTAGGCATCGGAGCGCCTACCGCCTGACTCTGGCTGGCTAGGCACTAATGGTGTTCTGTCTTGAAGATGTTGCTCAGGGAATGCTAAGCTCCACTCAAATCCGAACCCAAGATCCGAAAGAGAACCAGATAAACACAGCCCCACAGAACCAAATGGGTGATCAATGGATGAGCGACAACATGATCGCAAACTAATAGCATTAACAATAAAATTATTATCGTTCTTCTTTTCAGTGGAATCGTTTTTTAGTATTGCGGTTGTGTGTTTCCCCCACTGATACTAATTTCTGCCTTAGGCATTGACCCCATTTACCTAGCATTATTCTTTATGAATGTCTTTACTTTTCGGAATTTACACGACAATATATTTACATTTGTACATGTGAATGCCTGTTCACACATCATATGATATGCAGTGCGTAGTTGGGATCTATTCCCGTTGTACAGCTAAGAAAATTAGCTCAGTGCACTAGAAACTACATATTAGCTTCAAAAATGGCCTTCTTGTCAATAGTATTATGTTCAGAATTCTTGAAGCTCGAATTCAGAAATCATAAAAACATTGCTCAATACCTGCAAACCAGGTGCAGGCCGTCCGGCAAGGGTCAAAAGAAATGTTGTCTTACCAGAGCTCGGAGGTCCCAAAAGTAACGTCAATCTACAGAACAACACCCAATATAGAAACACGAACATTAAAAAATATTCTGTTCATGTATCGATTCAATTGCCCCCATAAAAGAAGCTGAAAGTTGAATACTCTACCTGGATGGCCTAATAATACCGTTGATGTTGTTTAAAATTGTCAACTTCTTTCTTCTACCAGGGAAAATCCTTAAAAGCCCCAAGAAAGCCTTTTCCAATATTGTCAGAAAATAAATATGGTGAGATAATCATAATGTATGGTGAGGCTATAGCTGGAAAATAATAAAGCACGAAGAAGATAAATTACCTCAGTCATGTTAAAAATGAAGTTGGGTATAGTGGGCAATGCCCTGCTTCCAACATGGACGAGAGCATCCACACTCAGGTCCTGAAATCGAACCTCAACTTTTGGGAATTCCAAATCAACTCTACAAAAGTTATAAGAGAGAAAAACATGTCATTGCGAAAGCTTCAGTGCGAAAGAGAATCAAAAAGGAAGAGAAAGAAGAAACAAAGAGAGAGACCTTAAACTAGATATTAAATGTGGTTTTCAACTTCTGAAACACAATGCCGTTCAAAATTAAATTCTGGAACACAACGCTTGCAACCCAAGCACAGCTGATTAACCAAAGAATACAAGGCAATTGATAGTTATCGAACACATCCTGCACAAGTTACAGAACACAAAGATGCTCTGCAGTATCTTGGTATACATTGTTCGGTCCATTCCTAACCTTTTACTAATAAGTACTTTTTTGGCTCACATCATCTTTAGGGAACAATAAGTTCATTGGGAGTTCAGCTGTAACATGTTGGACGCTTATGTAGGTACACAAAAATTTTGGTTACACAAATCCTATACCTTATTATGAACATAGTTTGTCAATTGTCCGTGACTTGTACCCTTCCTAGAAACACATAAGTGGGTGATAGGCTAAATGTGGTGTCTGTTTAGTTATACATTGTCCATTTTCTACCTCCCTCAGAAACTCAATTCTCTTGGATTGACCAGATAAAGGCCCCGAAAGCCCCATGAACAGAACAAAAACTTTTCAATCATCACATCTTTTTCCCCCTTCATTGAACCAACCCCATCTCTCACAGCCATCAAAATTTTCTCTCTTCTTCTTCCCAAAAAGAAATGGATCTCTCATACCAAATAATTGATGAACCTGAGATGCAGTTTCTCTAGCACCAGAAAAAGACATTATATGGAATGTATTAAAAGCTAAGACGCACGGACACGTGTACCGGCCTCACTTGTCTGTGTCCGACACGTGTTGGTCAAGAACATGAAGACAATCTACGGACAAGTGTAAGACATGCCTAAATGCTTGTCCAATGTTTTTAGCACATTTCTTTTCCTCAGACACATTGTGGATACTCTAGAAAACACGTTGGCGACACACTGAAAGGTCGAAATATAATTTTTGGAACTCGGCCTAGAGTGAAAAATTCCAGTGATGTATAGTTCAAGTGTACTTATATGCGGACCCTTGATTTCTATCTTCACAGTATTGTTCCTAATTTGATAGAAACAGTGTCTCCCATATATATTCATAACATACCTCTACAATACAATAGATTTTTATATTGGACGTGTTTCCGATGTGTCCGTGTCCTAATTTTCATAGAAATGATGTGCCCGCATGCCCAATGTCGTGTCTTGTCCGTATCGCGTAGATTAAAAGGCCAGAGTGATCCAAATTTACCTCCACGTGCAAAGAGAGGTTGCTTCTGATAGTGTGCACTAACTTTGCCACCACCTTAATCCCAGCAACCAACCACCACCATTGCCCTCTCCTACCACACCGGACTGAGGGGGCCTGCCTGCTCCTACAACCATTGTCACTCCCTGGCCCTGCTACCAAAACTCACACGACCGTCTCTCCCACTACCACCGCCGCCGCCGCAGCCTCAGCCTCCACCACAACCAAAACGACCACCACCGTACCCTCTCACTACCAGGGCCACCGCGCAGCTAAAATTAAACCCCATTTAGCAATAAATTTTTATGACACAACGAACTGGGGTTTGGACAGTCAGTGAGGATAACCAACCGTGATAGCATACCAGCCAAACATCAACTACGCCTCCGTAGTTACCCTACAAATATCGTAGCCGCCGAATTAAGGGGGAAGAGCTTATTGTGGCTCCATAGCGGTGGTCACGGCAGACGGCGGGCGGTGGCAAGTGTAAATCACCACCGAAACATAGCTCGCCTAACGCGAGGGCCGAATCCGGTATCTGGGGATAGGGTTAAAATTGTCATTCTACTCCCTCCGTTCCATTTTAATAGTCCGGCTCTAATGCAATTTATAATTGTTAATAGTATTCAATTTATAATGAATTTTATGGGAAATATGGATCTCATATGATAGATTTCAATTACGTCTATTATACAAAAATTTTAAAATCTTAAAAAATATTGTAGATTGAAATATAAGAACAATTTAAAAATAGCATTGGAGACAAAACCAGACTTTTAAAATGGAATGGAGAGAGTATTAAAAGTTCGATGATAATTTTTCCCTAAATTAATTTATTCAAACACGATTATTTTTGTTAACATTTATTTTTGTTAAAAAATTTAGGATTAACTATTCATGTCTACGAAAAATCGACTTTAAAAGAAATTCAGCCAAGACGACATTGAAGAGAATAAAACATAAGGTTTCAACTTTTTTATATTCAGTGAAGTTTCTTTACTTTAGAATTCTTTTGTCGAGATGAGTAATTTTAAAAATTTTATGTGAATCTAACAAATATTATAGAAGAAGAATAAAAAGATTGAAAACTAGGCAGAAAAATGGTCGGTGTAATTGTACGGAGTATATGATATGGTCTTATTTGTGGGTAGGGTCTTTTATTAACAATGAAAAATTAAATTCTTTGTAAATTAAGAATTCAATATCCTTTGATATCATTCTATACAAGTCAACCAAATGTCTTGACTTTGAGAAACTTGTGATACTCTTTTAACGGCCCGTTGGATTGAGTGATTTGGTGAGAAATGAAATAAACGGAGTAGAGTTTCTCTCCAAGTTACTCATTTGAGTTGAATAATTTGGTAAGAAATTGAGTGAAAAGTATCAAAATAAATGTTTTTATCAGCTCCCTTCCTTTCTAACCAAAAATGGCGAGCTTTGGTGAGAAAGAACTTCCCTCTCTAATCTCCTTGTTTCCCTCCATCCAAAGGGGTGTAAAGGGTCCATCTCACCCCTCCCTTGCAAAGAATTGCTTAGGTGAGTGGCTAAGTGGAATTACTCTCTTGCCCTTTTCCTTAAAAAAAAAAGGAAAAAATATGGTCCCGGATTTCACCTAAGATGGGTAACATTTTTATACGAAAATTTTATTGGAAAAAAAAAAAAAAAGAGCGGTAACTTACGAGCACGCGTGCAATTCTTTTGAAGTAGGAGTATTTTTTTTTTTTTTGAGAAGAAGTTATCCAAATACTCGTCCATAATGTCGGCTATATGGATTCGTTTGTTATGTCAGTATATCAGATCTTATCCCCTGTTTGGTATGCCTTAGTTGATGGGGGCAATGGACATAAATCATAGTAGGCAATTCTAAAGTCAATCCATTAGGTTGACATTAATGTTTAAAAAGTGTAATAAAGTGTATAAAAAGTGTAAAATTGTACTGAACAGTGTAAAAAATATATAAAAATGTGTGTTTTTTTTTGTCTTCACATATGTTTTGTCTGACAATAGAAAAACCCACTAGGCTAAGTCTTCCGTTTGATTTTACCAACTCAGTTGCTAAAATCAACCATAATTTTAGCAAATGAGTTCAACATGTGCTAAAATCATAGTCTCTTTTAGCTAAAGTCAACCATGATTTTAGCACATGGTAAACTCATTTGCTAAAATCATGGTTGATTTTAGCAACTGAGTTGGTAAAATCAAACAAAAAACTCAGCCTAATCTTATACCATTTTGAAGGGTTTTTCCCTCACTATTTTTCATTAAAAAAAAAAGTGATAATTGTTCTTCCATATTATCGTCATCAACTAAACCAAGAAAAAATGATACAGACACACTATTTCAGCCACACTCTATCACACCCTCACTCACATGTGGGTGTGGGGACCACCCACATGTGAGTGAGGGTGTGATAGAGTGTGGCTGAAATGGTGTGTCTGTGTCATTATCCCAAACCAAGATTCTATATCTATCAACAAATGACAAGAATTCAAACAAAAATAGCAAATACCCACAAAAGAAAATACTACAAAAAAACAAACTGCAGACAGTTGGACGATTAAACTACTTACTTTTTGAATCTCTTTCGGATTCTATCAAAGAACAACTCTGTATCTTCATTAACAGCATTCATCAACTTATCCAACACCTGGTCTTTCTCCTGGATTTCAAGATTACCGACGTCGACCAGCGATACTTCTCCGGCAACGTTCCGGAAAAACGACGTCCGAGCTTGAACGTAGGTCGGGGAGCGCTGCAGCGCCGCCCACCGGAGCTTCTCCTCGTCCTCCTCGGCTCTGTTTTCCCCTGTTCTTGAAAACATGTTTACAGAGGAGTTCCACATTGTAGAGAGAGAGAGTATGTGAGATAGAGAGAGAGAGAGAGGTGATTAAGAAGGGGGTGAAAATTGGGTAGGATTTAAAGAAGGGATTTTTTCTGTTGAAAGGAGAATGATTTGGAGGGAGGGGAGTGGGGGCTACTTGAGTTGTGTGATGGGTGGCGTTTGATGTGTCCATTCACCAACTTTTGAAGGCTCTCACTGGTTGTTGAGCTCTTTCTATTAATTGTCTCTCTCTCTCTCTCTCTCTCTCTCTCTCTTGCGTTTTGGTGTGCATGGATTGGGTGCGTTACTAGGTTTTTCTCCACAGAAAAACTACAAATTTTACTAGGTTTTCTGGTGAGCACAGGAATCTAGAAGGGGCAGTTGGGAATTAAAGAAACTTAGGTGAGACTTTTTTTTTTGAAGAGATTTGAGGGTATTAATAGTGGTTAAAACAGTTGGGAAACTAAGGTACTTCGTTTTAATCTTCTTTCTTTACTTTTTCTGGTGTTCGATTTTCCAAGGACGTGTAGACCGAGGCCTATTTTTGGCAGTTTAAAAATGTTGATCTTTGTCTCAGACTTCAACCACTGACTGATGTATACAAGCAAGTTTTACACCCCGATTGGATGAAGGATTATTTTCAGGGGGATAAGTTATGGAGGGGGATAAGATAAGAGGAGGTATTATTTTTAGAGGGCTGGCCCACATTGATGTGATGTTTATGGAGGGGGATAAAAAAGTAGATGGTTTGGATGAGGGATTAAACAGATGGATAACTTTTGACTTGGTTTGGATGTTTTATAAATAAGAAGGGGTAAATGATGGGAAAAACTGTCAAATGACTCTTTTGCCCTTGTGCTGTCCCAAACTTGATTATGCATTATATTTGTATATAATTGCAAAACCTAATTTATTTAATTAATTTTGGATAATTTGAAGCTATAATAATTTATTTCATTGAAATTTTTTTTTTTAAAAATAATTTTATTTAAAAAACTGTTTTTTTTTTAAATATGTACATTTGAATAGCTGTCTGTCTAGTGTCATGCTCATTGCCTGGTGTCGTGCTCAAGTCGTTTTCGATCCAGTTAAAAATACTTAGACAAGCAAATATCACACACTAATTTGGTGGAAATACAATGACTAATGATGAATTAATTGAGTTGTTGATTGTAGACATTTGGCTTTCACATTGATCTGCAAAGTTATATGATATGCTCAAATGTGAATGGGAAAGATTTTTAATGATAACAAATGTAGATGATACAAGTATACAATGCTTTTTAGTTGCAGCATATTTGACCAAGATTGGAGTAACATAATCATGATATATACTTCTTTTTTTCTGATCGGCAACAAAATTTTATTAGAACTCGATAAAGGGTACATCGAGAGAAGAAAAAAATGCCAAACATATCCAGTGAAAAACTGAATAGGAGGCTGAAAGAAAAAAAATAAAGTTAAAAGCATGGTACATAGCCAAAGCTAGCTATTACAAAGAGAATACAAGCATTTTGCGTCCATTCTTAGCAATTGATAATAGCCTTGTCACTTCAGACTAAGATAGCACCAGGAGCTACTTCCGAGCATTTATATGCATCCTTCCTCATGCTTGTTATATGGACACACCTGGACATGCACGATTAAGCCAAAACCCCTGCTGCTGCATTCATCCACACACACACACTGCTCAAACACCCAAGCAACACCTTCTAAAACCACACACAGCTATAGCACTAAAAAACTAGAATGCATCAGCAACTATAGCAGCACCAGTCAAAGAGCTATAGCAAAGGCTCAGGAAACATCATAGCCAATAAAATGATTGCCCGGATTTACATTATGGCCAAACTTCAGTCACAAAACTGCCCAGTACCTGCATCATGCTTAATCATGCTAAACACACACAACAAACAACCTAAAAAAGAAAAAAACAATACTCTTGGCTACGGCTTATGGAATATGAACACATAGAAACAGCCACCAGCAACACAGAAGAATTTGTAGCTCACACATCCCACATTAGAATAGGAATGTACCAATGGGCTCAAGAATCATCATTGCCCTTCATTGTAAAAAACCATCTTGTCAAAAAAAGGAAGACGGATAGTGAACAATGTTTGTGAACTTTAGGCCCAAATTTCCAGCATTATTACCAAGTACAAACATGCCTAAATTCAGAATTTGCATCACAGTACCACTAATAAAAGAGGACTGCCCCCATTCCAAGCATGCATAATCAGTAGCATAATCTAGGCACTAGCACAATTTGAGCACAAGGCAACAGCAGCAACAGCTATAGCACTAAAAAAGCACGCTGCACTTGCACACATAGCAATGTGAAAGAATTCTGAGAGTAGCAACAATGTAAAGGGCTCAGAAATGACAGTAACAACAATTAAATTCCTTCCACAAGGGTACACATGGCTACAACTAAGGTTGCCCCGCCAAGGTAACTACCTTCATTAACATTTAACTAGATTCATCATTGCCCAATCAAAAGTCAAGAACAACCCATAACCTGTCATGCGAAAAGATTTCCAATTATAATTGAAACTTTCAAAGTGTACCAAAAAGTGCATCAAATCCATCATTTACATAATTTAGAGTTTATCTACCATCGTTTGTAATCGTAACCATTTATAATTTAGAGTTTATAACCAAGTTACTAGCTTATACAGGTTTTTTCCTCTTAATCACACGCACACACAATATTAGGTGGATTTAAATTCTCCCTATTTTTTTCATCTTCCATGTGATCTTATGATTTAGTAAGAAACAATTCTACCTCCAAAAAAGTAATACTTTGAGACATGAGTTTTCAACACACATAAACATGCATCCTTTTTAGCCTACAATTTCCACTCCTTTCATGTATAATGAGTGATCCGTTATTAGAAATCCAAATTATCCAATTCCAACATGAAGTATATAATTTCAGCATCTTGCATTAATTCCGAACTGCGCCTGAGGTTTAACAATTCCATGTAAAAAATGTTGTGGTAGCTAGTAAATACGAAAGAGAGATTATAGCAGCAAAACCACACCTTCTCACTTTTCTATGTAAATACACGAACACTGCAAAATACGAAAAAAAAACTGCAAACCATAGAGGCGTAGATTGAAATCAAGAACACAATATACAAAACAAAAAACTCAACTAGTTGCAGCCCAAAAATCCTCGATCGAAATATGTAATAAGTACACAGGAAACCACAATTTCGAACAAAACCCCACAAAAAAATCCCACAAATTTGTAATGAGTACCCACAAAACAGCCACCAAAATCGAAAAAAATTGCAAACCCTAGTTCGAAATCACGAACACAGTACACACACACACACAGATCTTGGTCAATTTTCAACCATACCTGAGTGTTCAAGTGAAATCGCCACCAAATTGCCACCAAAACCCTTGTCTGTTCGAAGATGGGTTTGCCTAACAGAGATGGCACCGAGTGGCTTCGGAAAAGGGGATAACAAGGGGTAAAATCGACAAAAACACTCCCCTCCACAGCCGGATAACTTTTGGGCAGGGTAGAGGGAGCCCAAAAATTATAGGGGAGAAGACCCTCGCAGAGGGATTAGTTTTGAATGGGTCGAAAGTTATGCCGGAGCTCCTTTCAATTGCCAAACGAGGGATATTAGTGGGACCCTCCTGTTAAGAGGGGGTGAAAGCTTATACGGGGGAGATATCCCCCATCCAAACGGCCCTTTAGGGTAAATTTCTCTTGTATCCCTTCGGCTGCAACGCAAATTCCACTTCAGTCCTTCTGTTTTTAATTTGAACAATAGAAACGTTGCACTTTCAATTGCGTTTCAATGTGAAACTTCCCTTGCATTCCGTCCAAATTTTAGACGGAAAAATAACCACGTGCTGTTCGAATGACAAATTGAAAGGGTATATTGGTCATTATCTTCCACCTCTTCCCCAATCCCTTTAGCACAAACAGATTGGATAAAAATAGGGTAAATCCCCAAATTGTTTCCCCCCAAATTCTTTGTTTTCCCACCATTTTTATGTTCCTCGTCAAACCAAATGCTAGCCATACCGAGCAACCTGTGTTTTTTTCGTTTCATCTCTGATTTCTTTTCTTTCTTCTTCCTCAACTGCTTCAAAGAAGGTTTTTTTGAAGAGGAAAATTGCTTCGATTAAAGTTTTTGTTTTACACAATAAATGGAAGTCAACTTTTTCGTTGTCTCTCCCAGCCTTATTAAACAGGTGTGCCATCGCGTTTCTTCCTCATCTTATTTCTCTCTCCATCTCTCTACCCCCAAATCAAATCACGCCCTCCCTTTTTTGAAAAGAGTCAATTCATTCATATCAAAGCCCGAAGGCTAAACAGATTCCAACGAAAGATACAGGAGTGAACCAACATTATCAAATCCTATACATTAGGCACCTACTGCAAATGCAGGCTCGACGAAACGAAGATACTTAAGAACCCGTCACAGACACGACAGTGGAGAGTCCAACGAGGACACCCAGTTCAAACCCTAAACTAAGCACAAGAGAAATCTGGAGCACGAATCTACATCCCCAATGCCACACCGGCGGATTATGGCCCGATACACTGACACGCAGCCACAAACACAGGATGCCACTCCATGGCAAACCCTCGTTGACACGCAGAGTTCTGGCCTAAAGGAACATCACGCCGGTAGCCAGTGGCGGAGCCAGGATTGAAAATCTGGGGAGACCGAGTTTAAGGGCGGCTCTAGGACTTTCATCTAGCGCTGACAAACATGCACACCGTATTTATGATGAAAGCTGTATGCAAATAAGTCGTCTAATTCTCTTCAATTTTTTAGTGTTTCCACATTGAATCTAATGTCAGACAACTATTATCCTTCTATGTTTATTATATATGGGCTTTCATAAGTGAGCCATGCTTGTTTTGTTTTGTTAGGGTTATAACAATTTGGTTCAAATTTTGTTGGAAACATTTATTTTAATTTCAAACGAGTAATCATGCACTGAAAATAACAAAGAAAATTTAATTTATATCTAAATTTTAAAAAAAATTTCAGTGCATTTTTTAAACTGCCACTACTACAATAATGGTTAAAGATGACACACCAAAAATTGAAACAATGACAGTTTTTGTAAAACTGTCATCGAAAATATGAGGGTAGAGTTTTGATGTAAGTCTATCCTAAAAACTGTCATCTTTGCGATATAAGATGACAGTTTATAATAAAAGTGACATTATTATCTATTTCTTTAATGTCAATTTTTGCTTAGAACTGACATTAAAACAAGGCGCTTCCAGAAGCCCATATGGATAACCTTTGAATGTCATTTTTCCTTAAAAGTGACATTGAAACTAAACCCTTTTAATGTCAATTTTAATTAGAACCGACATTGAAATTGATCATAAAAAATGACTGTCAAAAAGTGTCATTAAACGTATAAGATGACAGTTTAAAACTGTCATCTTATATTAAATCTAAAACTGACATAAAAAGTACTCAACTTAAAATTTTTCGAAAATACAGTATAAATATTTTTGTTGGTCTTTTGTCAACAACAAGCGTGCTAGCTCAGTTGGTAACATGCGCGCGCGCGAGGAGGTCAAGGTCTTGAGTTCGAGTCCTGGGGCAAGCAAATATTATCTAACTACACAAGTGCTACATAGGCGCCACACAAGTGCTACATAGGCGCCACACAAGCGCTACGTAGGCGCCACACAAGCGCCACGAGGGTGCCATGTGAACTCCACTAGGCGGTCTTGTGAGGGCGGCCACACGAGAGCCACGTGTTCGAACTAGAATTGGATTTTTTTTTTTTATTTTTAGAATGGAGGATAGATAAGATGACAGTTTAAAACAGTCATCGTTGATTGTAAAGATGACAGGATAACACTGTCATCTTATTGCAAAGATGACAGGTTTAAACCGTCATCTTATATGTTTCAATGACGTTTTTTGACTGTCATAACAAATCTAGACTTTTAATGTCAGCTCCAAAGATGACAGTTTTAAAACTGTCATCTTTTGTGATTCATGACACCTTTTAACTGTCATGGTTTAAGGTTTTTGTAGTAGTGTGCGCCGGGGGGGGGCCCACCCCGCCCTAGGCTGGTTCCGCCCCTGCCGGTAGCAAATTGCTGAGTCCTCGAGGCCACGGCAGGCAAGATGCAAAAATTGCTCTAAACTATTGGCACCCTTAATTCCTGGGTGCCTTGCAACATCAAACATTCCATGGGTAGGGGTCGTGAGTTATAACGACAACATTTCGACGAGTCTTCGTCCCGCCCAAATGGATTTCTCTGGTTAATGAAAACAGATGTCGAATAGGCTTCGACAAAGTTGAGAAAGAACAGAGAAATAGGAGAGGAGTGGGTTTTCCGGCACGGTGGAGGAGGAGGAGTGCATGGGTCACTGGATACTAAAAGAAGAGTGCGGTGTGAATGGAGTTTCCCTTTAAGTTGGGGAAGATGATGGGAGAGAATGACCAGTATACACTTTCAATTTGTCACGTGAACGGCACGTGGCTATTTTACGTCCAAAATTTAGACAAAATGCAACAGAGGGTTCATATTGAAACGCAATCGAAAGTGTAAGGTTTTTATTGTTCAAAGTGAAAGAGAAGGACTGAATTGGAATTCGGACTAAATCGAAGAGATATAAGAGAAATTTACCCAAGCAAGTTTTATTAAATATTTCTCACCATAGACAAGAAATTATTATTTGCTCATGTTGCTCCAGAAATACTAAATAATTACTATGAAACGAGGACGAAATATGGAAAGTTATATTAATAAATAATAATACTATTTAGTACATATTTAGGCGAAACATGGATTGCAGATGGCTAGAATATAAAAATAATTGCTAATGTTTCCTGTGGATAGAGAGCAAAAAAAAAACGTAAACTCACTCTTGACTCTATCGGCTAAAGTGAAAGTACCATTTTTTTCAAATTATACTTACACTCTTTCATGTTATTAAAAGAATTTATGTTAGAAAGGCACCAAAATATCTAGTAATTAGTGTTTCTTAATGTATATGCAATGGCATCCGAAGTCCTAAAAATTATGCATCACAATTAATTGGCATTTTTTTTTTCAACTGCAAATTTCATTCTAAAAAGCCTAACGGCACTTACATGAAATAATCATAAAAGCTGGAAAGAGCTAGAACTATAATTCTGGGACACGAGCAAAACCCCAAATGGGCATACAGGCTCAAAGACAAATTACTGCAAAAAGCAGACTGACGCGATGCAGTGTAGAGTCCATCCAAGTATTAGTAGAAGAGCAACCCAGAACTCAATTTATTAGAACGGTCCTTTAAATGGCTAACGTTGGCATTCACAACGTAAGGAACGGGTCCCTCACAACTGCAAAGGGATGCTCCAGTGCGAGTTTCTACTGGCACTTTAAAACTCTGAGCGCGGTAGCGGACTAGACAACCCACAATGAGTCAGACCTCCTTGCAAGCACCTCTAATCGGAAACTGGTGAACCAGTCCGGTAAGAACCAAACAACAGAAAACTAGAGCAAACAAAAATTGTTTTACCCACCAACACCACCCACCAGATCTGGGAAAAACCCAGATCGACACAAAATCGGACCTAAACCGGAAGACAAAACAAAAAAAATAGCAACAAAAAAAAAGAAGAAAAAACCCTAACCTACCACCTCTTTATTACCTTCCGATTGGCCACTAACACTCATATCTGACTACACATGGCGGAGAAGGACGAGCCACGCTCACACGCGACGGCTGGAAGACAATCGACAGGGGGAAGATTGTCGAACCCCAACCACACGCCAAACAAGTCAGAGCGGAGATACACCAAACCAAAGGAAGAGAGGGAAGGAGGAGGAGGGTTTGAGGGGAGGCGGCGGCGGCCCCCCTCCCCCAACTGGAAACCTTATTTTCTGTTTAGTTTAGAGAGAGAAGCTCTCGGTTTTGAACAGGGGGCTATCGAGTCCAACAACCTACATTCACTTGCAATATCAAAATTGGCATCCGATGATGGGAATAACATGCAAGGATGAACTATTTTACCAACCAAGAGAACAAAAATTGATTTTCGCACTTCCTTTTGATGAATGCATTTTATTTCTTGTTTTATAGGAAAAAAAATTACACTTAAAAATTTCAGTAAAAGACAGTAAATGGAGTGCATTAATGGCTTATTAACTTTTTTGGCCACCAAAGTATTAAACACGTCTCAATTTGGTCCCAAATGTAAAAATTGTAAACATTTATTCCTTAATGTTCAACATTTGTACCAATCAAGTCCCCAACCCAAACTCCATTAACCCAATCCGTCAACACGAGGGGCAAGTCGTCGTTTATGATCGTGGAGTTTTTTTTTATAGAAACAACAAGAACTTACATATATATATATACATATACGGAGAGGATCCGGTCAGGACTCCCGCATTTTAATAAAATGCGGACCTCCCCTCTCCCGGCCATTTCCCGGCCAAATGGTCGGGATCCGAACCGTTGGATGTGTTTAAAATGTGTTTTCAAGGGCCTATGCGAAGATTCGGCAAAAAAAATGACAGGGAAGGGCTTCATCCGAGCAGTTTTCATAACAAACCGTAAGATAAATATTTCATGAAAACTGCTAGGATGAAGCCCTTCCCGGTCATTTTTTTTGCCGAATCTTCGCGTAGGCCCTTGAAAACACATTTTAAACACATCCAACGGTTCGGATCCCGACCATTTGGCCGAGAGAGGGAAGGTCCGCATTTTTTTTGCCGAATCTTCGCGTAGGCCCTTGAAAACACATTTTAAACACATCCAACGGTTCAGATCCCGACCATTTGGCCGAGAGAGGGAAGGTCCGCATTTTATAAAATGTGGGAGTCTTGACCGGATCCTCTCCCTATATATATATATAGGAATGATCAAGTCCGGGAGTCCCGAATCCGGGACTCCACCTTCCCGATATTTTTTTGACGATCCGAACCGTCCAGTGTGTTCAAAAGGTGTTTTCCAAGGTCCACGCGGGAAATCTTCAAAAAAAAATACCGGGAAGGGCTTGATCCAAGCAGTTTTTCGTAAAAAACTGTAATTGGAAAACACCTTTTGGAACACATTGGACGGCTCGGATTTCCCAAAAACAATTTTTAAAAGCATCAAAACACCGAAAAAGGCTTCAATCCGGGAAATCCGGGATCCTTGACTGCATCGGTGTCGTATATATATATAGAAGAACTCTCTAGTCCGGGACTCTTCGGTCCGGAACTCATAGTTCCGGAACAAATTTTCATGATCCGAGCCGTCCAATGTGTTCAAAAGGTGTTTTCCAAGGTCCACGCGGGAAATCTTCAAAAAAAAAATACCGGGAAGGGCTTGATCCAAGCAGTTTTTCGCAAACGGCTCGGATCATGCAAAAACATCTTTTAAAAGCTTCAAAACACCAAAAAACCTCCAGTCCGGGATACCGGATTGGAGAGTACCCGTATATATATATATATATGTTCCACTTCTAGTCCGGGATCCCTAAGTCCGGGACTCATAGTTCCGGATCAAATTTTCATGATCCGAACCGTCCAATGTGTTTAAAATGTGTTTTCAAGGGTTCCCGCGAGAAATCATCAAAAAAAAAAAAAATTACCGGGAAGGGCTTGATCCGAGTAGTTTTTCGTAAAACTGAAAATGTACAGTTTTTGTGGAAAATTGATCGGATCAAGCCCTTCCCGGTATTTTTTTTTTACAATTTCTCGGGGCGACTTTTAAAAATACTTTTTAAACACATTGCACAGTTCGGATCATGGAAAAACACGTTTTAAAAGCTTCAAAACACCCAAAAACCTCAAGATTAGCCATATATATATATATATCAGTCTCCTTCCTATCCACACCCTTAAGTTACGGACTTCGTCCGCATCTCATAACTCCGGACCAAATCTCGACGATCCGAACCGTTCTTGAAGTCCGAATTTTAAGGGTTTGGATAAGAAGTTTAGTAAGGCTCCCTTATATAACCTACTGTGCGGGATTTTTTTGTTCGAAATCGAATTTCGACGATCCGAATCGTTAGATGTGTTTAAAATGCATTTTTAAGGTCCAACGTGAGGATTTATCAAAAAAAAAAAAATTCACCGGAAGGGCTTGATCCGAGCAGTTTTTGATAAAATTATACATATACAGGCTCGGATCAAGCCTTTTCGGGTATTGTTTTTTACGAATCCTCGCATTTGACCTTAAAAACACGTTTTAAACACATCTAACGGTTCGGATAGTCGAAATTCGATCCCAAACAAAAAAATCCCGCACCATAGAAAGTAAGAGAGCCCTTATTGGATATTTGTTGTGTGTATATATATATATATATATATATATATATATTTGATCGGCAAAGGAACAACTAACAAGAACTTATATTGATAAACAAAGAAGTTTAAAGCAGAAAATTGAAAAAAAATTGTCTAGTACTAATGTTTTTTTTTTTTTGGAATGGGTTGTCAATTACTATTAATGAGCATCCACGCTTTTCCTGGTTATATTAGGGTGCACACAGTCTAGATTGGACCAAAACTTAAGCAATAATGCGTAGAACCTGTCCAGAATCAAACCGCAAGACCGGACCGGTTTTGGTTCGGTTTCGGTTCTACCCGATTAGCATTGGAACATTTCTTTTTACAACACATGAACTCAAAAGATTATTCAGAATTTAGAACACCAGTTGCACTTTGTTCACTTTACATTTCCAAAAAAAATTTCAAAAAGATTCTTTCCCATCTCTCATCTCTCCAATCATTAATCACATTTCTCTCTCTACTCATACCCTTATATTCAATCATTATTCTCATTTCTATCTCTATCTCTCTCCAATTATTACACCTATCTCTAATTATTACTTTTTCCAAAAATTCATCCAAACACTATCTCAAAAATATTTTTCAAAATATTTTTTTCAAAACTCTCAACCAAACACAGCGCAAACAACTGACAAAATAATTACAGGATTTTATAAGATTTGAAACCAAATATGGTCCACCTGATACACAAAGTACTTGACAATCTACCATCAATAAAACAACTCCCAGAATTGATGAAAACAACCAATAAATAGCTTAAACAAAGAATGAAACAGTAAAAAATGAGCAAATTGAATTCCGTAGCATATCTTATTAGGGAATTAAAATTGAAAATTGGGTATTAGTAAGTTCAAATAGTTATAGTTATAGTTATAGTTATAGTTATAGTATTATGTTAAAGACTTCCTAACAAAATAAGTAGATTTCTTCTCTAAATAGACATAAAAGAATATCGTACTAGGGAAAAAAAAACTTATCAAACCGGTTCTTAAATTGAGAACCAATAATCGAACCATAATTTTCGGTTCTTATTTTTCCAAAACCATAACCAAACAATAAAACGCGTAACATAACCAAATAGAACGGTTCGTCCGGATCAAATCGGTTTGGCGGTAATATCGTTTTTCTTGTGCACTCCTACATTGCGCCGTACATCAATTTTGGGAGGCAGGGGGATGTGCCCACTTCCTTGATCTTCCTCGACTCAACCACTTTCTTTTTTTGGCATTTACCGCCGCTCCACTTTTCCAGGTATCGGCGTCTAAACAGGCCAAACCGGTTAACTGAAGGCATACATTCCCACTCGTGAATCCGATTTGGGAAATTCTTCTTTCTATATGTAACTTAGTGTCTAGTGATATCTCAGGCGATTAGTCCCGCCGACCATATGCCCCATCCACAACACACTTAGGGCATCTCTAATGCACTGCCTAAAAGAGTTTCTTAAAGTGCCCTAACTAGTTAGCTAAGAAAAACTCAAAAGATGGTCTCTAGTGCACAAAAATTGACTCCCTAAAATCCTAGGTGGCACCCCCCACTACCTAAAGTGCTCTAAGTGACTACCTAAATTTGGGGAGAGACCTAAGGAGAGAGAGAAAGAGGAGAGAGATAGAGAGAAGGGAAGGAGAGGAGAATTTCGTGGGACCACTTGACACCCCTCACCACTTAAATGCGTCCCACCCCAAATAGTAAATACACGTTTCTAGGGAGCCCCATTAAAATGCATTTCTCTTTAGCTAGCTAATTAAGTTCTTAGCACACAAAATAGGGTCCCACATATTTTTAGTTGTACACTTTAGCAAATATTTTTTAGGTAGTGCACTAGAGATGCTCTTAAGTCCCGTACTAAAAATCCTGAACCTCCCTCCCACATCCCTCCCACATGGAGTTAACGCCTATGAACTAAGTACGTACGTTGGTGGCACAATCAAGTTTTGTCATCATCGAAGAAACATGCATTATAATTTAGAAGCAAGTAATTAATGGGCATGTGCAAATTAAGTGCATGATTGGATTTTATCCCACGCTTGTCACGTCCAAGTTCCAATTATTGGGTCCACTACAACAAAAAAAATTATTTGGTGGCCTTGGGGCACCGCTGTCCGTTGCATAGTGCTCTAACAGCCTTGTCATCCACATATTTTTATGGGGCTTAATATTAAATGTATGAACCCCACAAAATGTATAGTGAATAAGAGCGTTAGGACACAACATACGCGGCGGTGCCCCCAGATCACTGAATAATTCCTCACACTACGAAACCGCATGTAGCCCCTTGAAAAAATTTCAAGTGCCTTGCCCTAGGTCCCTTCTCGACCTCACAACATGCATGATGGAGTCCAAAACAAAGTGTATGAATAGTCGGTTGATAGCAAAACCATGAACAATAGCTTTGTAGTCCATCAATAATATTCTTGTATATGGAGAATATACTCAATAAGATTGAAAAAACATTCAATCTCATGGTTGAGAATATTCTCAATACAAGGCGGTAGTGAAGTGGTGGTGGTTGATTTTAATGTTGAGAATATTCTCAGTCCAAAAAATTGCCAAAATAATTATTCTCTTGATTAAATATATTCTACACATCTTTATTTTTTTGGATTAAGAATATTCTTGAGGTGTTTTTGGTGGTTAATGTGAAGTGATGGTGGTGGATTTCATTGTTGCGAATTCTCAATATGTTTGGTGGTGATTGTGAAGTGGTGGCGATCAATTCTAATGTCGAGAATATTCTTAATCCAAAAAGATTGAAAAAAAAATCAATTTTCATGATTAAGAATATATATACTCAATATGTTTTAGTTGCAGTGGAGGCGGTGGTTGTGAAGTGGTGACAGTTGATTCTAATTGAGAATATTATTAATCCAAAAAGATTTCAAAAAAATCAATTTTGAAATATTTTCAATATGTTTCAATGGTGAAGGAGGTGGCGGTTGTGAAGGGGTGGTTGTCGATTCTAATATTGAGATAAAAAAAAAAAAAAAAGATTGAACTAATGAAACACATCGCGATTTTATGAAATCAAAATATGGACACCAATAACAATGGACGATAATTGCATACGACGAGGAATTTTTTTGATTTGTAGTCTATGGACACAATCACACAAAGATCATTTTACTACCCACGTAGACTTATAGCAGTTACGGAAGCCCACAGGGCTCACGATTGTGCAACACATACACCTGGCTCCGGAGTCCGGACTAATTTTCAATATAAAGGCCCCGATTGGATGGGGTTAAAGGAAGGGGATAGTGTTTGAAGGGGTATAAGGCCTGATGTGACACATTTAGCATGGTTGGGCTGGGCAAAAATGCAGGGGGATTAATTTTCACCCCTCCAAAAGTTATCTTCGGCAGGGGGATAGAGGGGTATAATTTTTGGGCACCCCTCCCCCTTCCCAAAAAGTTATCCCCGGGTATAAGGAAAAAATAACACCCCCCTCCTTTATTTCAACTACAAAAAACCTTATCTCCCCATTTTATCCTCCATTCAAACCAAGTAGTACTATTTTATCCCCATTTTTTAATACCCCATCCAAACCAACTATTTTTTCATTCATCTCCATAAACAACACATCAATGTGAGCCAATTCTCCGTTCAAAAAAAAAAAATGTGGGTCAACCCTAAAAAAATAATACCTTCTCTTATCTTATACCCCCTCTATAACTTATCACCCTGAAATTTTAGCACCATCCAATCGGGCCAAAATGATAAGTCACTTCCAAAGGTAGCATATTATCTTTTTTACCCTCCCTTTAAGGGCATCCTTATCTGACAAACAAAAAAAACACCAAATTTAACCTCAAAAAGCACATTTTATAAATTAGCTAGTCACTTTTCAAAAAATTCACAAAATCAGACTCTCTATTCAAACTATAGTAAGTCACTTTATCAAAAACTCACAGAATCAGACTCTCTATTCAAACTTTTACTCTTCCCTCCCTCCTCCTCAGAATCAGACTCTCTATTCAAACTTTTACTCTTCCCTCCCTCCCTCCTCTTTTGGTGAGTGAACAATAGGTCACCAAATTTGTTAAGTTACTGTAGCAAAGTTAAGAGATTTTCAAATTGGTGAGTTCGTTTGATAATGCTGATTTTTGAGGTTTTGGAGGAGTTTGCTCGATGCTGATATTGATGCTTAATTAATTAGGTACCAGAACTCAGTTAGGACTCCCAGAAGTGTGTTTTATACTAAGTAATATAAATCTAAAGCTGAAATCTATATATGGTAAATAGGTTAGAAATTTTAGTAAAAGCAAGAAAATTACAAAAAGAAAAACAATACCCCCTCCATTCCATAAAAAGAGTAGTGTATTTCATTTTGGGTTGTTCTTAAATAAGTGTGATGTTCGAAAGTTAGTGGGTAAAGTTAAATGATGATGTCTCCATCAAGAGAAATTATGGAATATGAATGTAAACATTGATGTGAAAGGTGTAGTAATGATGCTTAAGTTGAATTAACAAAGCTAGTAGCTACACACTTAAAAAGGAACAAAGGGAAATATTGTTGGGAAATGGGAATTGACATTGACACTCCCCATCTTGATATTGACACTTCTTTTTTTGTATCTATTAAGTGAAGTTACTAAACCAACCTTGTCATTTATAATTCTCTTTGATTTTATATTAGAAGAAATTATATTTGAAGAAATTATATTTGATATACCGGTAATAAATCTATCATTAAAGGCATATCCAGTGTACCTAAAACATAAGTAGAACTTAAATCGAAACAAGAGTTGTTTACTTGCCACTTACTATAAAACAATTTGAAACGTTATGTAGGCTGGTCACGGGGCTAGTCCACGCATCGGTCTGTACTTGGACACCACTCCATTAATCCGGATGTACTAAGGTAAAACCATGTGCATGAATCTTTGAAATTTGTTTTGCAATGTGTTATTTGTGAATCTTTCTATGGTGCCCCAATGTGGTATTGGGGCACCGGTGCCCCACTAAATTTGGACCATTAGATCTAAAATAAACGAATCTCAGCCATTGGATCCCAAAAAGTAAGTGGTTTAGCCAAAAAACGAGGTGGTTTTGCGGGTTTTCCGCCAAAAAACTCGCACTTTACTTACCATGAAAACTGAAGATATATACCACCAAATAAGCTAATTATTACCACATAATAAGGCAACACTTACCACGCAATAAGGGAATACTTACCACAAAATAAGGCGACTAGTCAATCCGGTAGCAAGTCACCATTTTGAACGAGAAAATTCTAAAAAGATCTTTTTTCCGATCGAGAGCCGGTTTTCCACGCCTGGGGTTTTTCCGATGAGTTTTTTGATCGAGTTTTTCTGGGATTCTAAAAAGAACAATTGCTTAGTTTTGTTACTTCTCTACATGTATTTCCTTCCGATTTAGAGTCCAGTAGTACACATTTAGGGTCATAGTTCCTAATTTGAAGAAATTTCAATATGGAAAACTACAGTAGGAAAAACTTTCTTAACTTTTTTCACTCTTAACATCTTCTAGTAGATTGGGTATTGGGTAGTACTAGTATAATCAAATGGGTGTGAATGATTGCTTGGTTAATTACGAAATTCAGCTAATACAAACTTTCTTCACCTTTTCAACTATAATTAGGGTCTATAGTTTCTACATAAGTCCAGAAGTCTAGAAGCATCATCTTACAGTATAATCTCATAAAAGCAATTATTGAACAAGTGATAAAATCTAGAATTGGTGTAGGATTTGAATGGGTACGAAGCATATCTTGGAATTCAGAGCACACACCTACCTCTTCACTTTTGTGCACCTAAAGCCCCAATACCTTGGAATTCGAAGGACACATTCGCGTCTTCAATTCTCTCCGAAGGTGTCCGTGGGTTTGTTTCTGATTTGAAGAGTTTGTAGAGAGAGAGAGTGAGAGGGTTGAGAGACAATTTGAGAGGAGGCGTGTGAAGTTCAGTGAAGAGAGACCGCAAAATTATTTTAGGGCTTTCAAAAT
Source organism: Vaccinium myrtillus (assembly GCA_016920895.1). Taxonomy (NCBI): domain Eukaryota; kingdom Viridiplantae; phylum Streptophyta; class Magnoliopsida; order Ericales; family Ericaceae; genus Vaccinium; species Vaccinium myrtillus. Next base: position 17,334,376 of record CM029274.1, read on the forward strand.
TTTTGGAACAGGTTCAGTCGGTAACAAGAGAGAGGGGGTTGGCAGATTGATGGATGGGATCAGATTAAGAGATCCAACGGTCCACAAAAAACGGGGCACCGGTGCCCCAATACCACTTTGGGGCACCACAGCCGGACCCGTTATTTGTAGCAGTAGTTTTTCTACTGAAGGTTGGGTAACTATTGGATGGCTAGTGTTTCTGGTTTTTATTGGCACGATCAATTGCAGGATTTTCCATTTTCTTTACATTGATAGATGGTAAATTATCGAATGAGTTGATAGGATTAATGGTGGTCTCTTTATATTGTCAAACAAGATTGGCTCCTTGGATCATGTGTGAACAAGGATTGTCAGATTTGGGGTCCCTGTGGTGCCCCAAGGCATTACAGGATTGTAGTTTCGCCGATTCGACCGTTCATTCTACAATCAACAATTGAGATATATTTGTTAACTTTTAGTAACCATTGATTGTGGGATAGACAGTCGGATCGGGAGGACTATAAGGCACTACATGCTCCCCAAATCCTCGTGGTGTCTTATTAAACTAGATTGCGAGTTGTCTTGAATTCGATTCAAAATTAGATAATAACTAGCACGACCCGATTAACCTTCATGGATGAACCTTTTCATTTTATCAGGTACTCCTTTCGTCTGTATTTGTTGGTCTATTTTCGGTAGGGATGGGCATGGGGAGGGTAGGGGGTGGATACCACTACCTCCATCCCCAATCCCCATCCCCACCCCAATCTCCATCGAAGATTTTTCTTTAACCCCCATCCCCGCCTTAATGCGGGGAACGGGGATCCCCACGGGGAATCGGGGATCCAAAAATTCACTCAAATTATTCAAGTGAATACCAAAGAAGTTGTATTAAAATACAAAGCTAATGACAAAAGTGGTTCCCAAAAATAATTAAAACGTACCAAGTCACTCAAAAGTGCTACTGCTGTTCTTGTTCTTGTTCGTTTTCTTTTTTTTTTTTTGTTTTTGTTTTTGGTTTATGAGTAAACTAAAATTTCACTCAAAAGTGCTACATAAAACAAAAGTAAAGGAGAAAACCTTCCTTATACAACCAACCAACAAGTTATAAGTTGTAACTAATAAACTTATCCAGGAGAAAGAAAAAAACTTATACACTTATAATATAATATAACTATGTATGTGAACACACTAACGGGGATGCGGGGAGGGGTGGGGAGGGGAACGGGGAGGGGCGGGGATCGGGGAGGAGATTGGGGAGGGGAATGACTAGACCTTCCCCTACCCGACCCCCGAAATTTTTTTAAAAAAATCTCCATACCCTACCCGATCCCCAAAAAATCCCCGAATCCCCTACCCATTCGGAGAGGGGACGGATTGTAACGGCGAGGGTGGGCTACCGACGATATTCGGAAAAAGGCTTCCCCATTATCTCTGTCGCTCTTGCTTGCATGTTTGCGTGTTTTTGCACCCACGAGATGACCATCCCTAATTTTCGGCATTCGCATCATGTTTTAAATTGTTTATATCTCTTAATTTATAATAGGTTTCATGATTTTGAAACTTCGTATAACAAAATTAATTGAGATCTATCAAATAAGATCAATATTACCACTGATGGTGGTGGCCTGGTGGGTAGGGTGCCTCACATTTTCAGGGAAGACTCAGTTTCGAGTTTTGCTAGTAGCAAGGGATTGTGAGGGTATACACTTATGTCCACTTGTACCCAGGCGGTGTTGTGGTGACGGCCTGTCCTCACGAACAATTGCTATGGCGGGAGTCCCTATGGTCACATCCAAGGGAGTTGTTACATTAGTTGCCCCTTGCCACCCCACTTATTGATCCCAAAAAAAAAAAAATATCCATATTGCTTACTTTTAGAGAAGTAGCTCTCGGAACCATTGCAAAAGGGAGGCCAGTAAACCTACGGTCTAAAGAAACTCAACGCATAGTAACAACCTCAAGAAGTCTATAACAGAAGAGATTCATACTTACATTATTACATATATATAACGATGCTACAACCATCAAGTTGGGTAAATACAACACCACCGAAATAAAAGCTTCAAAAATTTTGGAGTGCAAAAAAACATGGGTTCAAAACAGCTAATCAGGATTCTTCGTTTTATTGCAACTTTTCTGATTCGTTACATTACATATACATATACATACAAGGATTACATTGTATAGTCTCATAGCTCCATGGTCATTCCACATAACTTGAGGATGTTAATTATTTCTATACATCATTACTATCTTTTCTGGAAGTTGAATGACTTGATTGAGAAGGCAAATATTAAACCAAAGAGCAAAACTATCCCAACCATGATCAAAGCGACACATCCCACAAAATCGTGCCTATAATCAAAGAATCTTACCACAAATTGTTCCACTGTTTCTCCCGTGTCAAGCGTCTCTTGAATGTCTCCGTACTGTGACCCAACTAATCCATACAAACTCCAAGAGACTGGGCAAATGTAGAAGTACCACCTCCACCACATCGGAATCCTCTATCATGATAGAAAAAAGAAAAACATTAAGACTCTTTTTGAGTAGTTTCCACAAATTTATTTGAAGGGAAATTATTGGAACTTACTGTCTTTGGAATGATAAAGCCGGAAAAAAGGTTCCATATTGCATAGAAGGAAGAAGCAATTATGGCTGCTATGTTGAGGTTGGGAGTTATGGCTACTGTCATCATCCCGTAATATGTGTAGTATACGAAGGTACAAAACATGAAGAACAAATACCAAACGAATTTGGCAAATTTCCTCTCAAATCCAATCATACTGTATACTATGGCTCCATATGTCACAGTTTGAACAAAAATGTATGGGAGCTCAATTGCAACCTGCATAAAGAAATGCGTAGAGAGAAATAGTTAGAGAAAACTACCATGTAACGTGGGCAGAGCTAGCATGGGTCAAGTTTTGAAAACTTCACTTTGAACTATGTTTTTCTGGATTGTTGCTCCTTGATGATTGGAGGCTGGTGAATAAGGATGATATTCATACTGATATTTGCTAGGATTCTTAAGATTCATAGTAGTGAAATGCTTACATTAGCATGTTAATAGAGGCCTACACTTCGACTTCTTTTTGTACGAACAAAACATAGTTAGCTTTACCTATGGGTCTGTTTGATTAGAGTGAAAATGATAGATAATGAAAGAAACAAACAAAAATGAAACTTTTGTGGTGTTTGAGTAGCATCAAAATAGTAGAAAGTGCTAGAAAGTGAATTTTCTAGTACCACCCATTTCAACATGGTCACATAGCTTTCACTTTCTTGCTAAAAACACAAGTCAATTTTATTTTCTAGTGAAAGATGACACTTCATATTATGCCAACAAATTTCATTTTCCTATCATGATCCATATATTGTATACTAAGGGCAAGTTAATGACCTTAAACATTTTCTTGCAATGTTCTCATAAAACATCACATTTTAACTTTTCATCGTAATTTTCTTTCTTTCACATGCCCTATATGGTTTGTTGTCTCTTTTTTATTCACCACTTCCCCACTAAACTTCTTCCCCAATTTGTATCCAAGTATATATATATTTTCTTAGTTTCCCCTCTCTATATTCAGGTCTTAATTAATTTCTCTCTGCAACCTTCGATTTTCTCCCTATTTTCTTCAGCACTTCTCTATCTCTCAATTCACTTTTGTCCTTCCATCCTTCTCACCCTCTCTTCCTTTGTGACCATCACTACTACCTATGTCCTCTACCCCAGCTATCAACATCGTATTGTGCATGGTTTTGTAACAGATGCCAACAATTTCCTACTCTAGAGTAGGCAATCCCATGAATGGGCGGTCAACTTCTTTGGTATAGAACTTATGTGAATTCCAGGTCCTTGATACTTTTTGAATCCTATTTTTTAGATTTCAGGAAGCTAGTTAATTGGGTAAGGCTATTTTGAACGACAGACTCTAGATGAAAATACAACAAATTACTTGTCCAAAAGCATATGGCAAAGCTGAGTACATTCCAGCTGCTCTTTCCCTGTAAAAGACTGTTCTCTCAACAGCGACTATCGGCTGCACTGAAATGGCTGCCTGTATACCAACAAATACGACAACAACGTACATAGAACCCACTGCATTGAATATATTTTGTTGCGTTTCCCTGAAAACCAGCACAATAAACCGCCATTTAGAAAGTAAGAAATGGATGGAGAAACAAGAGAATGGGTTCAAGGCTTGCGGATTTACCTTTTGGAGCCCATATCCCAGAAAATTGTCCCAAATAGCAGAGCTACCATAGCTGTAAACAAGAATCTCACAGCAGTATATGCGGGGTTTCGCCAGTATGATAAGTGTTGTTTCCATAGGCATGCCATACATTGGGTGAAGAAAGACTGTGAGTATTTAGTGACGAAGTATAGATCTTTTGATCCTGGCGGAGGAGTACTCAATCTCGCAATTGTTTCTTTGTTTCTCCTGATCCAGTCACCATATATTGTTATCATAAATTCACTGGAAGTATTTAGTGCTGACCTAAGAAGCAGGGACACAGATGTGTGATAACATGTCACGTGTTGCACACAATAGGTGTTTCTTTTTATGGTCATGTCGTTTGTTGGATATGTAATTATTATGTCAATTTTGTGAATTTAAATTGACAGATGGTCCTGAAGTGTAAGGTAACACTAATTTATATAGTCTTGTTTCTCTTTTACCACTAGATTTCAAGTCACTAAAGGAGGAGGTTAAAAGTTATTTTATTCAAATTTCTAATCTACTTTTCATATGTAAGAGCAAAGACATGTTGTCTTCAAGTGGATAAAATGCGAGTCTAAGTCTAGAATAATTCACTATATAGTAAAATGTGTTTCGACATGTATCCAATGAGTGTCAAAATTACATGTTGAGCTTTGTAAAGTAGATGTTAGAAAACCAAAATTTTCATTTGGAGAGTTTAAGTTTTTCTCATACCTGTATAGTGTTGAGTTCTTGTACACATGAGCAAAGTCAACCCCAATAGCTTCTTCTTGTGCTGGTGAAGTCACCTCTAACATCCAAGTAGCCGGATTATAACCATCTTTGATTTTACCTACTCCATTGATACTCTTGAACAAATATAATTCAAATATGTTTGTTACCAATTGGAAGTATTGAAATATTAAAGTGTCTCATATACATACTCATAAGCTTTACCTCCAAATATGTGATGAGATGACAAGAATGACGGCCTAATGGACCAACATATATTTCCTCACCTCCTCGTTTTAAAAGAAATAGCTGCGAGTACAAAATAGTTTTCCTTATTATCAATAAAATTTCGAAGGTAAGAATAGTTATAGGATCCTTAATCTTGTGAAAGAACCCATACCTCATCAAATGCATCAAAAATATCAATGCTTGGTTGATGGATGGTGCATACTACAGTTCTTCCTGTATCTACTGTGTTTCTCACTGTTCTCATCACTATTGCCACAGCCCTAGCATCAAGTCCTGAGGTTGGTTCATCCATGAATAGTATTGATGGGTTGGCTACAAGCTCAACTGCAATTGTTAGCCTCTTGCGTTGCTCAGTTGAAAGACCATTTACCCCAGGCAACCCGACAAGTGCTTCCCTTAATGGAGTTAGCTCAACAAGGTCCATAATTTCATCAACAAACATCTGTGATTCCTCGTTTAGATTTAAACTAGTGATTAACAATATCTAACATGAAAATAAGGTAATCATATCGAGGATTTTAAGTCCTATCTTTTTGCAGGAACATTTTTGGAAGGATCTTTCTAAAACGTAAACACAAATTATTTTCACATCTTGTTTATTCATAGCTTTGTTTTGTTGTAGTCGTCATTATCAATTTCAAGAACAGTTACTACGAAAACAGTATACAAAAACTGAAACACCCATCGTCGTTTTTAGTTTTTATTCATTTCTCACGCAAATCTCTCCCACGATTGTAACATCTTTTTGATGTTCTCTAGAAATTGTGTTCTATGACATGAAACTATATCAAAAAAAGTTTTGAAATTGTAAGGCATAGCTTATGATTTCCGAAAAAATAAATAGGGAAATCAAAATTTGAAGATTGCACCCACAAAGGACCTTAATCTCTATGCTTACAACTCACCTTTCTAGTGGGAGAATCAACTTCAGGAGGCAACCGAAGCCACGCAGAATATTTCAAAGACTCATAAACTGTAACATGAGGAGAATGTATATCTGTTTGCTCGCAATATCCAGCTACCCGAGCGAATGTTTCTTGTTTCTTTGGGTATCCTGATATCGAGATCCTCCCCTTAATGTATCCACCAGTTTTTCTACCAGCCAAGGTATCCATCAGAGTGGTCTTACCAGCCCCACTAACACCCATTAGCGCTGTGAGGACTCCAGGTCTAAAAGAGCCACTTACTCCTTTTAGAAGTTCTAGACGGTCTTCTTGTATACCTTTTGCTTTCATTTCCTGCCATTGCAGTATCAGCTTTAGCGCTGTGTACTAAAAGAATCGAGGTTCAAGAAGTAATAATTTTGTGTGATTGAGTTCTTAACTAGCAGTTTTGCATTTCATCTGGAGAGTATATATTCAAACTAACTGAGAAACATACTGTGAAGCTGAAGGATAACTTCTTTTTTTTGTGCATCTTACTTCGGATTTCGTAATGAATACAAAATGCAGAATCTGAGGTCTTCAATTCTAGCACTTCATTGCAAAAACAGGTATTGTATTAACTTTCTTACCCTTGAGTTATAGATTACATTAATGTTCAATTTATATGGTAAAATGAAGCATAAGTGTATAGAAAGCTTTTGGTAGCATATATAATGATCTGATTAGAAACCCAAACAAAATTCAAAACTCCAAGTTGGTTTTAAGTCTAGCACAACTTTTCTACCCTTAGAAGTTGCAGATACCTGTGGCATGTCAACTGCAAACTTGATATCATTGAAAGTGATGGAAAGTGGCTCAAATGGTAGAACCAATTTTCGCTTCCAATTCTGATTAGCTTTACTACTGCTCCTTGCTCTTGAAGACATCAATTTCGATGATACATTTCTTCGAAAGTCAACTCCCCTTTCTTCGCAATTATGAAACAAGTATGTTAGGGTTAGAAACTCACAAGTCAGAAAAGGAAAGTTGAGAGTTAAATAACCTACGAGAATAGCTATTCCCTCTTGAGGATAGCTCAACGACATCTCCTCCTTTACAAGCATTTCTCTCCTTCAACGTTTCTTTAGATAGAACTGACTGAGGCTTCTCAAATGCTGCATCATTTTAGACCAACTGATGAAGAGGAGTTGAACCACATAAACTTGACTAAACTTTCCAAGTGTTAAATAAAAGTGAATTTTGAAATGGATGAACTATTTACTTACGGCTGAGATACGAAAGAGCCAGGATGAAAATGCCATTGAAGAGAAAAATATATCCAACCGAAGCTCCTACGCCAAGCCAATACCAATGTGCTTCTGGAAATATTCCACGAGACTTCAAAGCTAACACGCCTAATGATTCGGTAGAATTTGGAGGCACCTATTAAATAAAATTTTCAAATCTCATAAGCTCATAGTGAGAACCTAATTTTGGTTTTGCTTACCAAGGATTCAGAAACACGACACTTACTTGTCTCCAACTATCCCCAAGAAATTCATTCACCGCTATAGCATTCTGCCCATACATCAGAGGCAAGGCCCAATAACCCCATATCAACCACTTCTTTATATCATCTGAGGCAAAAAAGGAAAAAAAGAAAAGAGAAAAAGGATTTGCATGAAATGCACATGTTTTAATACTTTTATGGCACTTTTTGTTTTTTTTACCTCTTGACAAGATAAATCCTCCCATCACAAGAACTGCAAGTAATGCAAATGTGCCAAATGTGTTTGCCACAATCATGTTTCGTCCTAATGCGGCTAAGAGTCTGAATAGTCCAGAAGCCATCTGGTTAATGCAAAGAAGTAGAAGGTACATTTTGAACAACCTGACATTGAAAAATGTATCAAGTTTTGAGATGAAAATCTTGAAGAACCAAAGCCTAGATGATAGTTGCACAATTTACCTTCCAACATTCGGATCAAAGCCTATGACATAATAAGTGGTGAACACCCAAATCCCGGTTTCTACAAATGTTATTGGGATTTTGAGAATCCATGAGGGCAAAGCATATGCCCATGCAGGAAAAAAGAGAAGGTCTCTTTGTTTGTAAAAGGGAGGAAGTTTCATGACTGTAAAGGCTAGCTCCGAGAATCCGTTGAACATAATCATAAGGAGACTAAAGAAGAGAGCACCCATGAAAATCACACCATCTTCTGCTGTTTTCTTACTCATCTTAGTTCGTAGATATACCGTCATTGCAATGAATGCCATTATAATAAGCTGAAAAAGAGGGACAAAAAAACATGAGATCTTTTGTCTATTCATTGTTTCACTATCAACTTTTCAGGATATTTTTCAAAAAACTTGTTTGGTTGGTTGATTTTTCCCCAAAAAAGCTCCTCAATTGATAAATTTCAAAACATTGTTTCTATTAATATTTGGGAAAGAATCCTTTCTGAATAAGAAGTTTTCCAATTCTTGAAAATCAATATTCTTGCTTAAAAAAACACTAAGACAGCCATGAGAACAACGAGTGCTTGAGTTACCAAAATTAGCTTCCAGAGAAGTGTTGCTAAAAACTGATTCTGAAAGCACAATGGAATAGGGATAACGTTCATTTGTTCAATGGGTAAAGCACTTAACTCGAAACATCTTGAATATATAGACAAAGGAATTCCTCTTCATGAGCAAATACTCCCTTGACATGAGAGCTTTTAGCAATTCTTTCTTACCAACACCATATTTCTTAGTTGTTAAAGCTTCCGGATGGCTCTTGGCTTTGTCAAAGGGGATGGCAAGCTCATCGCGTAATTTCCTACCGACATGAAATGACGCAAATGCCTCTGCAAATTCCCTGGCAGTAACAAAGCTGTAAGGCTTAAATCTCCGTGCCCAGTACTGCTCTTGATCTTTCCTTGATGTCACCTATGTTTCCCAATGAAAAACTTGTCAAGAATTTACAGAATTGCACAAAGGAGTGTTCGCAAATGCACAGCCATTATTGAATCAAAAGCACAACACACACCCAAGAACACCTTGCTCAAGGTGGTTTATCCAATTAGAGCTACATTTATGACTGTTCCAATTGTTTCACTGTGATGCAAAAGAATACTAGAGCCACATGCTACAATATATAGCTATGGTTACAAGGATGTGCATATAAAAATGTAGTTGGATGGCATGGCATAATACAGTACAATTACCTTCACACTCCCTAAGAGAAGTATTCTAAACAATAACGGAATAGTAAGATTCAAAGGAACGTTCAAGTTCAAGAAATTACTTCTTGTAGGAAGTCAGCCACTCCTTTCCTATATGGACACTTGAAGCCCATGTGTTCAAAGAACTCGAGCACGTTCTCACGTGGGCCTTGGTATACAATTTGACCGTCGGAGAGGAGAATTATGTCATCAAATAGTTGATAAGTTTCTGGTGGCGGTTGGAGGAGGGAGATAACACAAGTTCCTTGAAGGATATGGATGGCCTGCTTGATTGAGTTTACAATATTGAAAGTTGTGGAACTGTCCAAGCCAGTTGAGATCTCGTCCATGAAGAGTGCTCTAGCTGGACCAACCAACATCTCCCCTGTATCATAATGTCTAGTGTTAAGAATACCCAGTTCAGAATGGTAATCATTTCATTTGTCAATAATTTTACCAAGTGGGTAACTCACAAGTTAGAAATGACATGTTATCTTAAAGCAAGCATCACATTTCATCAGAATAAGCACTTCTTCAAAACTGAAGCTAAATTTAATAATTATAATAAATGCCCGCTCCATTGATATATAAAAAGCAAAGACTAAAAATTCAAAACCGCGAGATACAAACAAAGTGAGCACTCATGCTAACTCATTAGGTTTGTCCAACATTTATTTGCCATTACTGAATAACTCATGTTTGGAATTTGGATTACATTGACCTATATATACATTGAATGCTTTTACCTATTGTGACTCGCTTTTTCTGTCCACCAGAAATGCCTCTCAACGTTTGATCACCTACCATAGTGTCGGCACAAACGTCCAATCCCAAAATCTATGGCAACATTATAACAGATTGGAATATATCAAATTTCTAAAAAAATACGCACTATAATATCATTAATTAAGTTGGGACTTCAATAAAACACCTTAAGTATATGGTCTGTTACAACATTGGCCTTCTGGTCTTCTAGTGATAGTGCCTAGAATATTACAAGAGCACAGCAACATTAGCATAAAACACAAGTAAAAGTGATTCACAACTATTACATCAAAGAAATAAAAACACATCTCTGTGGAAGAAAACATGTTTTTGAAGTCAGCTTTGTAGTAAATTGGTAGTTTTTATACTTTTTTTGCCGATAATTTTCTGAAACCAATTTTCAAGGAAACATTGTGATGATTTTTCCAAATTCTCAAAGTCACTTCGTGTCAAAATTGAAAAAAAAATGAAAATGATGAGTTTTCTTCTTCCTTTTTTAAAACAGTATTGATAAATTTAGGCCACAGAACTGATTAAAGGAAATTAGTCTTCAGCTCTTTGCTAACCTTCATGTAAATATCAAGTTCTGGGTCTGGCATAATATTAGCTTCCTTCTCTCTCCTGGACAATTCGGTTAGCATTTCTGAAATAAAAATAAACAAATTCGAATTAAATGATTCAGACCCATTATCATGCTAGAAACCAAAATGTTATTATAAAGTCATTTAATAAAATAGTGGTAATCATTAACCATAACGAGATCCGACCCCTTGACATCTAGCTGAGAAAGCTAGTGTTTCTCTCACTGTCAATTCTCCTATATGCAAGTCATGCTGGCTTGTATAGGCTGATGTCCTTTGTGGAACAAACTCATTCATTCCACAGCCGTTATATGTTACATTCCCTGAAACCTGTAAAAAAAATTGCTCCATCAAAATTCATGTAAGATCACACGATGAATCATGTTCCTAAACTTTGTTAGAAGTGAGACTTGCATCACTTCAAAAGTACGTCTAAGTTTGGGCATTGCAAATTTTTGCCCCAAATCTTACTACATCTTAAAACAATAACCTCATAACATTACCCATTTAATTTCCAATCTATGGGGGTATGGAGGACTCGAGACGTACCTAACATTTTGACAAAAAAAGAAAAAAAAGAAAAGCTTTTCTAAGAAAGTTTTACTGATAGAAGGGATGTTATGCCCTTGAACCATGCCACCCAATCTAAGCCGAAAGGCATCAAAGAGCAGACCTAGAGACCCGATCTCATTTATGTGCTTATTACATTGCTTCCTTCATTCAAAATCCAGTGCATTAGGAATGCACAAAAATTTTAGACCTTCCATACAAGAATTTTATGTTCGGCCAAAAGATTATAACAACCAAGCTGGCAAGTTGGCAATTGCACTTGAAGGCAAAGCTGTTGTCCTTAGTTAACTTAATGAGGTGTTGAGGCCACCTCAATGGCTAGAGCTTGGTATTCTATTGATGTTTTTATCTTCAATTGCCTAGTTGCCGTAGAGGTTGCTATCAGCATTACGCAAGTGTTGAGGCTAAGGTCATTGAGTACATGAGAGACACAAACTAGTATTAGGTGATGAAGTCCAGAACATCTCATCCACAAGAAATCGGGCTGCTCGCAAGTCGCAACTAAGAGTTATATATACTCCCTCTATTCTAAAATTTTTGTCCGGTCCGCAAAACGATAACTTAAAAATAATATACTATTTTCAAGAAAAAATTCAAACAATCTACTAGGTATCAATGAGTTTTTAAAATTTATGAAAGAAGTTTGATTTTTTTTTTTGTTGAAAATAATGGGTTATTTTTTAGTCCTCGTTATGTGGACCGGACAAACATTATGGAATGGACTATGGAGGTAGTAGCATGCAATGTTACTATGTATTTTTACATTTTAGCAAGCTAGTTTAGTCTATATATAGTCAATACAACAATTTTTATGGCCAACCCAATTTAGTGGTAACTTAGTTATCTTACTTTTAGATCAGGATGAAGTTTTCCAGCCAAAGCTCGCAGCAATGTAGTCTTTCCAGAGCTTGGTGGGCCTAAAAGCAATGTCGATCTGAAACAAGAATAATTATGACACGAGAACACTTTTAGTTATAAGTAGATGTTAGGTTGGTGGAGTTTATCAAGAGCTTTGATCTTATAAAGATTAGAGTGGCTCTTTGGGTTAAGGCCAAAGATGGATGCAAGGATTTCTCTATGGATGACTTCTTCTTCAGGCTTCAAAGCATTTTGGATTCCTTGTAATCTAGTTTTTGATTTCCTCTTTTATGCTACTTTTGGGTATGTCTTTAAGCCCTGTTGTGATTCTTCTATTAGGTTGGCATCTTGCTATCCTGGGGTTTGATGTGGATGGTCTCGTATAGTGGCTCTTCGCTTCCACTAGTCGTATCTTTTTTCCATCTTCCCTTTTAATCTTTGTACTTTTCAGAGATTAATAAAGTTTTTAGCCTTTAAAAAAAAAAGGTTGGTGGAGTTTGTAATGGACAACAATGTGGATGTTGCTTTTTTTTCTTATCACCTGCCCGGCTTGATGATTCCACTAACATCATGGAGAATTACCATTGGTAGCTTCCTGCTTGGTAGAATATGGAGATAATTCAAGAATCCCTGCACACACACACAGAGAGGGAGTCCAAGCTTATAATATTAGTTTGATTTACAAAGATAATACTCCCTCCGTCCCGAAATTTTTGTCCGGTCCGCAAAACGAGGACTTGAAAATAATATAAAATTTTCAAGAAAAATTCAATGGCCCTGTTCATTTCCCAGTTTAGTTTTAGTTTTAGTTTTGATGACATCATTATGTCACTCATTTCTCTCTCTATCTCTCTCCACTCATTACACCTTATGACATCATCAAAACTAAAGTAAACTATCTAACCAAACACAGCTAATATTTTTTTTAACATTTACTAGATATAAATGAGTACTTTTAATTTATAAAAAAAAAATTTGAAAATTTTCTTTTAAAAGACTTATTATTTTTAGGGCCTCGTTTTGTGAGCCGGACAAAATTTTTGTGACAGAGGGAGTAATATCAAATATGTTCGAATATGCTAAGCTGAACAGTAGAGATATGATCTTAGGAAAGCAACAATAAGCCAAACAAGTCTTCGCAAAATCTGCCAAACTTGACCAGAAGCTATTTTTAGCTCATGATGAACACTAAACAGGCTAATTCCTGGCCCAAAATATTCTCAGTATATTATACCATTTAAGTTATTTTATTTAATTAGCTGACAAGATTAACACACAAGGTTTTTTTTTTAATTTTTTTTAATTTTATGACGAAGGAACCACATAGGACCCGCCTTAAGAGTGTAAACCTCCGGATGCGAAAGCAACAACCGCCCCGACCCACCAAGTAATCGTGATACCTGTCGTGGAGAGGAATCAAATTAACCTTGCCCACTTTGGGAGCAAGGCCAAACACATTCCGCTGGGACAAGTCCAGAGGTGTAGGCACACAAGCTATCCCTGACCTATTTATTCTGAGGAGAGAATCAATAACGGCTAACATTTACTTGCTAACTTTTTAAAAATGACCATTTATTAAAGGTAATTGATTTTCACACTCTCCCAAATTGATATCCACACTCGCTTTTTTGTCTTTTAGTTAAGCTGTGGCAATTTTAGGAACTTTTGTGGATGACGTTATTGATAAACTATTACTCCTTATAAGTAAGTAACTAAAGAGAAATAACTCATATACTAAGAACTTAGTCATTTTTTTTCATCTGACTAAAATTAAATAAAGCGTTACAAATCATAAGTACAATACACATTCATTATTTTGCAACCTTTTTGCTGACAAAAAAAAAAAATTAAATAAACGCAAGGAGACAACTTTGGCGATCGCAGTCTATGAGTTTTCATGTCACAGAACGCGAATATTGTAAGAGCTATTGACGGGCCGCTCCACATTTTCAACCTGGTGCACCGCGCGCTCCAAATCATTTTGGAAAAGCACCAACAACTCCAGTACTCACCCATGTGCGCAGGAACACTCCTTGACCAGCACTACTCGTTGACAAAACGTGGGCTATTCCATCTCTCTCTCTCTCTCTCTCTACCCACCCCACCTAAATCCCAGGGTACCCTATAAAAGTACCTATACCTAAACCTAAACCCTAGGATACCCTATGAAAGTGCCTAAAATCCTAGGGTACCCTATGAAAGTGCCTAAACCACTAAAAACCCTATAATAGGAAAATGCACCCTAAACTTAAACCCTAGGGTACCCTATGAAAGTGCCTAAACCTAAACCTAGGGTACCCTATGAAAGTGCCTAAAATCCTAGGGTAACCTATGAAAGTGCCTAAACCACTAAAAACCCTATAATAGGAAAGTGCACCCTAAGTGCCTAAGCCCCCCAAAAAAGTGATTGGCCTTAATGGAGTTAGTGGTAATTAAAAAGAATGATTGGAGTTAGTGGTAATAAATATTTGTTTTTTGTACCGGCCCGTAATAAAACCATGTTGTAATTTAAGAAGATCTTTTAATTGTTGCAGTTGCTGCCATACTCTTTTATGTGGAGTCAAAATTTGACCAAATTAAAATTAATAAGTATGTGACACTGATAAAATAAACAGAAAAAAAAGAAGAAGTTAAAATGTTCATTTCCAGTGCTATATTGAGGTCAACCCTCAATGGTTATCTCACATTAAGTCGTCATATTGTACTTCTGAACAAATTAAAATACCATATCTTATGTCAATACTAAATTCTCCATGTGAATTTCACCATCCTTGGTACCCAATGGACTTCAGGGCCTGCAGTGAGCTTGCTCACTACATCCCTATATTGAATAATCACGACTGTTCGTTTGGCAACCAACGGACTCCCAGTAGCGAGCAAACTCCCCCGAAGTCCATTGGGGTTCATTACTTAGACGGGATCCACGTGAGAGAGAAAATAGTTTCCCTAATTGTTTTGATGCATGTGAGAGAGAAAATTTACCTGGAAAATATTAACAAAGAAGTTGGAAACTGTTGGCAATCCTCTTCTGCCAACATAGGCCTCTGCATCAACGTTTAAATGCTCAAACCTTACTTCAATAGTCGGAAGATGAACCCCAACTCTGCATCAAGTTTTTTAAGAAACAAAAAACCAATAATTAATAACAGTTTATAAACTTTTATGCTTTTTTTGGGTTTAACATATTTAAGCTTTCTGGCTCAATCTTATCTACTTATTTTTTTTTAGGAGGGAAACGGAAAAGTAAAATGGAGAGGATCGATTTAAAACGGATAAAAAAATAAGTTAAATGTATTGACTTATTTTTTATCTTTTATAAAATAGATAAATAAAAAAAATTATTTCCCACTAGTTTCATATCCTTTGATTTCTCTAGTAAAAAATAAAATAGATAAATCTTAAGTTCCCACAAGTTTCATATCCTTTGATTTCTCTAGTAAAAAATAAAATAGATAAATTGTAAGTTCCCACTAGTTTCATATCCTTTGATTTCTGTAGTAAAAAATAAAATAGATAAATTGTAATAGCAGAATTTGGTGGATTTTAAAAACTTGTTGAGTGTTTGTCATTAGTTTTTATCACCAGATTTTGAGATTCCAAGGCTAAAAGCTGCAAAAGAATCCCTAAAATTTGATTCAAGATAAACTGAGTTTACAGTGCTTTTCAGTTTGAGTCTTACTTTTTTGGATAAATTAGCTTGAAATTAAAAAAAGGCTAAGTGAATATACAGTCTACAAGGGGCATATCATACGAAGGACAAAAAGAAAAAAAATAAAAAGAAACAATTTTAGATTCTAATTACTATTACTATAAAATTTGATTTTCAGATTTTTGCTCTAAAGAATATCAACTTTATTACAATGAATTAACCATATTTGGGAATTGGTAGGTAAGGTAATAAATGTCGCATAATAAATGGAAGGTAATATTGTGATGTTGGAGAGAGAGAGCTAATTGCACTTTAATAAAGACATTAATTAATAAGGGTATAATAGGACTTTTATGCATGAGAGGATGAAGAGGATGAAAAAGATAACTCATGATGATGTCAAAGACTAGGACATAATTAGGGGTCTTTTTAGGATACCTATTTATTTCTCTCTTCTTACTAATACAGACTGCAAATAATCTTCATCACGAAAAAATTGAACTTTTTTGATGAATTAAAAGGACCTAATCATATTTTAATTATTAGCAGCAAAAAGTTTACAGTTTTCCCAACAAAGACGCATTTATTTTAAGTTCTCATCTTACGAACCCACAATCTTTGAGAGACAGAGGTAGTACTAAAGAATTTGTTATCCAAATCTTTTACCAATCTATACAATCTCAAATACATGTTCATAGTCTTGTGGGTCCATATCTATTTTAGAAAAACAATACATAGAACCAAGTGTAAGATTTTAATGGGTTAGAGAAGAGATTGATTGGGGAAGAGGGGTGATGGGAAGGTGCAATACCATGGTGGTCAATGTTTATGTGAGTTAAAGCGGTATGTTGTTTCAATTGTAACGGCTTGTGGAGTCATCGCAAATGCTTGTTGCAAAGAGAGGAGAGATGGCGGGCGGGCAATATCTGATGGCAATGAACCGATAGCTTGATGAATATATTTTTTGAATGTAATAATAGGATTTCTTAAAATTATAGGTGGGCTGGTGGCTCCTACTAGCCCCTTGGCACGATCCTTTGAGTGGATGGGTTATTTAAGAGATGTCGTGCAACTCTTCAAAGAGAATAGGACATAGATGGAAGGGAATAGTACTGGAGGGTATTATAGTAACATGGCCCCATTTGATTCCGTGAATATCTTTCATCTTTTCTCCGGTAGGGAACGAAGTGTAGCTCACATACGTTTGAATGTCTTCTCGATGATTCAAGCCATTTATATTGTAGAAAAAATCACATAATTTGTCCACACAAAAATTCAACTAATTGATCAAAAATTTCTAACAGCTTGATACAAACTTTTTATTTATTTTTTATAAAAAAGGTTAGACTTTCTATTTTTTCTAAAAATATCTTGATGATATGATTGAGAGTGTCTGATCAATATAGATTTTTTACGCAGACCGTATATTCAACAAGCCCTATCATATGAACGGATTGGATCTTTTGAGGAGAGATTTGGCAAAACAGATCCTTTTATAGAAAATAATTATGTGCCACAGTAAATAGAATTCCCGGGGTCTTCCACTGCTAATATAGTAAATAGATAATTTCGTCATTAGGATTCACACAAGCCCTTAAATGTTACTTTCGAATAAAGTCAACCGCAGAATTTAATAATTCTTTTTGAAAATAAATACAGAGATAACCTACAATTTGGTTACAAAGAGAGAATGTTATCTGTTCTGTAGTCTTGGACAATGATTGACTAAGTAATTTATTCGTGTTGCCTTTACTCAGTGCCGGCTCCAAGTTTTTTCATGAGTGTGATCATTAGACAATGATGTACGTTCTGCAAAACTTATAAAATATATTGGAAACTGATTGACCAAAAAAATTATTCGTTGTGCTTATTCAATGCCGGTCGGCTATATAATTTTCCATGAGGGTGATCGTTAAATAATGATGTAATTTCTGCAAAACTTATACAATATACGGTTAATTGTTCTAGGGTCCAGAAGTGGGGACTTATTGAACATTTAGTCCATGTTAAAGTTTTACAAGGTCTAAGGTCCATGAATTTTTTTATTTTTATTTTTTTAGAATTTAGGCACTTTCAAAAGGTTCCTTAAGGTTTAGGTTTTAGGGTACACTTTCCTATTATAGGGTTTTAGTGGTTTAGACACTTTCATAGGGTACCCTAGGATTTAGGCACTTTCATAGGGTACCCTAGGGTTTTAGGCACTTTCATAGGATACCCTAGGGTTTAGGTTTTAGGGTGCACTTTCCTATTATAGGGTTTTAGTGGTTTAGGCACTTTCATAGGGTACTCTAGGGTTTTAGGCACTTTCGTAGGGTACACTAGGGTTTTAGACACTTTCGTAGGGTACCCTAGGATTTTAGGCACTTTCGTAGGGTACAAATTTTTTTGGCACTTTCATAGGGTACAAACTTTTTTTTGGTAAGGTAAAAAAAAAAAAAAAAAAAAAAAAAAATGCCAACGTTAGGCCTGGATAGGTTATAAACTTGTTTGATGGATTAACGAGGTTACAAATTCTTTGCCTAAGACTTTTGAACAAGTCGCCCTAAAATATATTGGACACTGATTGACCAAAAAAAATATTCGTTGCGCTTATTCAATGCCGGCCGGCTCTAAAACTTTCCATGAGAGTGGTCATTAAATAATGTACGCTCTACAAATCATATAAAACAATCTTATACAACCTGTTGATATTGACATCATCACATAAAAGGTGTAAAACACATAGGATTTGTATTCGACTAATGTTTTTTTTTTTTTTTTTTTTTTCAGTTTTGAAAAGTGTGAATTAAAAGTTCGACATTTTAGATAGATGGAAACATAAAATAGCTACCTAGTTTTATAATTATTTGATTCACCATTTATTAAAAACAACACTGAATAGAAAATTAGATACATTAAGGTTTTCAAACAAAATTCAAATAAAAAAAGTGATAATAGAAAATATTTTCAATCTATACACATTTTGTGCAAGAAAATTCCATATTATATTTGTCAATGCCTCCTCACAGAAGATGGTCGAAATCAAATATTCACAACTGATAAATCATTAGTATTAGTATATTTTTTAATAGTATTTGATAAAGTTATCAAACTAAGATTAAAAAGGATGATAATTTGTTCATTACAAAAGATTAATCAATTGAAAAATTACGAAAATTGATGTTATAGGCTCTAATTGATAAATTTATCACCTAAAACATATTTAAATAAAAAGATAATTTTATAGGATTGAATTGACAAATTTATCAATCCAAAACAAAAATGATAAATTTGAAAAACTTACAAAAGAAAACAGAGGTAGTAATAAAAGAGGGAAGAAAGAGAAAGATAGAGAATGGTTCAAATTGAGAAATATAGATTCCGACAATCTCTCTTCTTTAATGTAGACTGGAGGCCGGGTCACATGCGATCCGTGTGCAAGTCAAACTTCGCAATGTGCGTGCAAGTCGAGTTTTGACAAAAAAATGTTAACAAAAACTTCTAACTAATCGTTTGATCGTGTGTGTTTCAGTGCTTACACTATCATGTTTGGTAATACGCACTTTCACTATTGTCTACTCATGTCAAAATACAATCTAATACAAAGCTTTATCTTCTTGATAGAATTTATTCTAGATCCTCTCTCAAACTCAAGGAATCGGGGGCCCTGTAGTGAGCCAAACTCACTACAGGGTGTAGTGAGCAACAGTGACCGTTGGATTCGGCAATCAAACTCACTACTCTTACATGGAAGAGTTTCATTTTTAATCTGAGCCATTGATTGCTGAATCCAACGACCACTGTTGCTCACTACACCCTGTAGTGAGTGCCCTCACTACAGGGCCTTCGGTTTCCAAACTCAAGACCCCAGCCTATAGAATTTATTCTAGATCCTCTCTCAAACTCAAGACCCCAGCCTAATTAATCCGTAAATCAATCATCTATTTATAGAATTTATGCGTTTTGATAAGTTTTTAATTTATTTTGTTTATTTCAATGTTCCGTTTGATAAGTTTCTTTATTTATTTCGTTTAGTTCAATGTTAATTTATTTCGTTTAGACTATAAATAAAAGGAGATAATTTATTTTCAATCATCAAATTTTGAATAAAAAAAAAGTGTAACATAAATATTTTTTATTGGTACAAATAGTATTCCTACAATTAAAGTCAATTTGTTTCGCTTAGTTCAATGTTAATCCTTTTGATAAGTTTTTTATTTATTTCGTTTCGTTCAATGTCACTTTTAACCTTTCATATCAAATTCACAAATAAAACACTTTAGACTATAAATAAAAGGACATAATTTATTTTCACTCATCAAACTTTGATAGAAAAAAGGTTTAACATAATTTTTTTTATTGCTACAAATAGGAAGGAAATTGTTTAATCGCTCGACCAGTCACCGAAAGATGGCCAGCGTGACCGGCGGCTTTTTAAATGGGTTGGATTTTTTTTTCTTATCACACAATATACATCAGCGGGGTTAATGGGACATGGTTAATGGGACATTAGTTAATGGATTAAACAACCAAAGAGTGTTCGATGTCTCTTCATAGACTCGAACCACAGAACTTCCCCTAGCAAACAAGTGGTACAATTAGATGGACTATAAACCACATCGGCGAGTTTCTCATTTGTTAAAATCAACTTAACAAATAAGGAAGCCATTTGTAAGCTTTTTATTGTAGGAAAGAGAAAGATTACCTGTCCATTCTTTTCTTGAGCTTCAACAAGAAATTCTTATTACCATCCTCTGCACTCTCCACATGCCTTTCAGCCAAATTCCTTTTCTCCATTCCCCCAAGACTCTTCACATCAATTTCTCTTATTTCGGCCTCCTCCTCACTCAGAATTCCTTTCCTTATCGTCGCAAAGGTTGGCATCTTCTCCAGCGCTGCCCATTTCAGTGCCTCTTCATCCTCGTCTTCATATGAGGAATCGAACGAAAAGAGCTCATTGCTCCTCCAAATCGTATAACTACTCAAACTTGCACTAATCCCTCCTGTTATGTTCTCACCTCCCTCCATTTTTAGACCAAACCTTTTTTTTTTTAATGCGATACGCCTGAATTTCTAAGCTGGTGTATGAATAAAAAGATATGCTCTGTGTTTTATCTGTTTCTCTCTCTGAGTTTTTTTGCCGGCGAGTGATGATACCCCAATTACTTGTGAAGAAAATTGGGCATGGTTTGTTTCTCGCCCTCTATCTCTCCCCTTTATGTGTGTGACCGTGTTGGTTGGTGGAGATGGAGACATCTTTTGCTGGAGTCTCTTTCAACCGAATAATTGTAATGTCAAGAGCCGGCTCATGAAGTTTGTTGGTGGAGAGATGGAGAGATTCTTAATTTGTCGGTGTCTCTTTCAACCGAATAATTGTAATGTCCATGGCCGGCTCATGAGGTTTGGAGGCCCGAAGCAAATTCCCGTCATGGGACCTCTAGATGTTTTCAAATAAGAGTTTGAAAGTGAAATCAACTTAAGGAATAATTTTCAAATGTCATACTTAAACAATGATAAAAAAAAAAAAAGATTTTATTTTTTCATAATTTCACATTGAATATGGATCTCATTTTATAGATCTTTTCGAGTAGATTTTAAATATATAAATTTCATAAAAACTGAATATATAAAACAAAAGTTATAAACATTTTAAGATTTAAAATAAAAAGAGGAGAGTGAGGTTGCGCTGACATCAGCGTTTTCCGTTAGCGTTTCTAACAGAAGTTAATGGAGGGGAGGTATGTGACATTTATTTTCAAAAGTAGGGGAGGTCAGTGGAATTTCAGAAACCTTAGGGGAGGTCCCTGTAATTGTCAGAAACCTCAGGGGAGGTAGGTGAAATTTACCCTAAATATTTAAAAACTTGGAAAATATATATAGGATGATTTATAGCCACATATGTTGCCCTAACCCTAAAACTGTTAGAACACATCCTCTGGACCTCTTCCTCTCTCTATCTCGAACACATCCTCTGCAGTCTCTCTCTCTCTCTCTCTCTCTCTCTCTCTCTCTCAATCGAGATCGGCGATTGAAGAAGAAGAAGGTCAAGGTGAAATCATCTCGGGCTGTTCGGCGATTGAAGAAGAAGAAGTGAAGAACAAATTGATTAGTGACTATGGTGGGTGACTCTCTCTCTCTCTATATAATCGATTAATCAAGTATCTACTCACTGTCTCACTCAGGAAACAGGTTAAATTGGCCATTGAAGAAGGTCAAGGTGAAACTGTGAAGGGTAACGGTGGTGACTGGTGTGGTGAGTCTCTTTCTTTCTTTCTCTCTCTCTCTCTCTCTCTCTCTCTCTCGATCTGAATGTGAGTAAGTGACTGCTGAGTCACCGACTAGTGACTATGGTCAAGATCTGGCCCGGCTGGTGGGTACTGATTATCTCTCCTCTTTCTGTATTGACTATCTCTCCTCTCTCTGTAATGTTACACTCTGAATCGTTTGTAATCAGTGTACACTGTAATGTTACACTCTGAATTTGTAATCTATAAACTGTAGTCTATTGACACAATCAGTGTAATCTTTTGTAGGAATTTCATATACGAATTTGGCAATTTCGCACTCTGAATCGACACAACAAAGGTATAAAATCTGCTATCCCATGTGAGTTCTGCTAGTTAGCACTCGTGTAATGCACTTATGATTCAATCGGTGGTTTAAGTATGTGAAGTTCAGATGACTTGTTGTTGGCTTGTTGCTCTGCATGTGTTGTTGACTTGTTGGCTTGTTGTTAGCTTTAACTACAAATTACTATGAAAGTTGAAAATTGACTAAAGTAAAGTAACCTTTTCCTTTGTAGATGGATGTATCTGGGTCTGGGGTAACTCGCATTGGAAGTAATAAGGTTGATTCGGTTGATATTGATAATGAGAATGAACCCATCTTAGTGGATGAGAATGATGAAATTGAACCCAAGAAGCAAAAACAACCAAATAAGAATGCGTCTTTAGTGTGGGATCATTTTTCAAAAGCAAAAAAGGTGGGTGACAAGATGAAGTCTACTTGTAACTATTGTAGAACCGAATTTACTTGTAATAGCAATGTTAATGGGACATCGTCAATGAGAACCCATCTTCTCGTTAGATGTAAAATTTATGAGCTTAGCGACTTTAATCAAAAGAAGAGGAAAAGGGAAGGGACCCAAACAATCCTAGGTTTTGAACCTGTTGGTGTAGGAGGTAGTAGTACAGTTCCAAAGCTTACAACTATAAGCTTTAGTGTGGATGCATGTAGAAAGGCCTTGGCTGAAATGATTATTCTTGATGAATTGCCCTTTCGGTTTGTTGAAGGTCAAGGTTTTAATTGGTATGAGAAGAGGAGTATTGACGAAGGGCAAGCACCAAATGTTATGGAGTCCTCTAGAAACAAAGACAAAAAGGGAAAGCGGGGTATGGATTTATGTGAGGCAATGGATTCGGAATTCTTGCAACACATGGAAGAGAAGACTAATATGGTAAGCAAATCGGGGTTAGAGAGGTATTGGTTGGAGAGTAATGAAGATCCTAAAGTTGAAAGCTTTGATCTCTTGCATTGGTGGTCCATTAATATAATTCTTCCAAGTATCCCATTCTCACTCAAATGGCACGGGATATTCTAGCTCTTCCGGTATCTACCGTTGCATCCAAATCCGCTTTTAGCACCGGGGGACGTGTTCTTGACCCATACCGGACCTTTCTTTCTCCCAAAATGGCGGAGGCCCTTATTTGTGCACAAAATTGGTTGAGGTACCCAAGTGAAATCTCTCTTCGAGATCAACTAGATGAGGTGGAAGAACTTGAATCGGGTGTTGGAAATAATCGTTAGAATTTCTGTAAACTTATATAACTTGAGATAACTACACAACAAATAAATAGTATGACGATACTACAAATATGAAATAAGAGAGATTAGGAAAACTTGTCACGCCCTCATTGTTTCCAAAACATAAATAAAAGAATCTCAAACAATAAGTAAGTTAAAAGATAAAGATTTCCATAAATTATAAAGATTTCCATAATTAGAGTACATCCTTAGCCCAACGGCTATCAAATGTTTGGGCACCCTTGCCCCAAAGGTGTAATCAAATAACATCCTGTGATTCAAATATTTGGGCACCCTTGCCCCCAAGGTGAAGTCGAAATAATATCTTATAAGTTATTACAAATCCAAAGTCAAAAGATGGTAAAAGAAATTAGAGTTACATTAACATCTCCCCAAAAGAAAGTTTAATGCGTAGAAGATGAATAAAATAACTCCATGCCATGTATGCTCATCATCCAAGTCATGCATTCCAAACCATGCACGATCAAAGCTGGGTTCCTGAAAATGATAGGGTGAGCACACTTGCTCGTAGGAGAACTATTCTACTAACGCTAGGTATATGAATATGATGCATGCACATGAGGATAAGATATGTCAAACGATTATTCATGTGCGAGTCCAAGTATCCAAGTCATGGAGGAAGAATTTAGAAAGTTTCAACGTACCCAAGTGATTTCAAGGTGTCCCTAGATACCCATTAATTCATTAAGTTTGGCAAAATCACCAACAAGTATCACACGTGTCCAAAATTATGTCCAAGTAACCAATGTTCACCAAAATACCATATGTACCTCAAAACATTTTCATTTCCAAGTACTCAACACCACCCAAGTTTCCATTTTTGCTTCACCAAGATCACCCAAGTTACTCACACAAGTTTAAAACCAAGTCCACAAGTTGAGTTTCGACAAAACACAATAAATAGTCCAAAATCTCATTTCTCATTTCTTTCATTGAAGAAAAACATCATTTTCATTAGTACTAGGGATTTAATCCCTCTGCCGGGTTCCGTATGCCCCGCGCGCCTTTATTGGGTATTTGTAGGCCCCGCCTGCGTCTGCCGAGTTCCATAGGCCCCGCGCGCCTTTGTTGGGTATTTGTAGGCCCCGCTTGCCTTTTCCGGGTTCCATAGGCCCCGCGCGCCTTTATCCAAAAGATTTTTTTTTTACCAAATGATGGCATTGGTTTAAGAACATCTCATTATCCTGAACATCTCATTATCCCAAACATCTCATCAAAACTTTCATAACAAGTCCGTTTTCCAAATTTCATTTCATTACTTCACATCTTTCGATAAAAAGGGTGACGACACACCCACCCCACGCTTTTTAAAAACCATCAAACTTTCATGTGATGTAAAATGACATATTTGTTTATAAAATCAAAGTTCTCGAGTCAAACATGGTTGAAAGTGATGCCAAAAGTCGATTTTATGAAGGTATAAGCGATCGGGGACCAAACGGACATCAAAGGGTGACCGAAAACCACCCCAAAAATAGGGGCAGTGGCTGGAAATTACAGAGGCAGCAGCTAAGAACAGTAAACAGTGCAGATTTTCACCCTTAGGGTGTGGAATTTCAACCCAATCACAATTGAGATAGTTTATGCTCAAATTGGAAATGCTAGACAACAATTAAACATGGAGGGATGTAAAATTCACTCCCAATTTCACCAAACAACAAGAAAATTCATAGATCAAAGAATTAAAGTGGGAAAACCCACACAAATTGGGGAAAACATGAAATTCAAGGAAATTGAGGTCAAAAATCAAGTATCTGCAACAAATCATAAGCATATAACTAGAGAGAGTAGACATTGTTCCCCTACCTCAAGGATTTGCTTGAAAAATGAAGATGAGTGAAGCCCTAGATGTAGAAAATCTCAAATCCCGAATTATGTGCTCCCGGTGCGAATCCAAGGTGACCCAAGCTCCCCACGGTGCGTAGAACGTGAATATGGCCTTGGTTCTTGAAGAGGTTGAGTGGGGAGGGAGAGTTTTGAGCTTGAAGTGTGCAAAAATGGAGGAGAGGAGAGAGGGAGAGGGAGCCGATCGGTGGAGGAGAGAGGGAGAGTGAGATATTTTATGTTTTTTGCAAATTTGCCCCACACACTACTTATTACACCCCACACCCAAATGTCACTTGTGTATATAATATGTGACCACAATACTTATTTTCATAAACCAAACTTAAGTAAAGATTTTTCTTTACTTTAATTTATTTATGAAAATAAGGAAGTACCCCCCATTTGAAAACAATGGCATTTCCAAAATTTTGAAATTTTAATCACATCGAAATCTCATCCCCCCACTTTTAGTACAAAACTAAAAAACGGCGATTTTTCTCCGAATAAAATAGGCGAAAGATGACTTTGCCTTACTAAAAAATAACTTCCAATTATACCATTGTGATTAGAAAAATCCAAGGAACAATTACCGGGACTTTTTATCGGCCAAATCGAAACTTCTCCAAAAAGTTTTTATTTTTTTATTTTTTTTTACACGGGTCCTTACAAAACTTATATTGATCGAGGCACGCGTAAAGCGCTCTCCTTAGAGAAGATATATCCCCGCTTGCACCGAGTTGTGTGACATTCCATTCCCAAGATACAACGATCATCCACGGAAGCTTTGTGTGCAGCTAAAGCTTTCCACACGAATCAAGAATCGCCCGTATGCTCAAAATAATCAATCTATATCTCAACAAATCTCGATATATATGTATTACATATAGCTCATAGGTTTGATAAGATATTTTCGTCAAGAATCGTCTCTTTCATCTTGTAGACTAGCCACCTTTATATAGGAAAACAAACCTCCTATGCAAATTACCATTGCATATAATATGCTCTTAATACACAATATAATATTTGGGAGTTACTAATATTAATACCAATAACCACCAATTTATTTAGCAAATATAATTAGACACAATAAATTATTTTAATTAGATTTTTAAAAGCTTTTTAAAAGCTTTTTCTATCAATCCCCCACAAGATTTTAAAAATCTTCCAAAATATAAAAGCAATATTTTTATAATACATGAGCATTTTTACTGCGCAATGGGTGTAGGTACCTTCCGGGTTTGAACCTACACTTAATGAAAGTAAGTTCCGTTTGAAGGCGCCACAGTGAACTAAATATCTTGAACTGGGTCCTTGAGCCAAACTTCTACTTACGCCACACACAGTACGGGCAATTCGTTTTGATTCTAATCAGGTTTGCGCGTTACGGTCATGCGCACGTATCTTGTATCATTGATGTTAGTATATATAAACCCTAGGCTTCGATCTGTACTGAAAACTGTCGCTAGTACATATATTGTAAAAGGATCTGTTTCATTAAGCTTCATCGATCTATAGCATTAAGCTTCATTGATTCACAGTGTCAATTTCATGGACTTTATTGTTCATTGTTCTTTCCTTTTTTTTTGGAAATCAAAGCAAGTTCTATGTAGAGGAAAGTATCAGTGATACTGTAAAAGGATATTTGTAAGCTAAGCGATACTTGTAGTAACACATGTAGTAACTGCTCATTGGGAACCATTTTGTAAGCGATACTTGTAGTAACACTTTGAGACCATTTTGTCAATTTTTTGGATTTGCATTTTGTATGTTATTTCACTGTCCCATATTCTACAGTAAGATGGTGCAACTGCTCATTGGGAACCATTTTGGTTTGTTTGTTTGATTTGTAACAGTTTCCATTATATCATAGGGATTGAGCATGGGCGACAACCAAGAACCCCCCCTGTTGGCTTACCCCCCCCTGTTGAAATCAACTTCAACCCATTTCGGACCTAGGTAAACCCATTTAAATATGGGCAAATAAGGGTTTACCCATTTATAACCCACATTATAATATGGATAGGTTGGGTTGGATTTTACTACTCCAAATTTCACTATTAGCGGCATTTGACAAAATGCCGGAAAAACCACCACAAAATGCCGGAAAAAGGGTATTACCGGCATTTATTACATATGCCGTCTATACACGTGTCGGTAATACTAACAAATGCCGGGAAAAGTCGTCACAAATGCCGGGAAAAGTCGCCACTATTTGCGAGAAAAGTCGACTAATTTATTAGGGAAAAAAATGCCACGTGGCACCCATGTGGGGGCCACATGACAGCCATTTGGTGCCCGCATGGCACACACGTGGCGCCCCGCGTGGCACACATGTGGCAATCAAAATTGGTGCCCGCATGGCACACACGTGGCGCCCCGCGTGGCACACATGTGGCAATCAAAATTGGGGAGAAATTGCTCGCCCCAGGAATCGAACCCGTGACCTTTACCCCCTCGCGCGCGCAGACCACCAGCTATGCTAGCACACATTTGGTTCTTAAAGGTCAAACAAAAATATTTATAGTATAAAAGAAAGAATTTTCGAAAATTTAACTTTTACCGGCACTTTTGTTTCCGGCATTTCAACAAATGCCGGAAAAGGTGACTTTTACCGGCATTTGTTGAATTGCCGGAAAAAGTGACTTTTTTCGGCATTTGTTGAACTGCCGGGAATGGCCCATTTTCTTGTAGTGTAGGTGGGTGGATTTGGATGGGTTCATGGGTTGGGTTGAAAATTGCCACCTCAACATCGGAAGTCACAACTATTCTAGCAAGCACAATCAATCTAGAAACAAGAACAATAAAGATGAAGAACGCTAAGAAAGCAAGAAAACCAAGCACACAAGAACACGAGATTTACGTGGTTCACTACACAGGCTGTGTAGCTAATCCACGGGGGGAAGGGACGAATCAATCCACTATAATCAATAAGGATTACAATCTCCAATCTCCTCTCGATGTTTCTCTCAGTCTCTCTGGGTTTCTCTCTCTAAACAAGTTTAGACTTCTTAACCCTAAAACTGATAAAAAACGCACTTTAATAATAAGTCAGCGCCGCTTTCGCCTTCGTCCGGACCAAGACCCGGCTCGTCCGGACCAAGGTTGCTTGAGATCAAACGGAGCGCCTGCAGACCTTCGTCGGTCCCGGTCCGGACCAAGCTCGGACCAATGCGGACGGGACGAACACCGCCTGCGACCTCCAGAATTGTACCACGAGTGCTGGTCCGGACCACCATTACCTTGGTCCGGACCAGAGATGCTGCGAGCACCATTTTGAAGCCACACTCAACAAATCTCCACCTTGGCTTCAAACTAAACCATCCTGAAGAAAGCTTGATGTAACCCCCAACTGCACTCCCTTTACGGGTATGAGTGCTCCACCCTCAAGTCCTCAATCAATAACGGAGAACATGGAGCAAGTTCAAGCAATGCTCAAACTTCTCCCTCGGAACCGGCTTCGTCAACATATCAGACGCATTCTCATCAGTGTGAACCTTTGACAAAGTTAGGTCACCTGATGCTAACCACTCCCGAATCCTGTGATACCGCACATCAATATGCTTTGTCCTTGCGCTGTATACTTGATTCTTCGCCAAGTGAATTGCACTCTGACTGTCACAATGCAGCAACACACTGTCCTGCATGAAACCAAGTTCACTAACCAACCCCTTAAGCCAAACGCTGCTTTTTTTGCCTCGCCACGCCATGTACTCGCCTCGTAGTCGATAAAGCCACTTTGTATCCGAAGAGTAGACTTCCAATGACGGGACCTCCGGAAAACATAAATGCATACCCTGTCATCGACCTACGAGAGTCGAGATTCCCAAAGATAATCTGAATCCACATAGCCCACCACGTCTTCGAAGCCTCTTTCGATCAAACACTATCCCAGATCACGAGTGCCCGCGAGATATCCGAAAACCCATTTAATCGCATTCCAATGCTCCTTTCCCGGGTTTGCCATATACCGCCGACCACACTAACTGCATGCGATATGTCTGGTCTTGTACACACCATCAGATACATGAGACACCCAACTGCATTCGCATAGGGCACCTCCTCCATGCACTTTATCTCATCCTCTGAACTAGGACTCATCTTGGCAGAAAGTTTGAAGTGAGCCGCAAGTGGGGTACTTACGGACTTGGAATCTTGCATGTTGAACCTCTCGCAACACTTTCGCAAATAACCACTCGAGACAACCTCAATCGACTAAAGCCCCTTCTGTCACGGTGAATTTCAATCCCAAGAATCTTTTTGGCAGCTCCAAGATCTTTCATGTCAAATTCACTGTTCAACATCGACTTCAACTTCCCAATTTCCTGCTTGCTTTTTGCTGCTACTAGCATGTCATCAACATATAAAGCAAGTATAATATAAGAACCATCTGAAAGGACACGATAGTATATGCAATAGTCATACTCACAGCGCGTGTACCCATGCGACACCATGAACAAATCAAAGCGCTTGTACCACTGCCTGGGAGATTGCTTCAAGCCATACAATGACTTCTTCAACAAACACACATACTCCTCCTTACCGGGTTCCTTGAAGCCTTCAGCCGTTGCATGTAATCGTGCCTAAGTCTCCATGGAGGAAAGCAGTTTTAACATCAAGCTGCTCTAACTCCATGTCATGCATCGCGACCATTGCTAAAATTACACGGATAGAAGTGTGCTTCACAACCGGTGAAAAAATCTCATTATAGTCCACTCCTTCCTTTTGTGAATAACCTTTAGCAACTAACCGAGCCTTGTACTTTTCACCCTCTTTCTCTGACAACGCTTCCTTTTTTCGATACACCCATTTGCACCCAACGGCCTTCTTCCCCTTAGGCAATTTCACCAATTCCCAAGTTTTATTCTTGTAGAGCGACTCCATCTCTTCTGACATTGCTACAAGCCATTTGTCGTTGTCGTCATCATGCTTGTAGCATCCTTGTAAGACAATGGATCTCCACCCCACCACCAAAGCGAAACTAACCATGTCCTCAAAACCATACCGAACTGGAGGTTTGTGAACCCGTTTTTCCCTTCCTTTCGCGACTGTGTAAGGCTCCTCTTGCTGCTGTTGTGGGTCGTGATCAACATCACCTGTATCACTGAATGAACCAGGCTCCTCAAGCTCCACCTTGACTACGGATTTCTCCCTTGGACCCCCAGATTCTGTCTCATCATTCCGATTCAACATAAATGCCTCATCAAACACAACGCCCTTGCTTTGATCACCCTTTTTCGTGCCTTAGGATCCCTGCAGCCTCGTATCCTTTGACACCCTTTTCATACCCAAGAAAGATACACTTTCGGACTTGGGATCAAGCTTCGACCTCTCCTTATCTGGCACATGCACATAAGCCGGACAACCAAAGATTCTCAAATCTGACAACTTAACTGGTTTACCTGACCAAACCTCTTGTGGGATCTTGAAATCAATGGTTGAAGAAGGAGACTTGTTAATGAGAAAACATGCCGTGTTATTTCGCCTCGCCCAAAATACCTTCGGCAACCCCGCATTCAACCGCATACATCGGCCCTCTGTCAAGGTTCTGTTTCATCCTTTCGCTACTCCATTTTGTTGTGGAGTCCTTTTGACTGTGTAGTGTTGAGTAATCCCCTCTGAATCGCAGAAGGCCAAAAACTCCTTTTCCCTGTACTCTGTCCCATTGTCAGTTCTGAAATACTTTATCTTTTTCCCTGTCTCCGAGTTTCAACTCCGTGCTTTCCAAGTTTTAAACGTAGCAAACACATCGACTTATGCTTCAAAAATAAACCCATACCTTTTCGGAATAGTCATCAATGAAGCCGACAAAGTAATGAGCACCACCGTGAGAAGATATGGTAAATCGGACCCAGGACATCCGAATGAACATAATCGAGGACTTCCTTGCTTGTATGAACACTGTCTTGAAACCGACTCTGTCTTTGCTTCCCATACACGCAATACTTACGTAAATCCATCTTGCACGCCTTGACTCCCTTCAACAAGTCACGCTTATGAAGCTCCAACATACCACGCTCACCCATATGGCCAAGCCGCATATGCCAAAGTCTCGTGTCATCGGTGCTAGATTCTGCAGTGTGTGGAGATAGCAACTCCACCTACAATCGTGTCCCCAATCAATTTGTACAAATTACCCACCTTCTATCCCTTCATTAGCACTAAAGCTCCTCTCGCTAATTTTCATTGCTCCACCTTGTTTGTGTACATACACCCATTTGAATCTAATGCTCCCAAAGAGATTAAATTCTTCCTAAGTTCGTGCACGTGTCCGACATTCCCAAAACCCTCACAACTCCATCAAACATCTTAATTTTCACGGTACCGATTCCAATGGCTTTGCAAACCGCATCATTACCCATTAGAACGTACCACCATTGCAAGGCTTATAATTGTCAAACCACTCCTTATTAGGGCACATATGATAAGAGCAACTTAATCCAAAATCCATGACTCAAAGAAAATTGCTACCCAAGAAACGGAGAGTAAATCTGCGTCGACGTCCATGTCGATTTGTCCTCCGCAATACTAACGGATTCCATATTCTTCTTCCCTTTTTTCGCCTCTCGCAAGAAGATTTTTCAAATCCTCGCATTGATTTTTGTAGTGCCCCATCTTGTGACAAAAGTGACACTCCACATCCTTTTTCGTGTTCGACCTCCCTCTCGACTGCGACCTTTCCCGATTTGAACCTCCCTTCCCTTTTGACTTGCTTCTACCTCGGCTCGACTGTGGCTTAGAGACAAAAAGACCTTGATCTGCATCAACATTATCATCCCTCCTCATCTTCTCATGAGACAAAAGGGTACTGGTAACCTCATCGAGTGACAAGGTTTCCTTCCCATACATAACTGTAGTCACCAGATGATCATATGAAGGAGGCAGTGATGCTAACAACAGGATAGCCTTATCCTCCTCATCAAGCGTTACTCCAAAACCCACCGGTTGTAGTTCAGCATATTATAGGAATTTAAATGTTCTAATAGATTCGTACCTTCCTTCATCTGCAATCCGTACAGCTGTTTCTTGACATACAGCTTGTTGGTCAGATTCTTCCTCATGTACAAACCCTCGAGTTTTTTCCAGATCGCCTCTGCCGTCTCTGAGTCTAACACGTTGTGAATAACTTCATCGCCTAGGTTTAGACGAATAGAACGGCCGCCTTAGCGTCAAGATCATCCCAAACACTGCTCTCATCATCTCCGCAGCTTCTTCGTCTTCCGTCTAAAGCCATTGAGACACCTTGTTGGATCATAATATCCTTCATCCGCCGGCCACAAAGAGAAGTTATTCTTACCGGTGAACTTCTCCACCTCATACTTGGTATTCGACATCTTTAGTGAAACCCTAGATTGAAACCCTAACTGGGTACTCTGCTAGAAACCTTAACCAAGAGCTCTGATACCACTTTGTTGTGCGATACTGCGGAAGTCACAACTATTCTAGCAAGCACAATCAATCTAGAAACAAGAACAATAAAGATGAAGAACGCTAAGAAAGCAAGAAAACCAAGCACACAAGAACACGAGATTTACGTGGTTCACTACACAGGCTGTGTAGCTAATCCACGGGGGGAAGGGACGAATCAATCCACTATAATCAATAAGGATTACAATCTCCAATCTCCTCTCGATGTTTCTCTCAGTCTCTCTGGGTTTCTCTCTCTAAACAAGTTTAGACTTCTTAACCCTAAAACTGATAAAAAACGCACTTTAATAAGCTGCTGTACGTCGCCTTCGTCCGGACCAAGGTTGCTGAGATCAAACGGAGCGCTGCAGGACCCTTCGTCCGGTCCCGGTCGGACCGGTCGGACCAATCATGACCAACTGCGGGACGAACACTGCTGCGACCTCCAGAATCGTACCACGAGTGCTGGTCCGGACCACCATTACCTTGGTCCGGACCAGAGATGCTGCGAGCACCATTTTGAAGCCACACTCAACAGAATTAATAACTGTAATATTGCCCTTAACAGCGGTTCCAAATAACACAAGATAATCCGCGGAAAAAAAAAACACATGGCCGATATGGTAGGAGATCACCTCTTAAACATAGTATATAGCTATCCAATGGTCAATTCTACACACTACACCCGTTAGTGGTAGCCATGCACAAATAAATACCAAGACAACCATGGTCGAGGAAGATATGCACGCTAGACAGGCCATCCAAAGCTTAGGAAAATTAAACAAAAAAAAGGCTTCCCTTATGAAACACCACACGGAATGAGCAGAAGCTTTTCCAAGATCCAATTTCATTGATAAGCTGCCTAATTTTAACTTTCCCTTTCTTCACGTGAAACTAGGACCACATCTAGCACAAAGGTGGCATTTTCAATTCCAATTTCAAATATTTCACAATTAATGATGATTCGAAATCAACCATTATTAGGCGGTAATCCTACGGGTACAGACCACTTTGTACAGAAAATGTACAAATCGCTCTCGGGGATCCACTTTTGGGTCCCACACGAGTGATCCGAACCGTTCATTATTTTTAGAACATTTTTCCGAGGGGCTCCACAAAATTTCAGCTCAATCGGACGGTTAGAAGTGCTTGAACCAAAATCACGCCGTTTCGAAAAATGTTCTAAAAATAATGAACGGTTCGG
This sequence comes from Vaccinium myrtillus, assembly GCA_016920895.1. Classification (NCBI taxonomy): domain Eukaryota; kingdom Viridiplantae; phylum Streptophyta; class Magnoliopsida; order Ericales; family Ericaceae; genus Vaccinium; species Vaccinium myrtillus. The sequence goes on from CM029274.1 coordinate 17,368,271, forward strand.
ATCACTCGTGTGGGACCCAAAAGTGGGTCCCCGAGAGCGATTTGTACATTTTCTGTACAAAATAGTTTGTACCCGTAGCAGGATCCATTATTAGGTCTTATAGATTATTTTTCTTAAAAAAAAAACATAAATTTGGCTAATACTAGTAGTCTCATGAACAAGTCGCTGATCAAAGCAATCCAAAGTTTGTTTTCTCTTGCGATGTCCGACTGTGTTCCACCAGTACTTGGTGGGCTATAGTTGCTATGCTTCTTTAGTTAGAAAATTAGAGGACGACTCTCTTTTTTAGGCTCGGTTAAAGCACAACCTTGAAATATTTTGCCGAAGCTAGATAGGTGCACGTGCAAACTGACTAACTTGTTTTCATGCTTATATACTAGTATGCCATTCCCTTTTTAAATTTCTGTACACTATAAACTTTAAAATGTCATAACTTTTATTGTACATGTCTGTTTTTAGTAAAATTTATATTTTTGAAATCTAATCAACAAGATCCATAAAAAGAGAGATATATATATATATATATATATATATATATATATATATTTACTATTAAATTATGCATAGAATTTTTTTTTAGAGTGTTGTGGGTCTATGATAACTGTTTATTTGGGCTATGAGAATTGTTTATGAGAACTGTGAGTTGAGGCTATGAGAACTGTATGGTTGGTCTGTGTGAATTGCATAAGACTATGGGAACTATGTATTTTAGATGTTGTGGGTCGATGAGAATTGTGTGGTTGGGCTATGTGAATTACCTAGGTGAACTGCATAACACTATGTGAATTATGCATGAGACTATGAGAATTGTCTATTGTTACAAAAATGCCTTTTATGCGAACTGTGAAATGAGGCTATGAGAACTGTGTATTAGGCTATGAGAATTGCTAGGATAACTGTCTATTGTTGTGAGTACATGTAAAATTGTGGTTGGGCTATGTGAACTGAATAACCATATGTGAATTATGTATGAGGCCACAAGAATTGTCTATTGTACTCCCTCCGTCCTATAATGTTGGGCTTCTTTACTTTTTCGAATGTCTCAAAAAAATGTCTATATCTCATAATTGATGATGTTTTTTGTGACTCCAACAATTTTATTTAATAAGACTAATTGAGATTTACTAACAAGATCCATATTGAATATAAAAAAATTAATAAATTAAAAATTATAAACAATTCTTTGACACGTGCAAAAAAGGAAAGAGTCCCAACAATGTGGGATGGAGGGAGTAACAAAAATGCCTTTTATGAGAACTTTGAAATGTGGCTATGAGAACTGTCTAATGGGCTATGAGAATTGTCTACGAGAGCTGCCTATGAGAATTGTGAGATGAGGCTATGAGAACTATCTATTGGGTTACGAGAATTGTCTGTGAAAACTATCTATTGGGTTGTGAGAACTGTCACGCCCTCGAAATCGTAAAGGATAATTCATTAAGAAAATCCACGTGGACGGTCAACAAGTTCACGGGCCATGTCAAAGTCCAAATTTAATAGTCAAAGTCAACATAAAAATACACAAAGGTCTATGGGTACCCGAACCCCAAATTAAGAAATGATAAGTGTATAGTTGTTACAATGCCAATGTCAATAGAGGAAACTTAATCAAGTTACAAAATCATCTTAACAAAAATACAAGTTCAAAGATGATTAAATAACTCCTTCAATTATCTTTCAAAACAAATGCATGCAAGCACTCCAAGCACTCCATGTCATGCTCCTTGGTGGGTACCTGAAATTTGTAAGGTTGAGCTCACTAGCCCAGTAGAGAAATGTCTAACAATTCTAAATGAAATGAAATGTATATGGATGATAGACAAGATAGCATAAGTCATGTAACAAATGCTAAGAGAGAGTTTGAATGGTCAAAGGACTTGAAAGCAGCACATAATCAACTAGATTCCACTTACTCTCGTCTCTCGTACCCAACTTGTACCCGACACATTCCCGACAAGTCACACCCACACGTTAACCATATATATCTTATTCCTTTTAAACATTTGATTATTCTCCGGGCATGCCATATAGGCTTCGTGTCACTCCGGGCATGTCATAAAGGCCCCGTGTCACTCCGGACATACCTTATTGGGCCTCGTGTCACTCCAGGCATACCCTTTCGGGCCCCGTGTCACATATTTTACATCCACATCACCACTTATCAAATTTCAATTTCAACTTGGTCTCAAATATAACTCACGTGTCACATTATCCATTTACATGTGCCTCGGACTCCCCACTCAACCCGAATGCATGCCAAGTATTAATAAATGGACCGTGTCCTCACCAAATCCACAAAATAGCAAGAAAAAAGTGACACCAATCAATCCTCATTATCATTTGATACTAAAATGTTACCAAGATGGAAAATGTCCTAATACAAGTGAAAAACATGTTTCGGGACCAAATGAGTGCGCGGGGGTAGGCCGGAACAACAAAACGAAAGTCGCCCATGAATCTGCCAAAACCGCCCAGGGCGGCCATGAATCCCGCCCGGGCGGGTTTTCCAGAGAGTAACCCGAAAAGTGGCCAGAAATGGGATTTTTGGGGTTTTGCTCTAAAACTCCAAATTGGATGATTCCAAAGCCAAATATCAATGGAATGAGCTAGAGAGGGATGATTCAACAACCAATTTAACTAGGGAGACATTAAACTTAATGAATCAAGGCATTCCTCAATCAAACTGACTAGACAAAGGGTGCAAAGTGGGTTTCGCACAATTCTCAAGCATTACCAAGAAATCAAGCAACAATGTGATGAGTTATCTACCAAATCAATAGGAGATTAACATAGGAGCTAGGAGATGATGAGTTTCAACACAAACTTGACTAGAAAATGGGTTTTTCTCAAAGAAATCAACAAGACATGAAAAACTTAGTAATCCAATGACTATACACACACATACACTACATTTACACTTAGAAGGGTCAGAAATTTCCCTACCTCAAGTGAAAGAAAGCTTGGAATCAAAGTGAGAGTCGAACCTTAGCTTCTCCTTGCTACACCAACCGAAATATGAGCTTCCGGAGCGAAATAGATGCAACCCAAGCTTCCAAAGACGCGTAGGATCTTGAAGGAGTTTGGGATTTGAATGGGATTTGGTGGAAGAGATTTTGGAGAGGAGCAAGAGGGAGAGAAGACTGTTGTTTTTTAGAGAGAGAGAGAGAGAGAGGTGTTATGTTTGAAAAAAAATCAGCCATATAACTTGTATATACACCCCCCTTTATGCACTTATACCCCCTAAGTTTCAAATGCATTTTAAAAACACCCACAAGCATTATACTACAATCAAATTGGCCCACTTTACTCTAATTTCAATTCCTCACAATTCCCCAACTTTGTTTTTGGAAAAATAATTAAAATTTACAGGTCTCTACAAGAACTATCTATTGGGTTATGGGAACTTTGAAATGAGGCTATGAGAACTCTGTATTGGGCTATGAGAATTGTCTATGAGAACTTTCTATTGGAGTGTGAGAATTGTCTATTGTGAACAATTCTCATAGGCTATAACCGAAAGTTCATGCAATGAGAATTGTCATGCTATGAGAACTGTGATATGAGGCTTTGTGAACTGTAGTTTTTTTTATCTTCACATAATTTCATATTAAATATGGATCTTGTTCTGTAGATCTCATCGAGTAGGTTTCAAATATGTAATTTTTTTAAAAATTTGATATCTACAAAAAAATAAATAATAACAAACCATTTTAAAATATAAAATAAAAAAATTGGAAAAATGGGGGGGGATGCGATACGCACATAAGCCAAAAAAAAAAAAAAGGACTCAAATAAAGAAAGATTTATTTTTTCAGGGTTGGGATGGGTACGAAGCAAAAAAAAAAAAAAAAGGCTGGCATCGAAAAGCCCCTTCTTTAGTTCCTTCCAAGCCTCGTCATGGTTCTAGAGTCCCTAGGGACACGTTCAACGGGGCTTACTGTGCATGGTCGCCCTTCCTCAGCCCAAAAAAGAATAATGAATGATTTCAGTTACTCCCTCTGTCCCAAATTTCTTGTCCATTTACGTGCATGCGTGTCATTTTTTAATTGCCGATATCTTCCAATCTATATTTATTTTTAAATTTTTAAAACTTTCTTTAATAGAACTCATCGAGAACTATCAAATGAGATCCATATAACATTATAGATTTGAATATATAAATAAATTTTTGAGGCGTCTTCGATAGTGAAAGTGGACAAGAAGTTGGGACGGAGGGAATATAAGTTATATATGGCATCCATTTTAAAGAAAAGCAAGGGTGGAGCTTCATTCCTAACTTCTTCGTTTGAAAAAAAAAAAAAAAAAACCTGGTACAGGCAATTTTAGGTTATTTCCGGTCTATTCTGGAAAGTACTGGCGAGTACGAAAAAAACATATTCTTGAAGAAAATTAAGGAAAAAGAAAGAAGACGAAATTGAAACCAAACTTTCCTCTCAAAATTTTCTTATCACACTATACCAATTAGGGGTATAACCACAGGGGCCACTAGTTGGATCCCACTGCATAGTACATACCTCTGGGTGACCGAAAAGCCCCTAAGGCCTTGCCACTAGGTCTAGCAGGTATCACTCACAATAAGACTCAAAGCCTACCCAAATAGGGGCAAAGCCAAGTGCTTTCTGCTTGCGCAAGCGGGTGGTGAATACACTCTTTCTTTTTTATTGACATAGGTAAATATAATAATTTTAGCAAATAACTAATTCGTAACGAGTAATCCACGGTACCCGGTATCACATCAGTACCGGTACATACTGTACATTAGTAAAAATGGTACCATGCCGGTACAATATTCGAAACCTTGGTTAGCCCAGGGTAGGTTAGGCTCTTAAGAAGTCCAAAAAGGACTTGACCGAGTAGCCCAAGTAACCTGAATACATCTTTGATTGCAGCAACACCATAAAGCCAAAAAATTTGTCCAGAAGTCGATAGCACCATTGACTTGAATAATTGGCCTAGCAGAAGTGACTTGCTCCAAAAATAGTATGAAATTCTTGGTTCCTTTGGTAATCTCTTCACCTACCCAATTTTCTCCCCTTTCTTTAAACCTCTTATATCACTTTTTCCTCATCAAAACTGATAGAAGCAGCAATCACCCATACAAGCAGAATCCAGAACATCAATAACAGCATGAAGATTTGACTGATGACAACCAGCTATGCCCATGACTTGAGCCTTCAAAACCTCTGTTGCTGAAAATCCCAAAAGCTGCACCAACCAATTATGATAACAATCAGAAATCAGAGTTTGCAGATAGCTCTTTCCTTGTTTTGAGCCTCCATTTCAGCAATCTTGCTAATAACTTCTCCTTCATCTCCATCATAACCAATTCCAAAAGATTTGTTTACAGCCCAGATGGTTTGAGCTTCATTCAGAAGAATTTTATTTATGTTGTTCATACCCTCAGATGACACAGATGCAGACAAAGCAGCAGCTGCTACCGCTGACCTAAAAACCACACCTTTGTTTTTGCTTCTTCTTCCCTTATGATTTCCCGAATTAACTTTTGTAAGACAGTTGCCGCTTTTTGACCCAAAAAACAGACATCTCCTGCTACAGGTAAAGTAAGGGCTTGGCATGGTGCCTTCAATGGCTTCCCATCCAATTTTGGTCGAGAATTGAAGGCTACCTTCTCCTATGTCTACATGAAGGACCCTAAACTCTAGGTTTTGCACACTTCAAGATCTACAAGAAAAATCCTAACGAAAAACTCCTTTTTCTTATTCTTACTCTTACAACCTAAATATTTTTCTTGTTTTGTTCCTTCCAAACCCAAATCCACTTCCGAAATTAACCTACAAAAATCTCAAATTTGTTGTTCCTAATCCATTTTGTCATATTTTAAAGTTACCAAAAATCTTGGCCTTTTCGCAGTACAACCAAGTTATATATTCACTAAATTTATGTTTTGAGGGAAGCATCCGGACGTTGTTCAAAGAAGTTTTTTTTTCTCCTATTTTTCAATTTTCCTTAATATTCAATCTCTATAAATCTAGCCTAATGCATAATTAATTTGTTTCCTTGTTCCCTATCCCTATCCGATAAAATCCTCTTAAGAACTATTTTCAGAATTCCATAAATAATAACAAGAGACTAACTATTTTGGTTAGGCAGGATGAGTTCCTAAAACCTTCCCATCCCGTAGTATAGCTCTCGAACCAAGATTATCTTGGGCAATAATGGACTGGTGATCTCGAATGATTGTGTGCAGAACTGGGTTGCTTAGTTAACCTTAAAATCAAGGAGCGACTCTAACAACGTGTCTTCAATTAATTTCAAAGTTCGTTGCGGAGGTCAAAGGTGCCCACAATGTTTAATATGATCTTAAAGTGAAACTACCAATTTATTGAGATAACATTTTAATTTGTTTGTACGTTTATCAATGTCCCAAATAATTTTTTGCAAAAACAATTATTAATTTACGAAATGAACAATTTAGATCAATGTTTTGAGACCCATGGTGATTTACAAAATCGAGTTTGAAATGGTCTCCACACAAAGATAGGGTTTAGAAGTGATATGCACGAGAATTTTTCGGGCATAGAGGGAAACCAATTCCTGCAGAAAAATTCTTCCCCATGGAATAGGGCTTAACAAACAAAAAGAATAACGATTTTCTTTCCCCTACTCTCTCTCTCTTGCTTAATTCAACCACAACTATAAATCTCATCAGGTGATCATTCTCATGAACATACCATAATCCAAACTGCCAGTAAAGGAGGCTCTCTCTCTTCTATTTTGCAGCTAAACCTAGCTAGTAATATGTAGATGTTCATATAGTGATTTCTAGCATGAAGGGACGATTAATCTAACATCAATCATTTGATTTTTTGTTTCCATAATGCTTTACGTACTAGGCTCTCTGATATCGCACCAAGAAATGAAGCAAGATGGAAGCATTCCTAAGGCACCAAGGGAACCTACTGAGATTTAGCTCAGGGAGTACTCCATATGGATAAGGACATATTCTGCGGAGGGGAAACCTCGATCAAAAAATGCGTGGTTTAGGACGAAATCTGCAAAAAGTGACATGCATCAAACGCCACAAATGAGGGAAGAAAGGCAAGCTAGGGTGAAAGCGAGTTTTCCATATCAATCTCCTTTACTGTCCACACTCAGCTCCCAGGTTCTAAATCCCAATCTCTCTCTCTCTCTCTCTCTCTCTCTCTCCAAATAGGGATATTTTACTATTCTGTGTAGAAAATGTACATTTAGATGAAGGTTTGGTAATTGTAATCTGATGTCATTCTCAATTGTTTCCCATGTCATCGTATGCTTTTAATGGCTGATGGCATGGGCTCCCAAAAATAAAGCTCCATGTGTGCGTCAGTAGGAGTAAGTGAGCAAGCAGCTTTAAGATCAAAATTTGTAAAGAGAAGTGAAGAAGGGTTTGTTCCTCCTCGGTCCCCCACTTTGACTAACCCATTTTCAAGGCAATCGCCCATTTTTCTAATTCCACTGTTTGTATGCTGCTTCGCTTTTTATGTACAAGTCTTGCCAACATCCACTCCAATAAGTAGAGGATAATATGCATATAATAACATAGAGTTCAGATATGAATGCACATTTCACAGATAATAATATACTTTTGTGGATGTTAATACATTTTTCTTGGATATCCCGTTTTCTTGCAGAATGCAAGTAAATTGAAAGGTTATCAACACAAATAGAACGGGGATTTGTGCAATCGGGTCACCCCTTCTTAAGAGCATCAGAGTCCTTACGAGGAAGCATCCCGTAATGAGGGTTGGAATGATTTGTACAATGCATATGAAAACATGTCGAGGAGGAGTTTCTGTTGCCATTGTTGCAACAGAAGGATTTTCTGTGGCCATTGTGGCAACAAAGAAAAGGATCTGCAAAAGGGATTAGAGAGATGAATGTAATCTACAGGCGGAGGATAGGTTTTAGGAGTTTCAAGAAACTATGGCCCTGTTTGATAGCAAGGTTTCAACAATGGGATTGGATTATGAAAGTGAGAGAGCCCCCCAAAAGTTATGTTTTGTTTTGATTTTCATTGGTAGGATTGCTAATCCTAGAGGACTATGAATCCCCGATTTTCACTGGATTGGCCAACCCAAGGGTGGTTGTGTATTATGAAACCTGTCCCACGAGATTGAGTTTAGAAAGACAACTATTTCCTCTTCCTTTTCATTTTTTGACACAATTACCTCCATGCAAATAACTTTCCTATTTGGTGTTGCTGTTTTCATTATGTAGTGAACAGGGCCTGATGATGGGCTTTGGTAGGAAAAACATGAATGTTGGGTATGTGGATGCGAGTAAAATAATACTTCCTCCTTCCCCAAATGTAAGTATTCTATTTTGGGTCATCCCTTAAGGAGTATGTGTTTTGAAAACTTAATGGGTAAAAATTTGTACAATTGCTATTTTACCCTTTTGAAAAATTAATGGTTAAAGAGTTAATGTTTAAAAGTGGAAGATAATTTTATAATTTTTATTTTGCCTGTTTACGTTTTTTTGTTCTTCATTTGTATATAGTTCAACGTCATTAGTATGCATTCCTTCGAAACGTGAAAAAAAAATAAAAAATGCTTGCAAAAAATATGTTCATGAATGTTACTTGTTGATTCATTTTATCCATTGGAAATCTAGAAAAAAATGTTACTCTTCATTTGAAATCTGAAAAAAATTAGTGGGAAATGTGCCGTTGAAATCTGAAAAAAGAAAATGCTTCCAAATAAATATGTTATGTGGTCAAATGGTTCTTGAATTGGTCAAAGGGAAATTCATGGTTTGCCTCCCTATTAACATGGTGATAAAAAAAATTTGTTCTATGTAAGGGCACAATTGGAAACAAATTATTTTAACTCAATCCTATTCTAAGCAAAACAAACATGTAATTAGTAATTCCATCATCTAATCCCATGCAAAACAAACATGAGGGAAGGATTCATCTCAACATTAATAATCTCACCTCATTAACATGGCGATAAAAAATCAAGGTGCATGCCTTGTCTTTTTTGGAGACTGGCTTTCAATTTTTTGGATATTTCTTGGGTGTGGTGGATGAGCAAATTGTGGGGTGTGTTTTTTTATGCATATTTGTAAGATCTGAGTTCTTTTTAGACTCATGGGGTGTTTGGCTTAGGCCTTTTGGTGAGCTTGTCTTAATGGGTACCATCGTTTGGTTTCTTGCCAATCGTTGGTTTAGGTCTCGGATTGGACAATTTTTGGTCCTTGAGCTTATTGTTGTTTCCTTGTCCCTATTAGTCTTGTAACAATTTCAAGATTAATGAAACTTTTTTTGCCGTTCAAAAAAAAATAATCTCACCTCATTATCGATCATAATCTCAATTCCATCTCATTACCAATCCCTTCAAAACGAAACCACGTGGAGTTTTTCCACCTGAAAAGATATTACAATACAAATTAATGAGGGTCTTATTTTGCTATTACATAAATGCAGATATGAACATTAAACCTAAGCTAATGCACTGTATAGCCAACTCTTTTTAGTGGAATGTAAATTTCAGATTCGATTGGCATTAGATAAATCATGAAATCCACACTATAACATGTGATATAAAAAAGTTACACCCATACATCAACACAAGGACCTATTCACAATTATGCATATAGGCCCTGTTTGATATGAGAGCAGCAAATCACCGAACATGGTCAGAGCACAATTATGCTCCTATTCATGGACTATCTTATCACTTTAGTCTTCTGCCAAGTTGAGTTTTGACCAATAGTATTGTTTTCCCACGTGGCTACAGAGTCCTTCAAACTTCAAAGAACAAAGCGTTTTTACCGGAACAAGTTGGACTCTATTATTTACCCAAAAAGTAGGGCTCTGTTGGACTCTGTTCCGTTTGAAAACATAATTGTTAAAAGTTTTGTTCTCTTGTACGCCTATAAAAAAAAATGTTATGGTAAGTTTTTCTTTTCGGAACAGGTTGGGTTGAAAGACTATTGGTCATTTTTTATAATAAAAAAAAATTAAAAAATTGGCAATTGTGATAATTTTTTGACCGAGCCACCCAATATTGATTTGGTGAAACCGTGCAAGCAGACCGTGGGATTATTTATGTTGTCATCTTTTGATTGATATAATTAGAAGTTATTTCCTGTTGCATCCGGTTGGAAAATATAAAGTAACATAATTCAGTTTATGATGTATTGATTGTTTATTGCTGCGTTACGGTGCAAATAATTGGACCCTAGATTATATGGACTTATATCTGTTTTCCTAGTGGGAGACTGTGATGGAACCATCGATGCATTTATACCCATTATGTGTTGTTGCATGTTGGCATGGATGGTTGATTTAAGGGATTAATATTTGTATGCGTTTGGAGATGGGCTCTCATTGATGATAGAGACCAGAGACAAATTTATTATATGGAGATAAGTGCAACACCCTCATTTTTTTTAATTTGTAAGGGGGTGTGTTTTTGCACTTATTTAAATATAATTTTTGTGTCCCCCATACTTGCATAAAATATTAATTAGGGACTTAAAATACTTAGTCTTGTCCTCTTTTTTTGGTGTATATTCATTGGATATTTTGTCTAAAAATCGATTAAGAAATAAAAATTTATACCATGTGTTGGGGTGATGACTACGAGCATAGCAAATTTTCAATCCCCGCCTATGGTTAAAATTATTATTTGTTTAATAGGGTTTTGGGATAAAATTAATTGTAATGTGCTAAAATATTCCAATGCGCAAATGAATGTAGTGAAATGGCTTCGAAGACAATTGTTGCCGATCTTGTTAAGGGGGAGAAACTGGATGGGAAAAACTATGACATGTGGAGTAAGAAAATCCAGTATCTCCTTAATGAGGACGATGAACTTGAAACCTTGACCAATACCATGACTGCCCCGGAAGAGGGGACCACTGCCCAGCACCGCCGAAACATGGAAACTTATCAAAATTGGGTTAAGAAAGACCGTCGTGCACGCTTTACTATGTTAGCGAGCATGCACAATGATCTCATTGGCGAGTTTGAAAACTGCGCCACGGCCCAAGAGATGTGGAACCAGCTGAAAATTGCTTTTGGTGGCACAACAGCAACTAGGTTGCGCGCGTTGACAATGAAGTTCGACAGTTATACAATGAACCCCCAACATTCCGTGCCTGAACATTTGAGGGTTATGTCGGCTATGATACGTGACCTTAGGGCTGCTGGTAATGTTCTAACTGATGAGCAGCAAATTCTCGCTTTGCTTAGGTCCTTGCCTGATAAACCATGGGAGCATTTCAAGCTCACAATGACACACAATGAAATGGTTAAAACCTTTAGTGATTTGGCACGTCATCTTGAGCTTGAAGCCGAGCGCCAAGAAGCAATGCGAGGCAGTGAGGCTTTCGTGGCTAGCCAGCGCAAGACAAATGGGTCTAAGCGCAAAAGGCAAGGTGGGAAGGCTAAGCAGACACAAGCTGGAGATAATGCGCCAAAAGAACGTGTTAAGCGCCGCAGAGGCAAGAGAGGAGGCAAAAAGGATAAATCCAAAGTGACTTGCTACAACTATCAGAAGAATGGACACTTCGCTCGTGAGTGCACTGAGCAGAAGGTACCATCTTACTTTAAATTTCGCACAGATTGCTTAGTTTGCTCTCATGTATTGATTGCTCATACTAATCCTAATTGGATTGTGGATACAGGAGCAACAAAACATGTAGCACGAGATCGAGGAGGATTTATCGAGTATCGCCCGATTCCTGCTGGCAGCCAGAGTGTCTTTATGGGGAATAGTTCAGCCGAGGATGTGCTAGGAGTTGGCACTTATCAGTTGAAGCTGCGAAGTGGTCGTACACTTATTCTCTATGACGTACTTTATGCGCCTGGAGTTCGACACAACTTGATATCAGTAGTAGCTTTAGTCGACTTAGGTTTCTCCTTTAATTTCAGTAGAGATGGTTTTTCTATCTACCTAGATAATAAGCCGTTTGGGCATGGATTTGTTTCTGGTGGTTTCTATGTTTTGGATTTGGATGTTTTGGATAATACATTTATGGTTTTTCATGATGATGTTGTTTCTAGTTCTGTGAAATGGCATGCCAGGTTAGGCCATATTGGGCAAGATAGGATGACTAGGTTAGCTAGAGAAGGCCTTCTAGGCCCACTCGCTAAAGTCAACCTACCAGTATGTGAGCCTTGCATGGCAGGAAAAGCAATAAGAAAACCATTTGGTAAGGCAGTGAGAGCTACAAATCCACTAGAGCTAGTACATTCAGATATTTGTGGACCCATGAATGTGAGGGCACGACATGGGGGTACCTACTTCATCACATTTATTGATGATTATTCGCGATATGGATATGTATATTTGATTTCTCATAAATAGGAAGCATTAGATTGCTTCATTCGATTTGTTAAAGAAGTTGAGAATCAAATAGAGAGAACCCTAAAAGTTCTAAGGACAGATCGTGGACATGAATACTTGTCTGATCAATTTAAAGGGCTCTTTGAGGGTAAAGGTATCCAAAGACAGCTAACGATTCCTGGGACTCCGCAACAAAATGGTGTTGCATAGAGAAGGAATCGTACGCTGTTAGATATGGTTAGGTCGATGATGGCGCAAGCTAATCTTCCTATTAGTTTTTGGGGAGATGCATTATTAAGTGCGGCCTATATCCTTAACCGTGTGTCGAGCAAATCAGTCACTTCTACACCATATGAGCTATGGATAGGTAGGAAGCCAGTCCTTGACCATTTGAGGCCTTGGGGGTCAGCGAGTTATGTGCTCATTCCTTCTCAGCAACTTGGAAAATTAGATCCGAGAGGCAAAAAGGGTATCTTTATAAGGTATCCTGAACATTCCAAAGGGTATGTTATGATATGCGAACAACCTAATGGTGGATTGACTGAGATTGAGTCCCGAGATGTGAATTTCATTGAACATGAGTTTCCAAGCAGAGGGGATGTGAGGGGGGATCTTAATCTTTATGAGATGTCTGAGTCTGAGGAAGTTACACCTGTTCTTAGCGAGGCGAGGGTGGGGATATAGATCTTCATCCTATGGTCACCGAGAATAGTGGGAGTACTCCACTGGAGACTACTGATTCCGTAGATCCTCCACAACGTAGGAGCGAACGTGGAAATATACCCCGTCATCGTTTTGAGATTGATGGGGAATCTTTCATGTGTACTCCTCAAGAGGAAGATGAGCCAAGTTCATACAATGAGGCTTTATCTTCACCTGCTTGTAAATAATGGTTAGCTGCTATGGAGGATGAGATTGGTTCTATGGAAAAAAATTAGGTGTGGGAGTTGGCATTTGTTTTCACTACATTCGAGATATGGTTGCGCAAGGAGAGGTGGTCCTAAAGCATATATCCACGAGCAGTATGGTGGCTGATCCCTTGACTAAGCCTATAGTGAGGGATGTCTTTCAGACCCATGTTAGTCATCTGGGACTTCGTAGGATTTGAGTTACTTGTGCTTTGTTGAGACACCTTTTGGATATTCATTGTTAATGCACTGGTTTTTATATTCTAATTGGTTGTGATTGTAAAATCAAGTTGCGTTTAAGTTAAGCACTTACAATGTTAATTATGTGTCCTATGGAAAAGGGTTGACCATCTCACACGGTAACCCGCCTCGGCGCTGATGGGCGAGCGAGATGAGACATAACTCTTTAAAGATGATGAGTTTAAGGTATTGTCGCCTTGGTTGGACCAAGATGAGGTCACTATTGGCCAAACATAGATTCTCTATTGCCTTTGCTTGAGCCAGATGAAGACCTAAAAAGGCGCATTGTATGCGACAAGTTTGAGAGTCTCAAGTCAGGCGCTTTTAGTAGCGACTGGACTTATATTTGTACGGTGTTTTTGGAGTGACACAATCTTTATAGATACTCCACCGTAGCATGTGAACATACCACATGTGCTATTGTCGACCATACTTAGAGAAGTGATAGATGGATCCTTTCCTATCACTGTGTGAGCTCTAAATGTCATTATATGACTACTCGTTGCCCTTACTTGACTTGAGACTATGTCATGAAGTAGAGACTTTGTGTTGATACTCTAGCTTTGACTACCTAAGACCACGAAATGTCAGGGTCCCATGGAGCATGACTGGGAAAGCAGCAAGGTTAAAATGAATTGACATGAGGGCTCGAGGAAGACTTTCTGGTATCACATTTGTTTGTGCGGTTGGTTGTGCTTTGTGCCGGCACAAGTTTGTATCTTTTTATCTACTCTATAATAGTAAAATAAAAATTAATTTCGAAATTTGAAGCACACCAACGCAAGGGGGTTGAGCATAGCTCTGAGCTGGGACTCAAGAGGGATTGGAGATGCTCGATCCAATGTGGCTAGATTTGTCTAGGGAAATGACGAGATTTTTTGGAGTGATGTTCCATGTTTGTTTGATGGAAGCTTAATATGGTACTCCTACCTAACTTGTTTTTTTTCTCGTCGGTCGCACGCCTCATTTCCTTGTATGAGGAGAGAATTGATAAGATTGATACGGATGAGATATTTGAGCGGGAGATGTTAGTATTTATGGGTCGGTTCAACCGGACCCAATACACACGTATCGTCCACATGGGTTAAGTGATTGAGTTAGTTAGAAGGATGATAAGAGATGGACTCTTATCTCTATCTGTTAGGAGAGTTTAAAGAGAACTTAAACTCTTGGACTTTATTTATAAATATAGTCTTGCAGATACATGAGAGATATACAAGAAAATAATCAGAGTTCTAGTTCTCTCCTTCTCCCCAATAATATTCTCCTATCAATATCTTCTCTCTCTAGGGTTTCCATCTACAACCCTAGGATTTGCGGTGTGGATAGTAAGAGTAGGCTCTGGTAGTCTTCTCTACGCGACGAGGATAGAAAACGGTGTTCGGGTTCTTGTTCGCGGTTACGGATTGTGCTTGTAGAGCGAGTCTCGGTTCGTCGATCTCCGAAAGCTCAAATATTCCGTTGCGCTTCATTATGTAAGTCTTGTATGATTTACACTCTTTCGATAAGATTAAACAAAATCAATGCAAAATCAACTCGTAGAACCTAACTATCTAATGCAATCAAACCTATTTGAAACAACAGTCCAACAAAAATTAAAGAGAGGAAGACGTTACTAACCACAACACAAAGAATTGAATAGAGAAGAATTACCACCCAGTCCAAAATCTTCACCCAAAAAGAACCCTAGATCGCAAGTTAACATATATAGGACTTGGGGTAGATGGAAACATATCTATATATACATATATAAACAAATATACATACACGCACGGAGAGAGAGAGAGAGAGAGAGAGAGAGAGAGAGAGAGAGAGCCTGAGATTTGATTGCTTGTGACGACAACAGGGCTCACGGAAAAGTGAGAGGAAAATTGGCGATGAGCGGCGGTGGCTTGAGAGTGGGATCGGTGAAGATGAACCTTTTGGCGGTAGAACAAGAAGTTTCCCAGAAACTTATGCCGTATATATGTTGGGACTTTGTAAGGGAAAAGTGCCAAAGGTCACCACTTCTACCAAGTACGAACCTGACATACAATGTTCGCAACGATTCTGGACAACGTTTGCAAGTTTGCAATGATTCTAGAAATTCACGGTGCTTCGGCTAACAGGGATGTAGGTTTGTTATAAGTCTATTATTTGGAGTGATTAAAAGGGGTAATTTTGGAAGTTTAAAGTGTGGGAAACTTTTTTTTCTTCTACTTTTTAAAGTAGTACTCCCTCCGTTCCAAATTGTTTGTCACTTATACTATTTTGGGATGTTCCAAATTGTTAGGGGGTGTTCCACTAACAAAAAACTGTTAGTCAAAACAATATTTACTCAATCTTCCAAAATAACCCCCTTGCCAACAATAATAATTTCAGTCAAAAGTTGAAATATAAGGCCATTGTTGGAAATTAATGAATTTGTTTAATGTGAATGCATTTATTGAATGCAATTATTACATGTCTACTTAAAAAGTTGGAATTCCCAAAAGTAACCAGCAATTTGGAACGGAGGGAGTAGTAGATTAGACTTTAATTTGGAGCTTTAACAAGGACGGAAGTGGGTGCAATTTGAAAAGTACAAGTGAGAAATAAGAAAGAACTACATTCCTATAGAAGCTTTAGAAGGCAGCGGATCCCCTGTCCAAGAAATGCTGTCCCACCCTCCTGTCCCACCCCTCAAATGCTGCCACCTAGCACAAAACCCTCCCCCTTTCAACCCCTAACTCTGTTACAACTCCTCCGTTAACTCACAACCCCTTTTCTCCTCCACATTACCTTTCACGTTTTTTTCCTCTGCAGGTGCCAAAATTGGAGCAGACCAAATTATTGGTGGAGACTAAAATTTTATAGTTTCTCTTGCCTATTTTAGGTCCCAAAATGTTGATTCAAACCGCGGGTTATTTTTAATTGTTTTTATTTTAGCACTTGTAAAAATTAGCTAAATCGAATATTTGTAAGGACTCTTTAAGCATTCGTAGGGCTTTACAAAAAATGGGTAAAAACTTGTTTTCTCTGAACGATTGGGCACTTTGATTTGCTCTGAAATCAGCTTTGAGTCCTTCATAGCGGCGATTATCAACTAACCTTTGAAAATTTTGGAAAAAATTGCAACAAATCATTGTTATTGGGGAAAATTATCCAAATGGTTCCTGTAGTTTCACCTGAGTCTCGATTTAGTCCCTCTAGTTTCAATTGCACTCCAACGAACCCTATAGTTTCAATTTTGGTCGAATTGAGTCCCCAACGTTAACTTATGTTAGCAAACTTAACGGAAATCCCAATTTGCGGGTTTTTTTAGGGTTGAACTCGTCTTTTCACCCACCCTTCTTCTTCCTCAATTTGAAGCCCTAACCCTAAATGGGCCCGGTCCATGGCCTCCAGTGCCGGATTGCGCCGTAATGCCGACCCGACCTCCCATCTCTCTCTCTCTCTCTCTCTCTCTCTCTCTCTCTCTCTCTCTCTCTCTCTCTCTCTCTCTCTCTCTCTCCCCACCGTAGTCCACCTTTGTAAGCCCTAAACCACCATAACCGAAAATCCATCTCATCTTTCACACCCCAATTGGCAAACCCATTCTCTTCCCCAACCCGACACCACCAATACCCACACCACCGAGACCTCCATAACCCGACCTCCTATCTCTCACAAATCGATCCCCGTATCTCTCTCTCTCTCTCTCTCTCTCTCGGTTCCACAAAACCCACCAAATACTCCTCTCATCCGAACCAAACCAACCAAAACCCACCCTTTCCAGGACTGATTGGTGAAGATTTTGGTGGTTTGGTTGGTTTGGTTTGGGTGAGAGGAGTATTTGGTGGGATTTGTGGAACCGAGAAAGAGAGAGAGATATGGGGATCGGTTTGTGAGAGATAGGAGGTCGGGTTATAGAGGTCTCGGTGGTGTGGGTATTGGTGGTGTCGGGTTGGGGAAGAGAATGGGTTTGCCGATTGGGGTGTGAAAGATGAGATGGATTTTCAGTTATGGTGGTTTAAGGCTTACAAAGGTGGACTACGGTGGGGAGACAGAGAGAGAGAGAGAGAGAGAGAGAGAGAGAGAGAGAGAGAGAGAGAGAGGGAAGGTCGGGTCGGCATTGCTGCGGAATCCGGCGCCGGAGGCCATGGACCGAGTCGATTTAAGGTTCGGGTTAGGGCTTCAAATTGGGGAAGAAGAAGGGTGGGTGAAAAAGACGAGTTCGACCTCAAAAACTCCCAAATTGGGATTTCCGTTAAGTTTGCTAATGGAAGTTAACGTCGGGGACTCAATTCAACCAAAATTGAAACTACACGGTTCGTTGGAGTGCAATTGAAACTAGAGGGACTAAATCGAGACTCGGGTGAAACTATAGGGACCATTTGGATAATTTTCCCTTGTTATTGTTGGCATACTTTTTAAGCGCACAATGCATGCTCTCACTACGTTGAGTGGTGGTCATATCTGCACAAAAAGTTTGCCTCCCATAATTCTTATGTTAAACAAGCAAATGAATCTTGCAAATACACCGCTAAGATGTATAGCACCATTTTGGTAAATATGTCATATACACAATCGGTGGACTGTTCCTGACCACAGTGTAACCAATGCTTTTGTCATTGCAGGATCTTGATCTGTAAGTATAGTTCTAGGTATCTTTCCACTCATAGCCTTAGCGAAAGTATCAAATAACCAAATGAAAGATTCAGCAGACTCGTCATATAATAACGCAGCACCAAAAATAGTTGTTTGCTTATGATGGTTTACCCCAACAAAGATCGCAAAAGGTCTGCCATCCTTGTTTTTCCTATATGTCATATCAAAACAAACCACATCCCCAAAGTTAGCATAATCAGCCATCATCTTTGCATCTGCCCAAAAAATATTGGTTATCAAATCATCCTCATCTACTTCTATGGCATGATAGAAATTAGGGTCCTCTAGTTGCATTTTTTGCAAATACTCCAAAACACCGCCTATATCACCTACTTTCATTTGTAAAGTTCTCTTAGAACGCAAGTAATTTTAATAATCTTGAGGAATAAACCCGAGACTCACTCGCCCACCAACTTCTCTAGCCATAAACTCAACTATTGCCCTTGGAGCTACACCGGAATCGTTTGCCATATCTGCTTGAGCTGCTTAGGCAACACTGAACTTCCGGTGAGACCTATGTAAATGAGTCTTACTTGGAGTACACACCGTATGACTATGCACAGGAGCAAATTTAGCAACGTAGTATTGTTTTGTCTCCCGACAATATTTAATCTTCATTCGTGCCAAACAACCAAATCTTGTCTCAGGGTGGTGAGATTTAACAATAATGTCGCGTTTATCTTTTCCCCAATTACCTTCACAAGAGCAACAAAAGATCCTAGTTACTATCCTCCCGCTCTTGTCTTTATGCTCTTTACTTCTACGCACACTAAATCCAACTTTGTAGGCCTAGGCATTATAAAATTGATATGCTCCCTCTTCCGTCATAAATTTCATGCCAACTTTCGGAATTGCCTCATTACAAATCTTGGAGTGAACAAAATTTATATCACCTGTTAGATCATCTGAGTTATTTGATTCATCTTGCTCCCCGTCATCTTCCATAGGAACATCCATGTTCAAGAAGGCATCATCATCTTCAAACTCCAACTTACGCCGAGACCAAGACTCGTCTCTTGCACTGTCCAGAACATATAAATATGTTAAGATCCAAAATTAGGGTTTTGATTTTTGTCGTTGGATAGTATAATAGAGTGTAAGTTGAACAAAACACATAAAAAATTTGGTACCCAGTTGTGGTGGGGTAGGTTTTCGACTAAGGAAAGCAAGCCACCGAAAGTCGAGCTGAGTAGGGTTCCGGCGAGAACACCTGCAAGGCTCAAAGAACGTTAGGCTACCCGACCGGGGTTTGGCCGGAGTACCCCTCTGATGCTTAAGTCAGAGACTGAATATGCGAGAAGAGAGGAAACTAGGGTTTTGTGACTATGATTGTGTGTACCTTTAGTTGAGGGTGAAACCCCTTTTATAGGCTCTCTTCATTTGGCGTCCAAGATACCTAGTCCGTCCGGGATACACTCGTATCCCTAAATCTCCGGAGCTTCGCCTTTATCGGGATACTTAAGCTTGATGATGCTTATCAAGGTAGCTTCCCCAATTACGGCGGACTCGTCTCAGTAGCTTCCCCGATTAGGGCAGACTCCAATCTCCACTAAATCTCCGTATCCGGAGCTCCGTTTTTATCGGGATACTTGATGATGCTCATCAAGGTAGCTTCCCCGATTAGGGCGGACTGCTATCTCGAGTAGATCTATCAAGCATCTTCTAGAATCATCTCTACGCCGCCCGGACTTTTACTCCGCCCATTGAGACGGTCCATCCCAACTGGGCCTAGTCTGACCAGGTCATGCTCCTTCCTAGCTCGCTCCGCTAGTTTAGCCCAATTATTTCGGGGGCCTAAAATCCGGCCCACCTCATTTGCCCCCCAGCCTTTGGCACCGTGACCACAAGGCTAGGTGGTAAAGGATGTTTATTCCAACCTTGTTAGGTCACGCCCATTCTTTTTATCGGTCAAATCCAACCGAGTAGAATTTGCAATCATATACTTTTTGCATGCCGCACTCCGAAAAATATGCCAAAAAAGGAAAAAATAGAATTAATCTAGCCAAGTCCGACCACTTTATTTTGTCCAGTAAAATTCAGTTTTGTTTGTTACCTAGCGTAGTTTCACCAAAAAAATGAAATAGAGAAGGTGAAACTATTGTAGCGTCACCAATAGGTAGCCTCTCCAAAAAAAAATTATAAGTAGTAACGCGTTCTTAGCTTCTCAATTTGTGAGAGCAAGATAAGAGACTCCCTTTTTCATCCATGGTCCCATTACCAATTGTCTCCTGGACGTTGGAACTAAAATATATGGAAAAAATTATATAGACAACCCATTTGTCTCCTTTTGATAGCTTCTGATTTGCAGCATTCCAAAAGTGAGGACAAGAAAATGAGAGTGAAATTTGAAAAAAATTCACCCCATTATTCATAGTCCACCATGGCCCCACCATAGAACCATGTTCATCCCAAAGAGAAAATAGGAAATGAAGGTGCAATTGTTGGGACTATTTCTCTTCTCTCCCATTTCCGTGAAAGCAAGAGCGTAGGCCCCACCATCATATCACATGGGAAAGTAAAGACAGAGAATGAGAAGGTGAAACTTGGTGAGTGTCTCATTTTAGATTCTCCAACGGGGACTTTCTCCTCAAGTTGAGAGTACCTTCACGTTCTCCAAAGACCAATAACACTTTTTGATGGGGTCCCACTCAGAGTTTTAAACTCTCCGTGCACCAGCTATCTAATTTTCCCAAAAAGCATTCTCTTTGTAGATTCACAACTTCACTTTCACAAATACCCAGTGGTTTCTAGTCTTTTTCCATTGTTTTTCTTTTTTCTTCGTGAGAGAAAGGAAAGTGAAAGCCCCACTCCACTGCCAAATTCTTGCAGTAGCCTCTCCCATTTGGAGTTTCACACGCTCTAAGGATCTGCTGAAAAAAGAGAGAGTAACGCAAATGGTGTGAGAACACCTTCCCCTTCTCCAAAAGACCAGCAACCCCTATTTGATTGGGATTCACTCAGACACCAATGCTCCACAGATCCGTTCTACGTCCAGCGCAGTGGATTACTGGTCCATTTAACCAGGTGTGTACTGTTGTGGAACCCTCATGTCTTGTTCTTTTCGTTTTAGCAAATACTCCACTTTAGAATTGTTGTGAGAGCATAGGTGTTAGAGCATCTCTAATTTGGACCTTCTCCACATTGTCCCCTTTTGCTTTTGTTTGCCAGATCTAGACCGACTCCGTGCTTGGGCGTTCTGGAGATGAACTAGCGTAGCTCCAAAAACCGTATGCGGCAGCTTGGCGATGTACTGGTACAATATCCACTGAGCCCAATGCCATGTTAGCTTCTCCTTGCAGCTTCTTTTTATTGGACCGACTGATTTCCAACGTTTGTGACACTATTAATCCATGCGTGAATCCTAACTCGGTCGACCACCGCAAGCTGCGAACTAGCTAGTGACTGCGATGACATGGTATAAAGCTTAGCGCAAGCCCTTTGTTTTTTTTAAAAAAAAAATACTACAGTAGTACTTCCAAAATCTTATTGAAATTTTGAATTCTCGCCACCCTTTTTTCTCAAGTATAAAGGGAAGAAACCACCCCACCCACTTCATTCTCTCATTTTATTTTCCAAGAGTAGTGTGAGGGCTCTCCATGGGGTTTGCTTAGGAGTTTTGGTGGTTCATCATTTGGAGAATCAAGTGAGTTCTCCACATTTTTTCTTTGCCTTTTTTGTACCTCTCTTTGATGTGATTGAGATTTTTTATGAATATCATGCAATTTCATTGAGTGCCTTTGAATGTCTTTGAGTTTTCCGTTGAATGTGGTTGAGTTTGCTGGCGATTCTTTGAGTTTTCTGGTGACTCTCTTGAGTTTTCCGACGACTCTCTTGAGTTTTTCGGTGACTCTCTTGAGTTTACCGACGACTCTCTTGAGTTTTCCGGCCACTCTCTTGAGTTTTCCAGCCATACTCAAAGTTCTTCATTTGATCTCACAATGGGAAAATATAGGTGTTTGTTAGAATCTCCTGGACACATTGATGCTTTTAGGGTAGCATACAACATTCCAAAAAATGTAGAATTTCGATTGCTAGGTTCCGAAGAGAACCTCTTAGGTTCACCTTCAACTGTGGTATTCCCCGTGGTTTCCATCGTAGAAGGTGGAGTTCGATTTCCACTTGACCCACTCCTTTTATGCTTTCTCCATCGACTTAGTTTAGCACCTACACAAATTTATTTCAACACTTTTAGGATTGTCAATAGTGTGGCCAAGCTTGCACGTAGGGAGAGTCTCCCGCTAGGAATAGAGGAGATACTCTTCTGCTATGAAATTGTTGGTCTTGGTGATGGATCTTTATACTATCTCCGAGCTCGCAAAGGGTTCAAATTGATAGGAGGACTCCCACCTAAAGACAGGTGTCCCGACGATTGGCTTAAAATCACCGGAGAGTATGAGTATGCACTCGGTACTGAGGTCCGTGCTCACAGGCTCCCTTGGAAGGAGGGCGACCCAGGTCCAAACTGGCTTTCTTTTTGCACCTGAATTTTGCATAGCTATCTCTTTCCGGTGCTAATGCTTGTTTCTCCACAGGTTCTCAGGCAAAGAAGAGATCCTTCAACCGCACTAACCTTGCCACTGTAGAAACTGCACTAGCACTCCCCGAGACGCGACGCTCTGCACCATCCCTTCTTCAGTATGCTCCGTCTAACAACATCAACGTTCCACCGCGCCAACGCCACAAATGGTCCGCTCTCACATCTTTTCTTTACGAATCTGAAGACGCAGCTCGCAACTCTAGTACTCACTTTCCTCAGTCTAGCCCACAAGCCTCCTCTAACCGATCATATTTCTCAACTTCAACTCAGTATCCAGGCTTGTGCGAATCTTCCACTATGCCAAGGATTGAGCCGGACCTCGACCTAATGGCCATAGCACCTGGGGCACCAATCATTCCTACTATGCCAACACCACCTTTGGCTCAACCAGTGAGCACCGTAGACGGGGATGGTGCCCATGTCTCTCCAACATCTAGCAAAGGGGATCCTGTGCAAGCTCGATGTGAGTTGCGCAAGAAAAAAAGAGCTAGAGAGGAGTCATAAGAAGTCGAGGAGGTTGTGGTTACTGAGACGCAACACGAGAGCTCACATGTCAACGAGTGGCACCCTCTCCTGACTTACAAAGGCAAGCCTATCACCACAAGTATGTCCTTGCATGAGACTCCGCAAATTGCCGCCGACCTTTCTAGTGCCTTGCTTCTTCCCAAGGACATTGAAGCTCTTGAAAAGATGAACAACAAAAAGCAAGTGAGGTCAACTCTCCACCATCAAGCTTTGGTGAGTGTTTCCCAACTACTTGTAGCTTCTCATGTTATGTGAGGATTCTTATAGTTGTCAATGTTTCCAAACAGGCTTTCCAGTGTCTTGCTTTGCACTCTCTCGCCTAAAAGCTGGAGAAGAGGAAATGGAGACTCTAAAGTTCCAGAACAAAGAGCTTCATCTTGCGCTAAGCAAAAACAAAGAGTCTGGGGTGAGGGCTTTACTTGAGGCTAATGAAGCAAAGCACAAGGCCGAACAAGAAGCTGAGACGCTAAAGGCCAAAGTAACTGAGATGGAGCGTGCCATGGCGGCAATGAAGTTTAACCAACAGACCTTGGAAGATCAAGCTTACAACGAGGGTGTACAAAAGACCACTGAGAAATTCAAGAATGATGTTCTCAAGGGTCGCGAAGCACTTTTCTCCAATGGGTGGACCGCCTCACTCAAGAAGGCAGGAATCCCTAAGGATTCTGGTTATTACACTGTGGAGTATCCGTTTGAGTGTCCTGATGTAGTTCCACCTCCAGCCTTGGCTTCCACCGCCGTTACCTCTAGTGCCCAAGTCGCTTCAGAGACCTTTGACTGGTTTCTTGTTGAGCTGGGCCGGTGAAGCCTCTTCCTTTGGGGCTTATATATTTTACCGTATCTATGGTCGTGCTCCATTTTGTTCAGCTGTGGGGCGACCTCCGTATGTAGTAGGATCTTCATTATGCACTATGTATTCTTTTGTCGCTCTTTGAAGCATTTCAGAATGATATGTTATGTAATTCGTCTTTGTTAAACACTTAGAATGATTTCTAGAATGTGATTCTAGATGTTTGCGTTGCTCATATGTAGTCCGTCCTTATTGGACAATCTGTCCTTGTTGGACACTGATGTTATTAGTTTCCGTTGGTTCCTATCCGATCCAACTCTTGGCCAATCCAGCCAAACGAAAACGTATGATCCACTAAGCTAGTCCACTCAGCACTCCAGGGCTTTACAACTTAAAAGAAATTAAAGAAAGCTTTATTTAAGTATTTATCCACCCTTTCCCCCAAATGAGGGTTGGGTAAGCCTATCTAGCTTCCCCTTCCATCCCCACTCCGGTTTGGTAGCACCAAACTAGGAGGACAAGAAATAGATATTCTGGCCTAACAAGGCCTCCATTCATGCAATAAACATAGCTTCACTTAAGTAGAGTACACAATGGAAAGAAAGAAATCCGGCTTTTATTCCATTTTAAATAATAAGCATACTATGATTACATTGAAGCAATCTTTATTGAAGTAAGCTACCTAAACGACTCAAGCAATCCAAGCTACTCTACTAATCCAAGCGACTCTTGCTACGCTACCAACTAGGCTATTGTTTCTATGCAAAATACTTAATGATAAAATTTTCTGAGATTGGCCACATTCCAAGGTTTGGGTACCTTATAGCCCTCTAGATCTTCAAGATAGTATGCGCCAGGACCTGCCTTAGAAATAACCTTGTAAGGCCTCTCCCAATTGGAGCCAAGCTTTCCTTCTCCGGGGACCTTAGTATTCCCCATCACCTTTCTTAGAACCAAGTCCCCTGGCAGAAACCCTCGAGGGCGAACCTTCTGATTGTAACTTTTGGCAAGTTGTTGCTGGTAAGAAGCAAGCCACACTAGCGTCGCCTCTTTCCTTTCCTCGAGCAGGTCGAGGTCTTGTGCCAACACTTGCTGATTATTGTCCGTATTAAATGCCTCAGTCCGGATAGTAGGGAAGCCAATTTCCATAGGTATCACAGCCTCCGTTCCAAATGCCAAAGCGTATGGAGTTTCCCTGGTGCCACGCCTTGGAGTGGTTCTGTATGCCCATAGCACACTGGGGAGTTCCTCCACCCACTTTCCCTTAGCTTTCTCAAGGCGCTTCTTGATACCATTCAAAACAAATTTGTTGGAGGCCTCAGTTTGGTCATTGCTCTGTGGGTAGGCAGGGGTAGAGGTGTGAAACAGAATGTTAAGGTTAGAGGAAAGCTGTTGAAACTACTTTCCAACGAACTGAGTCCCGTTGTCAGAGATCAACGTTCTTGGAATTTCAAACCTGGTGATTATGTTCCGCCACACAAAATTTTTGACGTCCACTTCTCTAATTCTAGCCAGTGGCTCCACTGCGATTCACTTGGTAAAATAATCCGCGGCAGTGTTCAAGAACTGGTTTTTTCCAGGAGCTTTAAGGAGAGGTCCAACCAAGTCCAAACCCCACTGTGCAAAAGGCCAAGGACTGGGCATCAAATCTCTCATAGGTTGATGAATGAGTGGAGAGAACTTTTGACACTTCTCACACTTTCTCACATATTGTTCTGCGTCCCTCTGCATGTAAGTCCACCAATAGCCTTCTGTGATGGCACGATGGGCCAACGACCGTCCTCCAGTGTGGCATCCACAGAGCCCTTCATGCAATTCATACAAGCCTTTTTGTACGTGGTCTGGATGAACACACTGAAGGTATGGCCTAGTATAGGACTTCCTGTAAAGCTTTCCAGATGGAGCTAGCCAAAACCTTGCAGCCTTCACCCGTAGTTTATGAGCTTCTCTCTTGTCGGTTGGCAGTATGTCATCCTTGAGGAAGGCTATGATTGGATCCATCCAACTTGGACCCAGATTTGCCGGGAGGACTTGATGTCCATCTTGTACCATGATGCTTGGGCGAGGTAAGAACTCAATTGTGATTGCCCTTGGAGTCTCAAAGTCCATAGCTAAAGCCAAACAAGCCAAGCATCTGCGTGCCGATTGAGTTCGCGAGGGACTTGCTCCACTCTGATGCTCTTGAATTTTTTAAGCATCTCTCGAGCCTTCTCCATGTACTCTGCCATCCTGTTATCCCTTGCCTCATATTCACCTGATAATTGGTTTACGACCAATTGAGAGTCGTTGTACACCAACAACTCCTCGGCTCCCAGGTACTCCGCCCTTCTAAGTCTGGCCAAGAGGGCTTCATACTCCACCTCATTGTTGGAGGCTGGGAAACCCAACTTCAAAACTTGTTCAAAAACCACTCTATCGGGGGATATGAGAACCATCCCTGCTCCAGACCCCTTGTTGTTAGAAGCTCCATCCACGAAAAGCTTCCAAATTTCTCCAAAGAACAACTTCCATGTCTCAGATGGTGTATGCCCCCCGAGCTCAGTGTCCAAATTGTTGACACCTGAGGTCGGTAGTTCGTCTAATCGAACCTCCAGGGGTGTAAGTTCTGCAACAAAATCAGCCAGCACCTGTGCTTTAATGGCGGTCCTTGGTTGATACCGGATGTCGTACTGGCCCAACTCGACCACCCAATGAGAAATTCTTCTAGAAAAATCAGCCTTTCTAAAAAGAGCTTTCAAAGGGTACTCAGTCAGGACCACAATGGTGTGGGTCTGAAAGTAGTGCATTAACTTTCGAGAAGCCACCACCAGCGCGAACACTAGTTTTTCCAGTGGCAAATATCTAGTTTCTGCATCAATAAGGGTTTTACTGATATAGTAGACGAGAATTTGATCTTTACCTTCTTGCCTGACTATGACTCCACTAACAACATGTGGAGAAACAGCGAGATATAGGTATAGGTCCAATCCAGGGCAAGGCGTCGATAAGAGCGGTGATGTGGCTAAGTATTTCTTCAAGTTCTCTAGTGCCTTGTCGCACTCTTCTCCCCACTCAAATCTGGCCCTTTTCTGTAAAAGCTGGAAAAAAGGCCTGCACTTATCCGAAGATCGGCTGATGAAGCGATTTAGGGCGGCCGCCATTCCTGTTAGCTTCTGAACTTCTTTCGGTGTGTGTGGCCGCTCTAAGGCTTGTAAAGCCCTAATCTGGTCCAGATTAGCCTCTATACCTCTGTGTGTTATCCTGTACCCAAGAAACTTCCCTGATCTTACCCCAAAGGCACACTTCGAGGCATTCAGGCGAAGCTTGTGGCTTTTTAGTATTCCAAACACCTCTTCTAGGTCTCTGAGGTGGTCTCCACTCTTTTTTCTTTTGACGACCATGTCGTCTATGTAAGCCTCCATTGTCTTGCCAAGTAGTCCTTCAAACATCCGGGTGATCATCCTTTGGTAGGTGGCCCCTGCATTTTTTAGACCAAATGGCATCACCTTCTAGCAATACACTCCACGAGGCGGTCTTCTCTTGATCTGAGACATCCATCACAATTTGGTGATAGCCGCGATAGGCATCGAGAAAGCTCATGCGTGCATGTCCTGCAGTTGAGTCCGCAAGTTGGTCGATCTTTGGTAATGGGAAGCTATCCTTGGGGCATGCTTTGTTAAGACTTGTAAAGTCTACGCGAACCCTCCACTTTCCATTTTTCTTCTTGACGACGACCGTGTTAGAGAGCCATTTAGGGTAGAGCACTTCCCTAATTGACCCTGCCTCCAGAAGCTTATCTACTTCCTCAATCACTGCCTCTGCATGGTGGGCGGCCGACCTTCTGCTCTTTTGAATGACAGGCTTATAAAGCGGGTTGACGTTCAATTTGTGGCAAATAAACTCTGGGTCAACTCCCACCATCTCATAGGGCGTCCATGCAAACACCTCCAAATTTTGCTTGAGGAAGCCAACCAACTGGTCCCTCTCCATACGATCCAAAGAGGTTCAAATTAGAAAGTACCGCTCCGGGTCGTTCTCATTGATGTAGACCTTCTCGAGGTCCTCCACTACTTTCTCAACCGTGCCACGTCCAACATGTTGATCAAGGATCTCCACCACTTGCACATGTTTGAATTTTGTTTTGTTTTTTACTGAGGCCATGAAGCACTATTTTGTCGCCACCTGGTCCCCAAGCAGATCTTCTACTCCGTTCAGGGATAGATATCTCACCACCTGATGATAGGTGGAGGGTACTGCCTTGAATTTGCGAATCCATGTCCTCCCCACAATTGCATTGTATGTGGATGGTACGTTCACCACCATAAACTCAATGTCATTCTGAACCGACCCTATAACTACTGGAAGAGTCACTTTGCCTAAAGGCCAAACAGGGCTCCCATTGAATCCAACCAATGGCGACTGAGTTGGGATGAGTTGTGAATCCTTGAGGCCTAATTGTTTGTAAAGGTCGAAGTACATTACTTCACAAGAGCTTACCTGGTCCACCAAGATTCATTTGACATCGAAGCCTACAATCCGCATTGTCACCACGAGGGCGTCATCATCGGGATGCTGAATGCGCTCCAAATCCTTGTCTGAGAATGTAATTGCAAAATGGTCCGTGCTAGGTGTGGACGGCCCCCTCCGGAAGGATCTCGATCGATTCGGAGTCGCCACCCGGGTTTTAGCGGATTGTCCCCGAGGAACCGAACATCGATTGACTCGTGCCTCATTCAATGGATAAGGAATACTGGTCCGTCATCACCATACTATCTTAGGTTCGGGAGCTCAGTTACGAGAGGGGAAGGGTTTTACGGCACCCCCCTCGTCTTACCTGCTGGCTATAGAGAACAAAAACCTAATCTATTCTTTTATTTGAATATTGAAGTACTAATTTGTAAGGACTCTACCAAGCCACCCAAGATTTCCAACGGACTTTTGACTTACAAAAATTATGGCACATTTTCTTTTCCGGTGTTGATCGACTTTAATTATTTTACCAAAAAGTCACGTATATGGATTATGATTTCATAGCCGATTAAATTGTTGAGAATATAAATAAATAATATAGTTACCCCTCTCTCTAACAGCTTAGGATTTTAGATGAGTTGGTGGTTAACAATTTAATATGGTATCAGAGCAGGCAATAGATCCTGTGTTCGAACCTCACCGCCAACCCATTTATTAAATATTCGCACGTGTTTAGCCCGCTTATAGATGAGAGTCTGGCTACACGTGAAGGGCGTGTTGAGAATATAAATAAATAATATAGTTACCCCTCTCTCTAACAGCTTAAGCTTTTAGATGAGTTGGTGGTTAACAATTTAATATAAATCACCATGGGAAATTAGAATTAAGAGGAGCACATGGGAAATAAAATTGTTACTCTTTTATTTAATTGATTCAGTAACTCATACACTTTGTCATTGAAAATTTAAGGCTTAACTACTGTTTTGGTCCTTGAAAAATGCCTCATGTTTCAATATCGTCCTTGTAAGTATTTCTATGTCAATTTAGTCCTTGTAAAAACTTTGCGATTTCAATGTTATCCTTCCGTCCAATTTGTGACGGTAAAATCCTATGTGGATAACGGGATCCTAGTCAGACAAACCCCATACCCCACTTGAAATCCCCATCCTCACTTTAAATCCCTAAATCGATGAAACTCTCTCTCTCTCTCTCTCTCTCTCTCTCTCTCTCTCTCTCTCACACACACACACACCCCAAATTTCCAATTCAAGCAGAGGTCCAATAAGGGGACCACTTTGCTACTGTGGATTTCTGGCCATCAGGGGCACTTCGTGGACACCCAAAAACCCATCTCAGAGATTTTACGCATGTCACGACTTCTACGTTGCTAAGGCTTGCGATTTCTTTGAATGGTTGGATGACAAAATCTGCGAGCGTGGGAAGATGGTTATTCTCCCACTAAGGAATGAAAACATTGAGCTTCGTAGAAGAATTGCAGAGTACGAGAGGAAGATTGCAGAATAAGAGGGCATAGAGGATAAGCTGAAAATGTATGAGGCAATGGAGTTGAAGGTGAATGTGGAAGAGCAACAGAATGAGAAGTTGACATTGAAGGTAATGGAGGAAAAGATGAAGGGATATGAGCAAAAGCAAAAGCTTTTGTGCAAACTGGTTGTGGTTCTCTCATGTTGTATATGTATGTATTTGGCAATGAAGTCAGTGGGTGGAGGTGGTGGAAGTAGGTACCTTGCGTTGGCTGGTTTAGTTTAGTTTTAGCATATTGGCAGGTTGGAATGGTAGTTGTAATGGCCACTTTTGTTTTTGTGATTGTAATGGCCACTTTGGTTTTGTGATTGTAATGGCCTAATGGCATAGTTGGTTAATGCAAATTGTGATGCCCATTCCATCTCCATTACTCTGCATAATATCATATCCTCAAAACAAGCACTAACAAACTAACAAAGCAAAAACAGAGTCTAACAAACTAAATTCATCAACCAGTCCTTCGTTACCAAACAGGTTCCATCAACCATTCAAAAAGAAGTCTGAAATGCTTCTACATAACAGGCCTAGATAATATCATATCTTCATGCCTATCTTCCATACAAAAAGATGAACCAAACTACCAAACAAGATTCATCACAAAAATATAATCCAACATCAGATAAGGCCAAGCATGACATCAATATTTAGTGTTATGGAAAGTGGAGGAGGTTGAATTCTGGCAATCTACAATTGGAAAGCTTAGATTTAAGCCTCTTTGGTCTAGGGCTTCCTTGTTTCTCCCTCAATGACCCATGGCAGGTTGCTTTATTCCTTTTTCCTTTCGTCATTGGCTGCCTGGTTGGAGCTGCCTGGCTTGCAGGGGTTGGAGCTAGCTGGCTTCTAGGGGCTGTCTGCCTTCTTGGAGCTGCCCGCCTTCTTGGGGGCTTTGTCCCACTTGGTGGTTGGGTGCTTTCCTAGGTAGTAGGAGCAGAGGAAGAAACAGCTTGGCTGTTTTGAGTTGGATGAGAACCACTTGCATTGTTCCCTCCCACCACCACCTTACAGGTCCTTCTATTGTGTCCAGGCTTCTTACATTTCTGACACACTGTAGATGGTTTCTTCTTGGTTCCACTACCACTTGCTTCAGCCCTATCCAAGTGCCTCCCACCACCCCTTTACAAGTCCTCTTATTGTGTCCAGTCCTTTTGCATTTCTGGCATACGACAATGGTCCCACTCCTCCTCTATTTGGTTCCCTTTTTTGGTTCATCAGGTTCTCTTCTTCTTAGTTTCTTGGGCCTAACCAGTTGGTCTTCTTTGTGGTGGTGGTAATATAGGTGGATATCCAGTTGATGTCCACATGTTGGGGCCATTTATGGGATATATCAATGGGGCATAGCAGGATTTGTATGTCTCCACCTTGTACTAATCACTGACATACCCCTCTACATCAAACATATTATCAGTACAGATTCAAATTCATTCATTGGAGTATCCAGTGGGGGTGGGGGTAGGGGTAAAGATTGTATGTTATCAGGTACATCCTCTATCACATGTTCCACATACATTTCTACCTACTCATGGCCCCTAACTGCCACACACATGTCCATAGCATCAGTGGCTATAAGCCTGAGGCCCTCATCCAAATTACGATTAGGAACCCTATACCACAACAATTTATGTTTTGAGTTACCAAGCCTCCGCACTATATCTTCAGCCTCAAGTTTGGACCATATATCTTCGTCACAGTCATCAACATGGTTGACTACTCCATTCGCATACCTAGTAGGGTTCATGGCAAAGTATCCACCATGGTGGACCTCTACAGTGAATATAGGAGAACCCATCTGACAAATAATTGAATATAGTGTATGTATTAGTATAAAGACAATGACTGAATGGGACCACATGAATAAAAAAGAAAAGTGCAGCATTTACTTTACTGGTGACTTTAAAAATTGGAAATTTTGTGAATGCACTACTTTTTCCAACATTGTGGTCCTACTAACCATTAATATAAACCCTAAACATATATAAAATACAGATTCTTTGAGGTACAGAAGTTGAGGTCAGAAAAAGCATACTGGGAAGCAAGAAATACACCAAACTGGAGGCTTCAAGCTTCTACTTTATCTCCTTAGGGTTCGAGCTTCAAGCTTCAATCCTTTAGGGTTCGATCATCTTCATAGGGGCGTCGAGGTGTGATGAACAACAAAAGAGGAAGGAGAGTAAGAGTGATTGTGGTGGCATGAAAGCCCTAGATGAAGAAGAGAAGAAAAGGTGATACTTCGATCTGGGGATTTCAAGTGGGGTATGGGTTTTGTCTGACTAGGATCCCGTTATCCACATAGGATTTTACCGTCACAAATTGGACAGAAGGATAACATTGAAATCGCAAAGTTTTTACAAGGACTAAATTGACACAAAAATACTTACAAGGACGATATTAAAACATGAGGCATTTTTCAAGGACCAAAACAGTAGTTAAGCCAAAATTTAATTTTTTATCTGTTACAAAAAACACACGATTTTATTTCATGTCTCCGTTCTTAGCACGGGTTCATGCTAGTCTAATATATTATTGCAGAATGGGTTTTCATGGGGAGGATTATGGATGCGACAAGTGGCAGGAAATAAGTGGATTGTCAATGGAGTTTTTAGTGGGCACATTTGACATAATCTTTTTAGCACTCGTAAAATGAATCCAAGCACAGGATATATAA
The DNA here is from genome assembly GCA_016920895.1 of Vaccinium myrtillus. NCBI lineage: Eukaryota > Viridiplantae > Streptophyta > Magnoliopsida > Ericales > Ericaceae > Vaccinium > Vaccinium myrtillus. Next base: position 17,400,831 of record CM029274.1, read on the forward strand.
TTAAAAAATTTACCTTATTTTTTCCCCTTTCAAGGATATTTTTTTGAATTAAACTTTTATTGATTTGCCGTACCTAGATACGGTGAACGCATATAAATCGAAAATTTAACGCAAGCAGAAATTTATTTGATATTATTTTATTGTCTATGTGTACTTGGAATCGTCCCGTTCATAGCACGGATCTTACGCTAGTTAGTACTTAAGTCAAATAGCGTACAAATAAAATATTGTACCAAGGGAGATAGACATCTTCACACGGTTTAAGGGTTCTATCGCCACTTGGTGCTTCAAAAAATTTTCTTCTCCATATATATTGGTGTAGTAACTAAACGCTTTATAGTGGAGCCCACGCCAATGGGAAAGCCGGCGGTGCTCACTTGCACTTAATACCCTGTTCCTTTACATGAGGCTAACGGTGCCTCCCTCTCACACAATGACAGCTGAAAAGCCCACTTAGAAATAGTCATTTACAAACCACTTCCCTTCAGTTGAAACCATTTATCCTACGGCCCATGGGCTCAACAAAGGCTTTGATCCGCTTCATGGAGACATTTAAGGCCTCTTTCGAGACATTCGCAAAACAAATCCGAAACCAACAGGCCCAGGGCTTACATTCAGCCCAACTTTGCAATCAATCTTTTTCCAAAGCTCCATTTCCCCTTCAAAATGAAATATCCGTTAGCAAATGCCTCATGTCGGCCTCAAAAAAAAAAAAAAAAAAAAGCCCAGCATTGCTCTCCAAACACTTTATCTCCACATTCAAAAGCCCACCTATTGGCATTTCCTCTCTCTGTTTAATCCTCCTCTTGTTAGTTTTAATGTAATTTTTCCTGAATCTCTTATCGGCGAGGATTTTCGATAGGAATAACTAGATTTGAGATTTAACGAGCCCAAAGCTAGACATTTTTGCGGCGGCCAACAGTTGTGTTCCGTTAGAGTAAATCAGGCCAACTCGAAAAGCCCGGCAGGCCCAAATCCGTTGTTACTGAACTTTGCATTTTGCACACAAGAAAAAAGCGCTAATGAAAAAATTTCACCCTCTTTTTTCAAAAAAAAAAAAATTACACCATCTTTAACACGACTGGTAACTACTTAGTGCTTAAAACATAGCACGTAGATTAGATAACACGAGAAATTACAACATAAAAAAATCATAATTTGACATTGAACTCCTCCAAGTTGATAACATAGTAGGTAGATTGCCTCCCACGAGAAAGTCTTTAACATTAAAAAAAAAACCCCATAACTTTACATTGCTTGACAAGCAAATGGCAATTCGAGTTTGTTTTCCATTACATGCACCACGGAAAAGTAGCTTCTAGAGTACACGAAACTGCATCTTCGAAAGTAGCCCCATAAATATGCGATCAAGATGAAGCACGCGCAACACTTTTAGGATCTTATTCCCTACAGATCACAAGATAGTCAATGCAACAGTACTTTCTCTATAGAAACATATCTCAATGTTGCACAGCAAAAATGCTGGTAAATCTACTCTTGTTAAAGGGAGTCCATTGTAGACAAAATCCAATTAATGTTAATAAATGGTGAAGAATAACCACAAAGATGATGGAGTGCCTAGAAGTGCTCTAAAGCTAGTTCAGAGTGTCAGACCAATTAAGTTTAAGGGAAGTGTTGGATTATTGAACTTGCCGGGGGGGGGGGGACGAGAAGTTTAGAGTAAAGACTAACTTGTGTGTATGACTGTAATATGCGTACGAGTTTTTCAACACAATGAACTGTGTGATCCTTGTTTCTCTTTTATTCCCAAGAATCCCACCAACAGTGCTATACGTATAAAGTTATAATAATCTTTCTTAAACCATCGATAAGTTAAAAAAAAAATCGATTGGATGATCGTACCTGTTCTCCAAGTGCTCCAGACATTTCAATACCTCATCCATTGGCGTGGCTTTGATTTCGCTGCCATACTGATAGTGAATGACACCAATAAGTCCTCCCCACGGCTCGACAAGAGCACCCCCAATAAAATTACCCTACATCACAGTAAGTGTAAAGTGAAGAACACAGCAAGAAGATCATCAGAATGCTCTATGGTACGCAAAACATAAGCTCAGATAACGAAAAGAACATCAATAAAAGATGAATCAGTATAGGACACATACCCAATTGAAAAATAGGCAATGGTGCCAATAAGATCGAAGCATTAATACAGACAAGGAATACGAACTTGTTACATGCTAATTCTAAAAATGAAAAAAACATAGGGAAATGGACACGGCGGGAGAGACGCGGCAAACATAGTTAAATACTACTTCCAACAGATAATTAGCTGTTCATATGAATACAGCACTCGAACAACAAAACAAATATTATAATTCATTATTTTCACCATTTTTTTTTTTTTTGATAATACAGGTGTCCGGGCAAAAGACAATAGCATGCGCACAATCCAGGAGAGGAAACGCTCCAAATGGGTGACAGGCGTACCGATCAAGTCCAATTCAGCACCTCATGTTTCGAAAATCTAATTATGGGGCAAAGAATATTTATAAACAGATAGTCAGATACCTCAAGTCAATAGTTGATGAGTGGTGTCTATCATTTTTGACACCACTTATCAACCATGACATTTGCAACAAGATACACAATTCGTTGTTCACTTTTATACGTATAAAGATAGCTGACAGCAAGCTATCTTCTAACCTTGTGCAAGCTCACCCATTTCCTTTGCAAAACCTCCGCATCTACAATAGGCTAATATCATAAAAAAAAAATGATCCTTAAGCAGTTCACAATCCACGTAATTCAGAACATACGATAAACACAAAACGAAAAACACTAGTCTCTGCCAAGAATCTAAGACTTGAAACCTCTAGCATCACAAACCTAAAATAACTGGCTGTCAACATCTTTCACTAGACCAACATGACTATACAAAAGATAAGGTCAAATTAAAGAATTCATGCGTTAGGCAATCATATAGGAATACATTGTAACCTCACACACACGGGGGGAGAGAGAGAGAGAGAGAGAGAGAGAGAGAGAGATTTACAACTCCTTCAGGAAATGCTTGTACGACCCGCCCAGAAGTCATTGCATGAGACTGCTTGTTTTTGTTCTCATTCACCACACCACTAAGGAAAAAGGGCAGAACAAGTTATATGGAAACCAATAGTAGTCAGTATAACATCCATCATTTTAAATATATATATGAAAGAAATCCCAGGTCAATCAAATAAACTCTGAGTACCAGATTAAAGCTGGAAGATAATTAAAGTCTATATAGCGCAATTCGGGACCCTGACTGGTACAACCCACAGCCACCCCCCTCATTCCAAAACCCTTTGCAAATGTTGGTACTTTTTGTTGTTCAGGAGACTTGAACTTTATAAAAGCAAACTTCGAAGAAAAATCAGCATCCAACAAGGCACCCTCATGTGTCACTTGTTCACCCAGAACCTTGACCTGCAATTAAACATGAATAACCAAACATGTACATTTCAAGAGACGAGGCATGAACTGTAGTTTGCCACGTCCAAGAGGGCAGAAAAATGATGACAACTTGTTTAAATGACGATGACAAAAGTGTAAATGTTCCAACCTCCACAAAATAAAGAAGAGTCTTTCTTCGATAAGGACATTGTATAACTGGACTAAAAACCCTTTACCCAAATTTGGCCTTTTGGCCAATTATCTGAATAAGAGTCTTTCTTCGATAAGGACATTGTATAAGGGACAATCATGCCAGTAGGACACAAACTAATTCCTTAATGCTAGGAGGACAAATCACCCTCCCGTTCCAAAAATGCCCCAGCTAGCCAATGGAAGTGCCTAAACCCCCAAAACCCTAAGAAAGTGCCTAAACTCCAAAACCTTATGAAAGTGCCTAAACCCCCAAAACTGTATCAAAAGTGCCTAAGCCTCTAAAACCTTATAAAAAGTGCCTAAACTTCTAAAATCCTATGAAACTGTATGATACCCTAAGTGCCTAAAACCAAAATGTCTAAACTCACTGTACCCTACCCCAAAGAGCCTAAAGCCCCTAAAAATTAAACCCCAAAATTAAACCCACCCCTAAAATTGAAGAGAGAGAAATCAGTTTTGTCCCGCACCATCAATTAATACCCACGCATGAGAGAGAGAGAGAGAGAGAGAGAGAGAGAGACGGGCTGGGTGTCAATTGTCGGGGTACCCACGTCCTTCCAATTTGTATGAAAATTCGTGGGCCGTGAAGGGCCTACCGGGTAAATGATTCCACGTGTCATGGGAACATTGATGATTTGATATCCCACCTCTCTCTCTCTAAAAGGTAGCAACCGTGGTGTGTGTGATGGGTTCATTAAGGGTATTTTTGTCTAGTATTAGACCTAAGCCCTCAAAAAAAATTAATTCATGTATTAGAGGCCTTATAATAAGTTAGACTGGACTAAAAACCCTTTAAAGTCCCAAATTTGGCCTTTTGGCCAATTATTTGAATAAAGGAATAGAAAAATGACAAAGGAAGTCAAATACAGTGACTGAGGTGAGCATAAGAGGGAGATCCGGAAATAAATCAAAGGCATCAATCCCTGAATGTATTAATCAGTAATCACCCCCACCCACTTAAAACCTTCAAAAACACCTAAGAAACAAAAAGAATCTTGTAAATATATGCAACCAGATCATGGTAAGCATAAAAGACCTCGATTTGCATACCTATTATCATATTTTTTCGAAATGGTCTTTTTCCTATAAGGATATATCTAGATCAATACGAAGCCTCGCAATTCGAAACACGATAAGCAGCAAAATACACATGTTTCACAAAGACCTCTTTCTGTCAAGACTCAAGAGTATCTCAAGTAATACATATGGTCCTTTTGCAAAATGCAATTCATGATAAGTTACCATATGAATGCCATACATAATGTACAATTTCTGCCAACTATTTTTCTTTAACGTACTTAAATACACTCTCGGAGCATTGATAATGGTTTCGAGTTTAATTTCTTTAAGAGGAAGAAAACTTCTTTTGCTTTGTCCACATTCTTGGTATTAACTTTGGGAACCATTTGAAAACTTAAAGTTGCGACTTAAATGTTATGGCACTTAATTTGGTGTATTCAGAGACCACAGGGCACATATTACACCACTACATTGAATGAGAAACATTTTGAATGCAAATTAGTCAAGGCATAATGGCATATGACCAGCCGTTTTAGAGTTCATCTTAATGGTACCGAGTATTGACGCCAAGGTTCTAAAACTCGCTACTCGTTCCCAGGTCGGTCGGGGACCTTCGAGCTTCCAGCCCGAGTACTCGGCCTTCGAGAAATTACTCGGTTAGGGGTCTATTTGTAATTTTTAAGATTTTTATGGGGTTAATATGATATTTCTTAAAAATGTCGGGGTAAAGTGTAATAAAAAAAATTGGGATAAAGTGTAATTACTGAAATTCACAGCTTTAGAGGGTCACAGCTGTACAGGAACAGTTGCACTTGTACCGAAATAAAAAAAGAACAGTACGTACAGCACTAAAAATACAAACTGATTGTAATTTGTTCACTATAATGGTATAATTAATTAGTTTATGTATACAATTAGTCTATACTTTTGTAAAAGAAAAAAAAAAGAATATAAAGATTTACACATTACACTTGTCATATATGTGGCCATGGCCACTGCCACAGGCCACTGTACATACAACACACGTTTCAGTTAAAAAAATAAAAAATAAATTACGCAAGTGATAAAAAGTTACACTTGTTCTCCACTTCTCCTGTAGATACATACAGAATTACAGAGAGAGAGAGAGAGACAGCGAGAGCATACGATCACGCCGACGGTGACTGGTGCGGCAGCGGTGACTCCAATTGACGACTGACGACCAGTGGAGAAGAGAAGAGTCGACTCAATTTCTGGCCCAATTTCAGTCTTCTGATCGAAGAATACGATTTAGGTTAGAATAAATCAAACCTCCAATTGGCTAAATTTCTGTTTTCCAACCCGACTTTTTCACGACTTGCTCCGCCTAGTCGCGACTCACCGAGTCGGCGTCTAGTAGCGACTCACCGCCTCAGCGAGTCCTCGGCGACTAATTCCGACTAGTTTCCGAGTAGACCTTCCAGCGACTTCTTCCACCGACTAGGCCATAGTCGCCTCGGTGAGGTACCTTCAGCGAGTAGTTGCCGACTACTCGGCCGAGTTGGCCAAGTTTAGAACACTGATTGACGCATGAATATCTTCCGATAAATAACTTACACTTAAGGGTTAATGATTACCTCTATTTCACATTTTGCATCCTAGATATCTGTGCTTCTTTTTGATGTTAAGAAGAACATTACAACACAAGCAATTTGGGAAAATCAAAAAACAATATCCCAATTCGACAAAAATGAGTAAGCCAAAACAATCATATGTTTTTTCAGTAGGTAAAATGTTTTTTTTTCCATGTTTGTGAAAAGTTAAGATCTAGAAAAAAAGGGGACACAACATGGTTGGCGTCACAGTCCGCCTCACAACGCCCCATGATGCTCGCACAAGTGCTTAGGGTCCGGCGTGTCATGTCTATTGCAATGGCCATTGGCCTTGGCCTTTTGTAATTCCCTTCATAATTTTCCTTTTTGTTAAGGGTCATTCTTGACCTAGTTTTTCTAGTCGTACTTTTGTAGATAGGCTTATGACCCCTCAAGCAACGGCTATGCTTCTTCTTGTCAAATGTGAAATGGCGCATATCAACTGGGCAGATGGTGACCAATGTATGTGTAGGTTTTAGTGTCTTTGTCTAGGCAGAGTGTCCTTGTCTATGCATTGTAATCATCTTCTATTGATGAAATATCCTTCATTAGCTACTCATTGCTCGTCTCTCTATTGCTTGCTTGCTTGTTTTGATAGCTATTTGCAAGGTGTTTTGATAGCTATTTGCAAGGTGTATTTGCAACGAGAATGCACTTCGATTCACCAATACTTATGACCGTCATGAGCACAAGCAAAAAAGCCTCAAGGAAGAAGAGTACAGTCTGAGGAGTAAAGGAATTTAGAGGGCTACAATATATTTTTGGGCAAAACCCATTCAAGAACCCTGTGGTTTGCTTCATGCGCGCGGTATACGCCCCATCATTTAAAAAGACCCACAAAGGGGTATTTGGCACTTTGACAAGGGGCTAATCCCGCACATGAGGCAAGCCCCTGGAGGCTAAATGGAGTTTGCCCTCTTTGTATGCCAGCACAAAATCACTACTCAATTATTATTACATTGCAAAAACATTCAGAATTTTAGATCAACCAAATCAAAAATCATTTTGAGGTTCCAAATACAGGAAAAGAAGTGCAACCTACAACATCCACTGTTTGCTTTGGAATGAAAATATCATAGATTGGTTGGAAAGATTGAGAGTGACACAATCCACTTATGACCCTGCATCATTTACCATCACTATCACTAACCTTATCAAATATTCCAATTCAACCTAAACGTGAAACAACTCACTATATGCAAGATGAGGAGGGAATTATGGTAGGGGTTGTAGTCAAATTAATTAAATAAAACTGAAATATAAAAAGGAAAAGAAATATAGGAGTTTGACAACCAACCGTCACTCGGAGTTCTTTGACTATGCGAAAACTTAAACCGCTTGCACAAGTTGCAACAACACCATCCGAGCGTATTATAGTCCCGGGGAGTTGAGCCAATACCTCATCACCTACAAAACAAAGTGTGATTTTTAACGTAAAAATGGAGCTTAGAACCATCTCATGTACAAGATTCCCGAACACGATACACAGGAAGTATGTGACCTTACCTTGATGGACAGCCACGACAACAAGAGAGTGGTGCATAATACACTTAGCCATTCTAATCATCCCCTCCGTCACAGCACGTCCGGAAAGAAGAGCAAGAGAGACACCACCATAGTGTTCATCAGTGCTAGTATAACGAGGTTTACTAAGTGCAGCAACACATGGATTCCCTAACAAGAAGAAACGTGGATGTAACAAGCTATGATGCACGAACACAAGGACATAGGAATTCTAAAAAAAATGGGGATACAGACACGGCGGGCGACACGCCACTTGTATCTATATTTCTTTTTTCTTTTCAATTTTTTTCCCAAGTTCAAATTCCAAAATGTGGACAAAACGAAATATCCAGGACCCAACGATTTCTTAATCCACTTTCCTAAACACATAGCATTAAACGAGTTTGTTATTCAATGGAACAAACTTGGAAACCCAGATCTTCATCAGTTAAAAGAATTATTTGACGGCCAACTCAGAACCAACACAAACGTGTGTGGTATATACATGTTTTCATCACAGTCACAGAATCATATCACGCCTCTCATCGATTTTCAATTGGCTAACTCATCCAAAACAGGTAGAAATGTTGCGCGCGCGCGCACACACACACACACACAGAGAGAGAGAGAGACGTACGAGAGAGAGGGCGAGAGTCGTTTTCCATCTCCTGCTCGATGTAGCCGATGTTGTCCAGCGTCTAGGGTTCCAAGTCGATCGATTTGTCGATCTGGAGTGGAGGCAGGACCGGCCCTGGGGTAAAGCCGGAGGTGCGGCCGCTTTAGGCCTCCGAAATTTAAGCAAAATTAGGGGCCCATTTCCGATATAAGACATTAATATTATATATACTTGTTTTTCCGAAGTTAGGCAAGAGGCTTGTTCCTGCCTTGGTGGTCAGCGTATCCTTTTTAAAACCGGGAGGCCCATGGTTCAAATCCCACTAGGGCCTTTTGGCATAACAACCTTTTTGCTCAATTTTCTGTTGGATTAATATATTACTCTTGCATATACTCTTTTCTTATTTTTCTATTCGATTAATATATTTTTCTTGCACCTTTTGTATTGGTTGTAGATGTTACTGAAGACCAAAGTTCTAATCTTTCAACATCATATATGGTTGGATAATTTTTTAATTTTCTTTTGTTTATTTCCGTTTTACCTTTAACTTTTTATACTAAATACACAAATAAAACAATTTTGACTATAAGTACAGCAATATAATTTATTTTCACTCAACAAATTATGATAAAAATAATGTTTGCAGTAAAGAATTCTCTTATTGTTAACAATATTATTTTACAATTAAAAAGTTAACAACATGATTAGTTTGAGAATGAACAGACTTCGTTCTATGTGCTTGATTCATGTTGTCTTAATGGTATAAATTTTTTCAAAAGTTTGTTTAGTTAACTTATGAAGCTAAAATATCATGTTGAATATCATTTACATATATTTGCCACAGATATTGATTTAAAAAAAAGAGAATTTTAATTACACATCCTATTACAATATTATCCTTAGAATGCCACCCTATAAGATTTGAATCTTTATGATTCCATCCTGTAAATATAATTTGGACCATTGTGCCCTTTTTACAATAATTATATTTCCTTAATTATATTCTATTCTAATAATATATTATACTGTTATATTCCCTTAATTAGTTTTATGGAACCACGGTTCCAAAATATCCGGGCAAATTGATTTCTAATCTGTTATTGTTTCCTAAATACCAGTGACATATTGATTTGGTTTCCCCCAAATCCACCGCCACCCCCAAATCCCACAGCCACCCCAAATCAGCCCATAAACTCATTCTCTATCTCTGGATCGGCTATTCGGCCACGCCAGATCGGCAACATCATCACCCACTCTCTCTTTCCCCCTCTCTTTCTCTCTATATTTATGGATCAAGATCGCCTACGCCACCATCTTCATCGTTGATCGTGGAGTAGAACATCGCCACCACCTCCGGCGACTTTCCTCCGGTGATGCTCCCTCTCCCTTTTTCTCATTGTCTCGGTTCCATGCTATCAAGCGTAAAGAAAACGAAAAATAAAAGCTTGTATATTGGAGTGCCGATGTGTACAAATGTAGATCTGTATGTATTGTTTTTAGTGTTTGAAGTCTGATTTGGTTTATCAATATTTCAACATATATATCATGTTTACATGTTTGTAAATTTATCATGAACAATGATGTTCTTGAAGCCAGCATGTAAATTATCACGTGTAAATTTGTCGTTGAATATCAATTTCATGGATATTGATTTGTCGTGCTCCACTGAACGGTTTATCCATTCGAAGGTATTTTTTCGTGGAAGATTTTTAGAAAACATTGTATATTTGAACACTGTTCATAATGGTGGTAAATTAATTAACTATGTTATTCAATTAGGAAAAGTCCATATTATCAGAGAACATGATTGTACTTGGTTTATTGTTTACCATATTGGGTAATTTGATGCAATAAAACTTGGTATACTGTTTTACCACTTTGGCACTCTGGTGTTTCCACATAAAAAACATGATAGAGCAAAATACCATGTTCTCTGTTAAAATTAAAATCACCCGTTCCCCGTTAAGAAAATGGGATGGGCTGGTGTGATGATATGTTTTCTAATAAAATTCATGATAAAGCAAAATACCATGTTCCCTATTAAAATTACAAGTTACACGTTCAATGATATGTGGTTTTATGGTGCATTAATCAACCATGTTTTTCATAGTTTGGTTTGGGTTGTGGTTTCATGGTGGATTAATCTACCTTATTTTTCATCGTTTTTTTGTGTTTTTTTGTGGCGTATTAGTCTACCATGTTTTATGGTTTTTTTTTTTTTAACACGTTTGTGTTTTTAGGTCAAAATGTCATGATTATTTATTTCCAATTTGTTTTGATATTTTAGGTGATAGAAGATTAGGGGAGAGAGAGAGAGAGAGAGAGATTAGGAAAGATTAGGAGAGAGAAATGTTAGGAATTAGGAGAGAATTATTAGGAAAATCAGAAGAGATATATTAGGAAAATTAGGAGAGAGAAAGGGTATTTTGGGGTTTATTTGAATTTCAGGATGGAATCATAAGTATTCAAATCTCATAGGATGGAATCATAATGATATTTTTTGTACAGGACCCCTAATTAACTCTCCCTAAAAAAAAATGATCGAGGGGCCTTTTTTTAAAATTCGCTTTAAGCCTCCATAATCTCAGGGCCGGCCCTGAGTGGAGGATTCATTATATAAATGGTACCAAATTACTGTGCTTTACCAAAACTTTCAAGTAATTATATTGTTACCCCATAAAAATAAAAATAAAAATACTCTTACAGAAATCAGAAAAACCGCAAATTAAATTGGAAACTAGACCAGAAAACAAAAAAAAAAAAAATGATTTTTTTAATCATAAAAAGGGGGGAGGAGCCAACTAGCATAGCAACCCCTTAGGCGTGACCACAGGGCTCCCGATCCGCAAGCGGAATGTCCGGTGATTGTGACAACCAAAAATTAATTAAGACTTGGCTTCAGTCAAGTCTTTGGAATTTTCTTTATGGATTTCTAGAGCTACACGGGTTCCGATTCAAGTTTTTACTAAGTTATTGTTCTGTACAATTTATTGATTTTTCGTTAACTCCAGATACCAATAATATGCTTTCAACTCCCTGCGAACAATTAACGAGTTCTATTATGTTTTAAATCAATCAATTTTACGAGTCTATCTTTTTAGGGTTTCTTATAAAAAAATAGTTGTTCCATCTTCCGATTAAGATCATCTCTTGTATTCATATTAATAGAGGTATAACAAAAGAATCGTTGGTAAAAATCAAAGAATTGTTGTGCGTGGATCCTGAAGCTTTAGTATTTTCCAAAACAACTCTCAATTTACAAACCATCAACAGTCTCGTGGTAGTATTGTGTGATGGACACTCTGATAAAAAAGGATACGCATGACCGAATGCTTGGTAAAATAAAACGAATAAGAAATCAAAAGTTAAGCGAATGAGACGAATCATTAGAACCATTATCGAAGCATTTTTTGGTTGAGTTTTTTTTCAAAACATCCCTTAAACTATTACCCATTTCTTTACTTCGTCCCTGAACTTTCAAAACCCTTCAGGTAGTCATTGAACTACTTACTTGAAGTGCATGTGGTCCTTTTTTTAACAGCAGTTAGTTTCATGGATGGAAAACGAGTTGCGTTCGCATCACGGGTGATCATGGCCCCAAAACCAAGGGTAAAAATATCAGACTCCTTGTTTGCCCTCCCCATTCGACGTCCTCTCTCTCTCTCAGGTACATTTCATCTTCTCATTTCTTCAAAGTCTTGTGCTCTTGAGATTCTACTTTTTATGCTTGTGTGTGTGTGTGTGTGGAAGTTTCTTGTTTTAGTAAAGAAATAGGATAAGAAAAATGGTACTCCCTCCGTCCCCTTTTAAGTGTTTAACTTTTTGTTTTGCGATGTCCATTAATAAGTGTGTGGTTTGAAAAGTTAATGGGTAAAAGTTTGCACGATTATCATTTTGCCCTTTTGAAAAGTTAGTGGATAAAAGAGTTAATGGGTAAAAGTGAAGAATAATTTTGGAAAGTAGAGGTAAAAGTTGATGTGATAAGTGTAAAATAGAGGAAAGAGTTGATGTGAAATCTGTAATGATGATATTTCTTTAATAAGTTGGATTTATGAAGTAAAACATTTAAAAAGGGACGGAGGGAGTAGCAACTAGGGATTTTAAATGAGAATATTAGAGAGCTTAAATGTTGAGTATTTTGGGGGTACACTTGGTAGCAAAAAGCCAAAATCCCAAGTCATTACTTGTTAGAGATTCTAAACATCCCTATCAATTCAACCTCCCAATATAAATTCGAAATAACATCTGTATTTCATTAGCGTGTTGTATTAGTATAGTTGAAAATATAGATAGTGATAAAATGATGGTTGTTTAACAAATTTGCTTGAGTTTTTATTTTATGTAATTAGACTCTATGTGTTTTCATGATCCGCATTGCATCGAGGGATGGTAGAAAAATATTTGGGTTTTCATGGTCATGGCCTTATCTGTGAGTTTAGGTTTCAGGGATATTTTTTGAATTAATTTTTTTTTGATTTGTCGTGCCTAGATGTGGTGAATGCTATATGAGTCGAAAATTTAACCCAAGCAGAAATTTATTTGATATTATTTTATTGTATGTGTACTTGGAATTGTCCCGTGCATAGCACGGGTCTTACGCTAGTTAGTTCTTAAGTCAAATAGCATACAAATAAAATATTGTACCAAGAGAGATTCTGCCCTCAATGTCAACCTTGCAAACATGTGATCAGTTGTCACCACTGGAATCATGTTTTCTTTTTCTTTTCAAAAACGATAAATGTACAACAACTCAGCTCCAACATGTCTCTAACACACTCACATGGTGTGTGGAGTCCACACACACTTCACACTGTGAGTGTGTTGGCTCTGCACACCATGTGAGTGTGTTGGAGACATGTTGGAGACTTTTGTTGTACATGTATCATTGTTGTTTTCTTTTTGTGGTAAATTAACCTCTCTGTTGTTTTCGCCCATAAAAACGGATTTTCGGATAAGCTTATCTGAACTAATTCTGGAACTGCAAAATTAATGACTGGATAAAACTTCTAGTGACACAAAATAAAATGGTTTACAGAAATACTAATTAGTATATTTTCTTTTCGAAGATAAGGGGCCGATCGGAGTAGCCAACACGTGTGGCTTATCTTGGAAGGAATTAGTCACCCACTGTTGATTTTGATCTCCTCCCAAGTGGAGGAACCGTGTGAAGCAGAGGATCGCACCCCATGGTGTCGGCAAAGCACTGTCCGCAGATCACTACCAAATCCCATGTTCCAAAATTACCCTGTTCCTCTATTGCAAGGGGATTTGGGCCGTTGGATCACACAAAAAATTTCAAAACACAAAAACAAAATTCAAAATCCAACGGCCCAAACCCCCTGCAACTAGTGGTCCCACGACTCCTCCTTCCGACAGAGTTCTTCGAGGTTGTCAGCCTTCTGTTGACAGGCCGGGAGGGAGTGCACCAGGGAGTTCAGCTCCACCGTCTCGGTGGTCTTTCAGGGATGCAGAGAGCAGTGAGGAGGAGGATGCGGGTCCTTCTGATTCTGAGATGCTTGTGCCTCGATCGTGGAAGAGGCCCCGTGCTTGAGTAGGCAGGACAGGCCTGCGCGCCTGCATTTTTTATTTGGGCGCCTGTTTGCCCATTCTTTCTTTCTTTTCATAGATACGGCCTGCGTGCCGTAGTAGTAGTTTTGATGATGTCGGGCCTGTTTTGCCCCTGGATGGATGCACATTATTACTTATGATATGGATATTGCATTGGTTTCATAAAAATTCGCATTTATGTTTATGTAGAATGACGTACATTGACAATAACTTGAGCCTTAAAAACCAAACCTAGCACTGAAAATGCATGATACGAGACACTGTGGGGAAATGAAATGTATATGAGTTTGAAACTTGGAATGACATAAATTGGACACTTTTGGCTTTTGTAGGAAGAACTGGAAAAAATAAATAAATTAAATGACGAGGGAGGAGATTTGGAGTGGAAAACGCCCCGCGACTAGGTGTCTTGACTTGTTTGATCCCGAATGTGTGCAACAAATGTTTGTTTGGAAATGAATATCTCGGGATTTTACAAAAAGGTCGTATAGTTTCACCCGAGGTTCCGCTTCTGGGATTTTTTGGCATATTCATCCATTGAGACATCCTCGTAAATGTGGGACAACCCTCCGAATAAACCTTTTGATACTCATTTTTGGGTTGTATGTACAAGAAAAGTGGCAAAAAGAAGCTTGGAACGGGTCCCGGAGGGCCGAAGTTGCTGAAAAACAGCCAAGTATGCCGTACGGTGCAGAATATTGCACCGCACGGTGCCGATATGGTGTCGTACGGCACCGGCATCTGATGCCCCACTTCTGACGCTGTTTTCTGCGATTCTGATCTCTGATTTTGGCTTCCCTATGCATGTTTGCACGTCTTACAGCCTCGAGATGCTGAACCAAAGCTTATCTTGAGAAAGTTTACAAATTTTCACCCTATCCTCACATTCTTCGAAGTGGCACGCTTCCCGAGGCGTACGTTCTTCAGGGTTTTCGAACCTTTCTCCCTTGAATGCTTATAAATAGCATTGTTCCAGAGCATATTCATTCTGAAAATCATATCCTCCATCTCTCTCCACATCCTTCAAATGGCTGTCAGCATCTCAGCTTTGGTTCGTCCCTGGCTTGACGAGCTTGACGGCCTGGGTTGGCTGAACTTCTGAGATCATAGGCTGGCATCTATGCGTTACATTCGGGATGTAACCATACGTCCTGAATTGCTCCATGCTGCTGTTCCTTTATGGGATCCGGAAGTACATGTGTTTCGTTTCGGTCTTCAAGAGTTATGCCCCACGGTGGAAGAGTTCCATGCGTACCTTGGAGGTTTCGATCTGGAGAACATTCCGTGCTTGATCAATCACTCTCGACCTGAAGACTTTGCATTGTGTCTCGTCATTCTTGCATCGTTCCTGTTCGTTCGTACGGAGAATCAGGCAAGTGCGGCATTGGTAGGCGTGGCTAAGCAGATTGAGGAGCGCAAAGATGTGGCTCCGATGGTTCTGGCTGAAACTTTGATGGGTTTGGATGGGGTCCATGCTGGGCGGACCAATGTTTTTGAAGGCAGTGCTCTGCTCCTTCATGTAGGCTTCTCACTCAGCTTTCCTTTTTCTGGTTTATCTCTCGTTCTCTTTTTACCTCAACGCTCGGGTTTAGGCTTTCTATGGCTTCGGACTTGTTTTTCTCTCTTTATGCAGACTTGGCTTTGCGATAAGGCTGCTCTTCTGGAGGCAGTGCCGCGGAACAGGATCCATGAGACACGAGGGTTTGTTCAGATGGAGTATCAAGAGTTTCACAGGAGTGTTCCTGGTTGGGTTCAGGTGCTCTCCCAGCTTGAAGAGGACACAATCTCCTGGTGCTTGAACTGGATGGATCGTTCGACCATGACGGTGAGCAACATGGGCCGTCACAGGGTTGTCTTGGCGGGTCTGTCTGGCTGGGCTTTTTACATTCCTTACCGCATTCTCCGTCAGCTTGGGGTTGATCAATCAACCCCACTTGTGTATCCTGAGGCTTTTGTCGTGCCAAATTTCAACTATGCAACTATCCAGGCCTACCAGCGTACTTGGAGGGAGTGTGCGACAGTTGCCAAAGATCAGCATCCTAGCATTGTGCTTTCGGAGCTTTACAAGAGGTGGTTGGTACAAGAGATTGAAGCAAGAGAAAATGGAGATCAAAATTGACATCTGCTTTAGCCTTAATGTACCCGAAATAAATTGTTGACCCATGACATGTTTCATGTGGGCCAATGCTTTGCTTTTGTTATGTGAAATAATCATGCTCAGCCATGTAATTGAAGAAATCAGTTTGAATAAAAGTGATTTGCGAAAGTTTTCCGCTTTGATTCTCATTGATTGTGATTGTAAGCGCAAATGATGGCTGTGGATCAGTTTAAGGGGTGTTTACAAAAGATTGCGACCGATCTCCAATGTGAGGATGCCTACGTATCCTTAAGAAGGAATCAGGTCATGACGTAGTTCGTGCATGCAATTTCGGCTAGGGTTTACTCGAGTATTTTCACTCTCCTTTTGTGCTCTAATTTTTGCCTAGTACCGCCCTTTCGGGTTTTCGGTCTAGCGAGCTCTTTTTGATTGATTTGTCTTGAATTTTGCCTAAGCCGCCCGATGTGGGTTTTCAACTTAGCAGACTTGCTCTAATTTTTGCCTGGTACTGCCCGCCCTTGCGGTTTTCAGTCCAGCGAGCTTCTCTCAGGGGTAGTATGGCTTGAGCTGATCCATGTTGACCAATGTAGAGAATTCGTTGCCGTCGAGATCGATGAGCTGAGTTGCGCTTCCAGACAAGATCTTCTTGATGATGTACGACCCTGCCCACTTTGGCCAAAACTTCCCTCGTGGATCAAAGACTGGAGCCCGGATTTCCTTCAGAACCATATCTCCTTCCTGCAAATTCCTAGACTTGACTTTCTTGTTAAAAGTGCGCGCGATTCGGCGTTGATACCCTTGAACATGATACAAGGCCTTGAGTCTTCTTTCGTCAAATAGCATGAGTTCTTCGAATCTCGCGCTCTGCCATTCAGCTTCCTCGATGTCAGCTTCTACCATGACCCTTAGTGAAGGTACCTCAAGCTCAATAGGGAGAACGACTTCCATACCGTAAACCAAGGAATAGGGTGTTGCCCCTGTCGGAGTACGGATGGATGTCCGGTATCCCCAAAGTGCTAACAACAGTTGTTCATGCCAATTTCTCGTAGACTGAATGGTTCTCTCTAGTATTGACTTGATGGTTTTGTTGGCAGCTTCTACAGCTCCATTGGCTTGTGGCCGGTAGACAGTTGACTTGTGGACCTGGATCCCAAAATCTTCAAGGACTTCTGCGGCTCTACCCTTAAAGTGAACGCCATTGTCAGACACGAAAGCGTGAGGTACTCCATACCGGTAAATGACATTTTGCTTGATGAAATGAGCGACCTGAACTGTGGTGAGGGTAGTGTAGGAGGTAGCCTCAACCCACTTGGTGAAGTAATTGATAGCGACTAGGATGAACTTGTTCCCATTTGACGCAGCTGGGGTGATTTTGCCAATGACGTCGATGCCCCAGGTAGAGAAGGGCCAAGGTGAAGTCATAGAATGCAGTTCTGACGGTGGTATGTGCATGAGATTGGCATGAATCTGACACTTGTGACATCGTCTTGCATATTCGATGCACTCGGTTTCCATGGTAGACCAATAATAACCTTGTCGTAAGATCTTCTTGGTGAGCATGGTTCCGTTCATGTGAGGGCCGCAGACTCCGTTGTGTACTTCTTCCATGATTCTGGTTGCCTCTTCGTTGTTCACGCACAACTTGTGTATTCCGCAGTGGGATCTTCGGTACAGCCTGCCCCCGCAGATAATGTAGTGAGAAGCTAGCTTTCGGAGAGCAATCTGGTCCTTCTTATCAGTTCCAATCGGATATTCGGCTTTCTCAATGAAGTTCCAGATATCGTGGTACCAGGGGAGACCATCATCAAGCTCATCAATAACCATGATGTACTCATAAACGGGCTTGTCCCTTCGTTCAATCATAATCGGCCGAAGTTTGACTCCGTTTGGTATCTCTACCATTGAAGCCAGTGTTGCCAAGGCATCAGCAAACCGGTTGTTTAATCTGGGCACATGAGTGAAAGTGACAACCTGGAATCGATGGATCAGATCGTCAAGGTCCTTGTGGTAAGGCTTCAATTTGTCTTCCTTGACCTTCCAGTCACCGTTTGCTTGTGAAACCACCAGGTTAGAATCTCCGATCACTTCCAATCTTTTGGCGCCGATTTCTAGAGCAGCTTCCATTCCCACGATACATGCTTCGTATTCGGACTGGTTGTTGGTGACCTCAAAGTTGAGTTTGAAAGCAAGAGGGATGTGTGACCCTTCGGGTGAGATGAGCAGGATTTCAATCCCGAATCCTTTCTGATTAGCAGCTCCATCAAAGTATAACAACCATACATCGTTGCTTGCGGTCATGACATTTTCATCGGGAAATTTGAAACTCACATCTTCTGGACCTTCCACCGGGTGATCGGCCAGAAATTCAGCGACAGCCCTTCCCTTAACAGACTTCCGAGTTACGTACTTGATGTCAAATTCGGCTAACAGGAGTAACCAGCGCGCCAGCTTACCTGTGAGTGTTGGCTTCTCGAACAAGTATTTGAGAGGGTCCATCCGAGAGATCAGCCTCACTGAGTAGGCTAGCATGTAGTGTCTCAATTTCTTCGAAGCCCATATTAAAGCCCAGCAAACCTTTTCTAGGGAGGTGTACCGTTCCTCGCATCCTGTCATCTTCTTACTAATGTAGTAGACTGCTTTCTCACTTCCGCCTTCGCCTTCTTGCGCGAGCATGCATCCCATTGCTGATGTGGTAACAGATAAGTACATGATGAGGGGTTGCCCTGGCGTTGGTGGCATCAGCACTGGAGGGCTCTGAAGATACTTCTTGATGGCTTCGAAAGCTTTCTGGCATCCGTCGTCCCATTTGAATGGCACATCTTTCTTGAGTAATCGAAACATCGGCTCGCAAGTCGAGGTTAACTTGGCGATGAATCTGCTGATAAATTGAATCTTCCCGAGAAAGCTTCGTACTTCCTTTTCTGTCCGGGGCGGTTCCATTTCGAGAATAGCCTTAATCTTGGAAGGATCTATCTCGATTCCTCGTGCAGTGATCATGAATCCCAGCATCTTTCCAGCAGTGACACCAAACGTGCATTTCTTAAGATTGAGACGCAACCGGTACTTGTGAATTCTTTCGAAGAATTTCCTAAGTGCGGGTAGATGTCCTTCCCTATCCTTGGCTTTGACAATCATGTCATCCACATAAACTTCGACTTCCTTGTGGATCATGTCATGTAGCAATGTTGTAGCCGCTCTTTGATAGGTTGACCCAGCGTTCTTCAGTCCAAAGGGCATGACCCTATAACAGTAAGTGCCCCACTCTGTGGTGAAAGTAGTTTTCTCGCGGTCTTCAGGAGCCATGAGAATCTGGTTGTATCCTGAGAAGCCATCCATGAAAGAGAGGAGTGCATGCCCTGCGGTATTGTCTACTAGTACATCTATGTGTGGCAATGGGAAATCGTCTTTAGGGCTGGCCTTGTTCAGATCCCTGAAGTCCACGCATACTCGAATCTTTCCGTTTTTCTTAGGGACAGGAACGATGTTTGCAACCCACTGAGGGTATTCTGTTACTATTAGGAACCCGGCATCTATCTGTCTCTGTATTTCTTTCTTGATTTCCAACACCCAGTCAGGTCTCATCTTTCTCAACTTCTGCTTGACAGGCTTCGCGTCTGGATAAAGCGGGATTCGATGCTCCACAATTTCGGGGTCGATGCCGGGCATATCTGCGTGTGACCATGCAAAAATATCTTCGAATTCTCTCAAGAGATCCGAGTGGGCCTTGAATTCTTCTGGAGATAGTCCGGAACCAATTTGAACCATACGCGGATTGCTTTCATTTTTCAAATTTATAGAAATAATTTCTTCTTTTAGAGGCTGAGCATGCCTTTCGTCTTCCCTTTTGATTAGGGATCGAAGTTCTTCCGGAATTTCTTCCTCGAACTCAATCCCTTCATCGTCAGGGTCAACACAATTTATTTCGGATACAACAAGATAAGCAAAGTCTACTTCATTGATAGCGAATGCGGGGGCCCCAGGGGCGTGATACACGAGAGTGGACTCAAACTTAAATGAAAAGTGATGACACGGGGGAATGACAGATACATGTTCGGGGTCAAATTCAGACTCAGTGCTAGACTCAGACTTTGACTCAAATTCAGTGATAATGTAAGTGATTCTAGGCACAAAAGTGCAATTTTTATAAATTCCATTGGCATCCACAATGAGTGCGGTGACATCTCCAAGGGCATCCTGGCTCATCATCATCAACTCTACTTCCTCGGCAAGCTCCAAATCAGGCTTCAAATCAAACAACATCGCAGCAGGCTTGCCTTCCTCTTCCACACCTATCAGGCTTTCTTCCCAAAACAGCGATTGGAGATTCCCTAAGTCAAGAGTTTCAATCCAGTCGACTTGCAGTGCCTTAACATGTTCTTCCCTCTTCTCGGCTTCCTCGTCACTGTCCCAGGTATCATTTGCAAAGATTTCAAAGCCTGGCAGTTTGGTTTTTGTCTCCATGTCCCAGAATGGTTCCGGTTCCCCTTGATAGATGGCTTCTGGAGCCTTTACAAACTGAATGGGCTTCTTCTTGGCACCAGTTCGCATTTTCTTTCCCTTTCTTGGTTTGCCGTCAGCTGGCACATAACCGAGACCAAAGCGGTGATTATTTACCGAAAATTCGGGGAATTCAGCCATCCCTTGATTGTTCAGACCTAACCCCAGGCCGGGTAGGTATTCCATTTTCCTCATTATTTCCAAAGCAGTTGAGCTGACTGAGAAGTCCTTATCCATCTTAACAGTAAGAACTGATCCTGAAGTGTCGAAAGAGAAACCACCGAGAGTGACGTCTTCTTCTCCATGTGCGATTTCAAGCAGTGGTGCATTGTCAGGGACATGGGGACGAATCCCTGAATCTCCATGAATGGTTAAAGTTCCTATGGCCAGTTCGAGTTGGACTTTCTGGTGTAGAGAAGAAGGGACTGCCATGATATCCGGTCGATGAAGCCAAGGTCTGCCCAGTAGCAGGTTAAAAGATGACGGAATGTCAAGCACATGGAACTCGATATCCGTTTTGAAGTCTTCAATCACCACTTCCATTTGGATTATCCCAACTATATCCCTGCGGGTGTTGTCATATGCGCGCACTCCGAGGCTAGAAGGCTGAAAGTCTTTGTTCTTGAAACCCAAGCAGTACGCTGTCCGTAGCGGACATACGTTTAAAGCGGATCTGTTGTCAAGCAGAACAACGGGGACCCATTTCCCCATGCACTTGAGAGTGATGTGCAAAGGTTTGTTGTGGCCGGCTCCTTCTGGGGGTAAATCCTTTTCAGTGAAGACAACAACGCGCTTTGTGCGAGCTGGAGTAAGTAGTGCCACCATGGTTTCTGGGGGAGTATCAGGTGGTACTTCCATGTTGGACAGAGTTTTGATCATCTTTTGACGATGTTCCCGGGAGGAAGAGAGTAAACCCCAAATTGAGACTGATGCTGGAGTTCTTTCGAGCTGTTTCTGAACCAAGTCTTCTGCTGTTGCTCGGTTCCTTTGAGGTGGTTGAGTAGTAACTTCTGGCTCGGGCAGAAGTGAATTTTCCTGAATGGGATCATTCCAGACAAATTCTTCTGGCTGAGTTTGGTGTGAGATGTTCCTTTGCAGGTTGGCCGGCTGGTAGATTCGGTCGCTTCTTGTCACCCGATTGACTGTGTCTTCCCAGAGTTGTTGGTTTTCACCTCAGAAGTCTTCGAACCCTTCGCTGATCTCGCGCTTACCGGCTTTGATAGCCTCCCTTTTCTGTTTTTCGTGTTGATCTTCGGACCACAAGTCTATCAAATTGTCTGGAATTTCATGATTGCTGATATCAACTGCTTCCAATTTCGTCTTCAGGTTTGCTATCTCTGAATCTTGCCAGAAAGATTGGTCTAGCATGGATTTATTGACGGTCCATACTTCGTCACTGCCAACTCGGATGTCGACGACCTCGTCTTCACTCCATGTGGTTGCTTGGGGATCTGCGACTAGAACCGATATGTTGGAAGTGTGTGGGAATGGCGCGGTCGGCCGCGGGAGAGATTCTCCAATAATGTATGCCTGAGGGAACCAATCATGATCATTGAAGACCGTTTCGATAGCCTGGTGATTTCCTTTTTCGGGAAGTTGAGGTAGCGAATAACTGCCTGATGAGCTGTGCTGAAATAAAGCTAGGAGTGAAACTACGTCCAAAGGGTCAGCATTGACTGTCACTTCTTTAACTTGGCCGATACTGAAATCTTCTGGTATGCAAACAACTGGCCTGTCATGAAATTCGGGGACGATGCACTGGCTTGGGTCCCAAGAGATTAGCAAAGAACCAAACAATGCTCGTTGGGAATCTTCCCATTCCTGATCATTCATGACCCATTCTTCTTCTTCAACGAGGTCACTCCACTTGAGTTTAAGCTTTTGTTCAAGAGTTTTAATGGCATAGACTTCCAGGTCATTTGGCACTGGGACGAAGGGTTTAGATTCAGTGTCTGGCATGATGTACAGACTTGGATCGAATTGAGTAGGGCTTTGGCTTTTTGGAGTGGAGCAGAAGGATATTTGGTTGATCTGGATGTTTTGCTTGTGGTTAGGCAAGGGATTGGAAATGGTATTGGGTTTTTGCTTAGGAATGGGGATGGTTCCATCATCGACCAAGTCTTGGACTATGTGTTTGAGACGAATACAATTGTTGGTATGATGGCCAGGCATTTGGTGGTAAGCACAGTAGACATTTGGGTTGTGATTTGCAGGAAGCTCTTTGGGTGGGTCAAGAGGCTTGATGGCATTTTTCTCAAGGAGCTTTTTGTAGACAGTGGTGGGAGGGAAAGGGAACTGGTAGAATTCTCTTCTTGGCTGGGAGGTATTTTGGATAGGTGGAGACTGGGTGGCTATCTGGTTAACTGGTTCAGTTTTGACTGGCTTGGGATTGGAGGAACTGGCTGGAGATGGGTTGTAGATGCTTGGCCCAAAAAAAGTATTGTTGTTACCGGAGTAAACTCGCTTAGGCCGAGAAATGGATTCTCCTTTGTCGAATATGCCAGTGCGGATTGCGTCTTCAACTGCTAGGCCAGCTTCGTAAAAGGTTTTGAAGTCGGCGGAGGTTTGAAAGACCACCAAATGCTTAGCAAAGTCTGGTTCCAAATTCCGAGTGATAATCCTCATCTGCTCTTTCTCCGAGGGCCTTTCCATCATCTGTGAAGCCTTTCCTCTCCAGCGTTTGACAAAGTCGGCGAAAGATTCATTCTTCCCCATTTTTGTGGATTCTAACTCCCGAACAGTCATTTCCAGCTGGATGTTGTAGTTGTACTGAGCCACAAAGGCTGCCCCAATGTCTTCCCAGGTTTCCTTCTTCGAATTGTCCAGGTTCAGAAACCAACGGAGTGCAGATCCCGTCAAGGTTTGCTGGAACATCTGTGCCATGGCATTTTTCTCCACATCATACATGGATAAGGTACCCACATACGTTTGCAAGTGTGCCTTTGGGTCACCGCTTCCATCAAATTTGTCCCAGTCAATTGGCTTAAACTTGTCAGGCAGTTTGGCATCAGGGAACAAGCATAGTTTCTCCATATCAATGCCTATAACAGCGATCTTCTCTTGTTTCTGGACTGATTCCTCGAGTCTGGCCACCTTGGCCATCATGGCATCCATCTCTGGGTGATTAGGTGATGATTCCCCAGACGGCAACCAGGAAGTAATATCATGAATTAAGATCATCATCTGGGCCATTTGCTTGCTATTGGCGGCTCGTTGATCTTCCAAGGCTTCTTTGAGAATCTAAACCTCGGTCTTCTCTGTCTGTTCTGTGTTCTTGGTCATGGCTGGAAGGCTAGATGACCGTTCCTCTCTTGACTCAGTCTGAATTAATCGCTGTTGGGGAGTTCGAGCCCAACCAGGTGCAGGAGTGCTCTTGTTTTTGCCAATGGTTATGTACTGATGGTATAAGCAGAATAAATTATGCTGTGCATGCAATCTATTTACATGAATGAATGATGTGTTATGCATGATGCAAGATCGCCCCAATTTTCTCTGATTTTGCTGAAAACAACGACCGAACCGAGGTTGCCTACGTATCCCCGTGGAGAGGAATCAGGCTGTAGCGTAGTTCGAGACTGCAAAATTGGCTCTCAAATTTTTTATAAAAAGATGTCTTTTTCATTGATCACCCAAGCAGGGGGTGATGCAAAAAGGAGTTTCGACAGGCGGAAAACAGACTCAATAAGCAAAGTACAGGTTATTACAGACTTGGTAAATAACCCATACAAAAAACAACAACAGACTCGATAAGTAAACTGCGACAGACTGGATAAACAACTGGACTACTGAAGCTGGCTTTATTTCAAAAGTGCCATTGACGACTTGATCAGATCTGGTTATGGCGCGTGCTCCAGCTTGTTCAGATCATGGCTTCATGGGATGGGATGAGTTGGGTTGACCGGGGTAGATGGTGGACTGGCTTCAACGAGCTTTTGCTTTCCCTTGCGGGCCTTGGCTTCCTCTTCCTGCTGCTTCTCCTTATCATGCTGTTCCTGAAGTTGATGGGGGGATATGTCCTCATTGTCACGAAGGTAGTCTTCGTAGCATCCATCACAGTTGCATTCATCCCAGTACTTATGGCCAGTGATTGGGTCGGCAAAGTAGTATACCGGGTTGCCGCATTCATCAAAGTACTTGATCGGTGGCATGGGACAGAAGTCTTCATCAGCTTCTTCATACATGACAGTGATCTTATCTGGGAGCATATTTGGGCCATTGTCCGGCGAGACATGGAACTTCCAGCTTGGATGGCTTTCAGTGATGTCCCACTGATTGGGCTCAGTGACTTGGTCAACCCACTTGTAGAGTTTTTCACCTTCAGGGGTCTTTTCTTCAAGCTTGGGGGACTCGTCTTCTTCAATGATCCAGATAGGAGCGTTGTGGTGAGCGGAGAAGGTAGACTTGAGTTTCTTGTTGCTTGGTTGGTCAGCCATTGTGTTCTGACAGGAAGAGTATCGGTTTTATTTGGCGGAAAAACGGAGCCTATTCGCAAAATTTTTTGGAAATTTTTTTTTGTATTCATCCTAACCAGAGATTACCGAGACGATCTTCAAGGTGAGTGAAGTAAAACCTAGGGTCAATCTAACTTGTGTATGCATGCAAAATGACAGCAGTATATACAAAAAGCGGTAAACAGGTAGCATGGTATGTGCGATAAGCAGTAAATAGGCAGCATGCCGACAGGGTATGGGAAAACAGTAAACACATAGCAGGGTATATCACATAATCCTACCCTGTGGGTTCCTGTCTTAGGTTGGAAAGTTCTAGGATTATCTATATGCAAAGGCCGGTTTTGGTTTAAAGGGGGTTCCCCAGACTAGAGCCAATATTTGCCTCCCCTTTGCACAGAATACTGACGTGGCAAGGGTAATAACGGCAGGCTGACTCATCATCGTCCAAGGTTGCCGAGAATCCTGGGATGTCCTAACACCAGCAAGCTGGGTAGGGTAACCAGGACGCAGCGGCGAGGCTAGTAACCATGCACGTGCAATGCAAAAGTTTATCAATAAAATCTTTTCAAAAATCCCACAAATATGTTTCAAGTTTGGCTCGCTTTTTTAAATTAATTAAAACCTTGAAATTTTACTCATGCAAACAACCGAGAAAGCTCCAGTCTAGACTGATCGGGCTTTCACCCTGACATCAATCCTTTCTAGTACAGCGTGAAGCACGTACTTGGTGTCAAGCTTTCGAAGGGTCATTTTACAAGTGTAAAATGTCAAAATAAAGATTAATTTAAATAATATCGATCCCCAGCGGAGTCGCTAATTTGTGGACGCTCGGTTTTTCGCATGGGCGAAAAAGATATCCACGGAGTTTTTGGTTGTGAAAAAGGGCGATCCGGGAAAAAAGGAAAAATTTAGAGTCGCCACCCGGGGTTTAATTTTTTGGAAAATGTTAGGTACCCGAGAAACCGTTTTAGAAAATATTGACTCTTATGCCGCTGAAAAAGAGTTTGATCTGCGAAAAATAGAGATTTGGGTTCGGGAGCCAGGTTACCCACGGGGAAGGTTTTGTTCGAAAAATGCACCCCGCGTGCCCGGAATTTTCCGGTCTTTACTAAACATTTGTGGGATTATTCTTTGAAAGATTTCATCGAAAACTTTATTTCATGTAAACAATTTGTCGAATAGTAACATGCTTAAAAGAAATAAATAACAATAACAATTCGAACAACGCACAACCAGATATATAAACGTAAGAAATTTAACCAAAAAAAGGGGAGTGTAAATGAAAAAGACAGAAAGTGAGAGGGGTTTACTGTAGTTAAACCTCTCTGGTTTCAAACAAAAACAGGGCATCGGATCTCGGAAAACAGAGTATCAAAAAGGTGTTTCCAGTGACACCGTACGGTGCACAAAGTTATGCCGCACGGTACATTAAGGGTGCCGTACGGTGCTACTATGCAATGCATTTTCTGGAAAAAAAAATTCGTTTCTGTCCGATTGAGGCCAGCTTCTGTTCTTGTGTAAAAACCAACTTATTTGTTAATAAAGATGGGTTTTGGAAAATGATTCTGATGAGAGAATGTACCTCATTTTGAGGATGATATCCCGTGACAACGGACGGTGTCATGCGAAACTCATCCGAGAGGTTCGAAATTTTGTTGAAATCTCTCCGGTTGGGCTCAAGGAAGAGCTATAGAGCTTTCCTCGAGCCCGGCGGAGACTCCCCTCAAAAGGTAACTATGATTTTGAACACGGATGTTGTACCTTGGACTTGCTCGGTTATGATCAAAGTATCTGAATAAGATCGGTTTTGAGGCTCGGAATGATGGTTATAAGGTTATGTGGTTTGAACTTGAGGATGGCTTTGACAATGTAACAAGGGACGAGAAGTTTTCGCTTTGAGAGAAATCTTTCTGAGGATTCGTAAAAAAAAAAATTATTCTTCTTTGGTCTTCCAATTCGCGTCTTTTTATAGGCGAAAATTTGAACGGTTTCATCATTTTGACGATGCCTGTACGCCAATGAACGGCATGATTTGTGAATATCATCATCGTTTCTGAGCTACTGGCAAACCCGGGAATCCTGTTGATGTGACAAGGGTGCCGTACGGCGTCAAAGATATGCCGTACGGTGCACATAGTGACACCGCACGGTGCAACTGGAGTTTCAAGCCGTACGGTTCAGGTTGGTTTGGGTTTTTTTTGGCTCTTTTGATTCATCTGATTCACGTAACCGTTCCAAGGTACATTTCGCGCATTCTTCTCATCATCGGGGATGCACAAGTTATCAAAATTGGGGTGTCTACACTTGTGTTGTTCAAGATAAATCATAAAAACAGGCAAGTATTTTGGTTGAAAATCGTAATTCAAGTTATGAGATCAACATGCCAAGCAGTTCAAACAGTCATGAAGTTGAAATAACACAGACATTTCATTCATTACTCAAAAACTGTACAATCTTGTCTTTTAGATCATTAAGTACATGGGAACCTTTGTTACAAATAAACTCATAGATTTCTTCTTGATCAATGGATTGTTGGAGTTGACCTTCAAGGCTTCTCATGTTAGCAACCGATGAGGAGGCTCTGATCATAATAGAAGCTTCCAAATTAGAAGTTGTTTAAGCAATCTCCTTTCTAACATTCAGCAGAGCTTCTTCCAATTGGGCCTCCGCTGCTTGTAGTTGAGATAGCTTGACAACCTCTTGATCATAGGAAGAAACCAAACTTTGAGCTTCATCTTCTGCACTTGACAGTGCTGCTTTCAAACTTTCTCTTTGAAGATGTCTTTCTTGAATCTCACAAAGTTGATGGGCTTTTGTTTGAAACTTAGAAACTTTGACCAAGAGTTGCTTGTGTAAATCTTGATAAGAAGGTTTTAAAACCCAGGCAGCTTGACAACAAATATCTAATTGATTTTTTAAATCTCCATCAGCCAAAGTTTCAAAATCCAACTTCGAAATTTGTTGGAAAAGTTCCCTTAATTCTTGAATTTCTTCTAGAGTAAATACAGGCTTGACCAACTCAGAATGAGATGAACTGTGTCGAGCTCTGAGTTGGGCAATTGGAGATTCTGGAGAAGAAATTGGAGCCTTGGGATTGGTGATTCTTTGACAGAAATCACTCACTTTTAATTTGAACTGCTCCAATGAAGGGAGATCACCAACACAGGTGCTAGCAGGAGCACCAATTACCTGTTAAGAGAAGCATATAAATATATAGTAAAGCCTTAATCCATTAAAGAAGATATAAATACTATGGGCTTAAACTATAACAAGATACAATACCTCAGGTAAGGGGGTCTGTTCTAATGAAATTGGCTCTACTGGAATATTAGTCTTTGAAGCTTGATCAAGAGCAGTCTCTTCGATTATCACCTCCTGATCAGAAGACTTCATTGGAATACTGGGAAATATTTCAGGAAATAAGTTTCTATCATCTCTTCTGATAGAGATACCAGCACTTTGACTAAGAACGTCAGCTTCAAGGGTTTTATCAGTTCCAACATCTGGAATATTGTCAAGAGTGGTTTCTTTATCCTTGGAAGCAGGTTGATTAATTTGATCTTGGTCAACTATTTTCTCAGTTACATGAGTCTTTTCTTGTAAAGTTTATGTACCAAGAGGGTCTCCAGAGATGCGCTCCTCAACCATTGTTTCAGGGGCTAAAGACTCTACAGGAGTCATGTCTTGCAAGATAGAGGCAGTTACATGTGGGGCAGTGGTACCAGTTTTTGGAATTACAGTGACTTTAGTAATAGAAAGACCAATTGATTGTTGAATTTCAGTAGGAATCTGTTGGGGTGGTTCTAAGGAAGCTTTCGAAGCTTCAACATGTTTTGATTTTGCCCTCTTTTCTGAAAATAGATCCATAAATAGAATTGAGAAACACGATAGTGAGTTTAAAGGTTTTGATGAATTCGAAGTTACTAAAAGCTTGCCTTTCACGAATTGGCCTATGGATCTTCTGTCTCTTCTTCTTCTGGTTCTTCAACTAGTATTTTCCTTCTCCGCTTCGAAGCCTCGAAAACTTTAGCAAGCTTGGCCTCTTCATGGCTTGGTCTTTCTTCTGATGCTAAAGTTTCTTTCCTTTTCTTGGCTTTTAAATAAAGGAGAAGAAAGTAATATTTAATCTTATAAGAACCAAAAAGCTAACATAATTTGATGGGATGAAGAGTTACCTGACTTCGAACCAGAAAAAGCAGAAGTTTGAACAGTTTCCTTTTCTTTTCTTGCCCTTTTCTTTGAAACAGATTCTATAAGTTGAATCACAAAATAAGAAACAGAAAGGGTTTGAAGTTGTAACAATCACACAAATTATTAAAAAGTCACCTGATGGAGAAGGAGGACTGGTTCTTTGCTGTTGAGATCTGGTTACCATTTGTGGTACAGATTGAAGTGGTATTAAATTTAATGCAACGGATACCAAAGCAAAAGATTGTACATCTGGTGTTGTTTCTCTTTGTTCTCATTGGGATTTGTTTTTTCTCTTAACACCAAATCCATCATCTGACACAGAAAGTGAGCTAGAATGTGCTTCACCTTCCATTGGAGCAGGGCATCCAATGTGGTTTGCAAAACCTTGAGCTGAAGTGGTCTGGTTGTATAGATCAAGGAGGTTATGCCACCATCTGGAAAATTTAGTGAAGATTGGACTGTCCATTGCAAACTGAGAAGGCTTAAAAGCTGATCTGGATCTTCTGAATTTCACATTAAGACGTGAAAGTATGTTCTTATCAACTTTCTTTCTAGCATAAAGGGGAACATTGACTTCTCCAGGGTAAGGACATGGGATGGCTTGTACCATACCGAATTGTCTGGCAAACTGGGCTGGACAATAGGTTTCAGCATGAGTTTGTTTGCAACCACCAACAATCCCACCTATGAATATTTCTCTTGGAAGAAGAATGCTTCTCCAAGCATCAGCAAAAGAATTCATACCCCTATTCTCCATCATGTCCTTTATCTAGGAGGGCCCAATACTCCAATCCGTGAAAGGACGAAATTCTGTTTCTTCCTTATCTTCCCTCATTGTAAAGAAATATTGCAGATATCCAACCAGTGATAAAGGTTTAGAAGCCAAAATTCTAAATTTGTCCCCCTAAACATTAACAGGTTCTGAAAGAGCAACTTTGAAAATTGCAAGAACCAAAGAGGACCTCCTATGTTGAACATGAGTGGTTTTGATTGGCTATCAGATCCTATCTTGTAGACATAACCCAAGAAGTATGAGGCCAAATCAAACTTTTCACCTTTGGAAAGGCAATATGCCAAAGGGGCGAATTCGTGCATAATTTTCTTACCACTATGACAGAAGATAATTTTGCACAAAGTATATAGAAGATATGCAAAGAATTCCCTGTCAGATACTGAATCTTCAAATCTGGCTTCAAAATGAAGAAAGTTCCCATATGATGCATACGAACCAGAGGTTTTCATGTCTTTCAATAACGGGACATCAATGGATTTGGAAATATCAAACATTGGACCAAATGGAGGAAGTCCAGTAAGAAATGACACGTCTAAAACTGTGAGGCCCATCATTCCGCAGTTGAAGCGGAAATAATTGAATGATGAATCCCAAAAGGCTAGGGCAGCGTGTATGAGAGCAGGGTTTTGTTGAATACCATATCGAAGCAGTGTGATAATATGCCAGAGCCCAATTTGCTCCAACTCTGTTTTCATGTGCTTCAATATATGTTCAGTCCATTCACTCCAATCCTTATCTTGAACTGGCCAGCATACAAAATTCTTGGTTGACCATTCTACGAAGTTTAATACTTGATCCTTTATAAGTTTACTCTCTTCTAAGATGGGATAGCATGGCGTAAACTTGAGGGGAAGATCAAAGAATGCAGGCCCTAGAATATGGGTATCAATTTTATCAGGATTCATGATGAAGATCTGAGTATGCAAATTACCCTTTGGGTTTGACATTTCTTCTTCAACGTACTTTTTGAGAACAAGAGAAGGAGTGCCTTTGGATGTCTCACTATCAGAAGCCATGACTGTAGAAGATTGAGAACAAGGGAGGAAACGCAAGGTGTCTTTGAAAGTTTGAAATACACAACTGATAGTTAAAACGTTTCAAGCCCTAGATTTATACGTTGCAATGAAACGATATGTCAGTTCGGGTTAAGGACTCATGAAACATAATTGGGCCCATATTGCAATTGGGCCTAAAATTGAATTATAGTCTTTAACTAATGAATAATTTCATTTTATTATATTCATATATTTCAAACCATTTTATTGGTTTAGACTCATATACAATTATGTGTTGTTTATTATGAGTTCGAACTGGTTTAAAGCATCCCCCAAAGTGCTTCGAAAGGCATTGACCAGTGTAAATTAAGCCATAGAAAGAACTAAAATTTCATTCAACAATAAAGAAATTACATGCTACGAAGGAAATCCTATTACATCGAAGGGAATTAAACATCTACTTTTGATGGAGCAGCTGTTGGAGTAGGAATGACTTGGAAATAATGAGGAAAGCTCCAAGTCACTAAAGCATGAAATTTTGCCCAAGTGAAATCAAAAAACTCTTTTTCCTTCATTCTGACTTCAGTTTCTCCATCTAGCTTGAGCTTATTCTCGATCAGAGGTCTGATTTTCAGAATTAGAGCTTTGGCTTTGATTTCGAAATTAGCCAATTTTAAAGCATTCCTCTTTGCTCGGCTTCTGAATTTCCTTCGAAGTCTTTTGGAAATTCCAGATGGAATTTCGAAGGATTTTCCTTTTAGGTTTTCTATTTTATTGTGAAGCTTAATGACTTGATCATGTGCAATCTCATAATCATGAAGGTCCTGATTAAACCCATAAGCAGCACTATTGTTCCTCATCCACATTCGAAGGAGAGGAAATTGGCTTACAAAAGAATGAAGGAAAGAGCCAGTTTGTTCAGAAACGGAGCATCGGATGGATTCACAAGCCCATAAGAAGTTTTTGCAGGGGGTGATTTCTTCAAGAATCCCTATATCTAAGAAAGCAAAAGCAGCCAATAATTCTTTGGCTTTAATGGAGTCAGATTTTGGGTAAAGAGAGTAAGAATAATCAACATGAGAAAGAATAGAATCGAACTTGATATTCTTCAACTCTTGAAACCAATCAGGATTTTCAGGAAGGTTTCGAAGAGAAAGGTTGGAGGGATCAACAAAATTTCCCTCAAAGTGAGGCCTTCGAATCTCATTTAACCAATAAATATATTGGCTTTTGGCTTTCTGTTTAAGTTCACCATAGCCAGCGAAGCTAGATTTTTCATCTTCACAGACTTTAAAAAATGACGGGGTAAGACAAGTGGCAATGAGACTGTCAAGCACCATTATATTAGGATCATGCCTAATGAGAGGAGATAAATATCTACTCATGGCTAATGAGCGATATCTACTCCAGCCTCTATAGCCAGCAGGATCATAGTACTTCGAAGACCGGTCTCTACTTGACTTTTGTGGGATTGTGGGAAATGTTTATAATTCAACTTTGAACAAATACGGGAAATGAGGAATGGGAGCCATATAATGATGATAAGCACAACAATGGAACTTAGGTGTATGCATGTGTATTGATCTACATGAACGATGGTGATATGCAAATATGAACAAACAAGAATGTCAAACAGCAAAGGTCAATGTACGGATATACAGAGTGATGACAAAATAAGCAGAAACAACACCACAAGCCAACACAAAACTAAACCAATTTGATCCCTTTGTTAAGGGCTCGAGCGCTCAAAGACAAGTTTTGAGCGCTCAAGCTTTCCTCAACTCAAACATGCTTCTAATGCTTCTAATGATTCTGATTTGATGAAAACATGTTCTGATCACCATTTTTTATTCACAAACATCATTTAGCTCACTGGACAGAATGACATAATCACATAATCATGGGTTTAAAACTAATTCATGGACCAAAATAAGGCAAGCAGTAGAGAATGAATGGAGGCTCAATGCTTTGAAACTTTGCAGAATACTCAAAATGCAAAGAACAAGCTGAAATAAGAGAATGATTTGATTGGCCCAGAAGACAGTTTGAGCGCTCAAAGGGATGCATTGAGCGCTCAAGCCATCTTCTGGATTTGAGTGATTCTGCAGCATGCAGGCCTCATATGGACCACAAACTAGTTCAACATAATATATAATGATGCATGATGTATTGAAATTCCCCTAACATGGATAAAATAAACTTGAGGTGTCCACATGAATGTAGAATAAGCATTAGACCACACATAAGCATGATTGGAGTGAATGGGAGAAGAGATCAGGTTGGCTTAGCCACACCACTACACACACACACACACACACACACACACACACACTCCGATATTAGGTTGGCCTAGCCAAACATCAACACACACACACACACACTCTGATATTAGGTTGGCTTAGCCAAACATCAACACACACACATCAACACATTGAAAACAGAACACAGAACTAAAAGTAAACAAGATTCAACTTCAAAAAAAATGAGCAAGGTTTGAGCGCTCATAGTGATGGCCTTGAGCGCTCAAGCCCCATTCAAGGGTTGTGAGCTTTTGCGATTTCTGATCATTCATTGATGTTGGTATGAACTCAAACTTTTCTGATCATGGTTAAAAGAGTGAGATACACTGTTTTCTTTACGAAATAGGATCATCCATGGCTTGATGATGATGATATATCATTTTATATGGCTTTTGGGTTCAATGATTAATGATCAAAGACAAGATAAACTGATTTGGAAGTTATTGAACCAACAACCAACCACAAGGATGATATTATCAAGATAAAGCATGATCAGAAGCCATAAAAACACAGAGCACCCTCAAACGGCTTGAGCGCTCATGGTCTCAGCATTGAGCGCTCAAGCTGTTTGAAGCTGGGCTTTTCAAAGTTGGTTTTCTTGCATATCTGAGACCTTGTGAGTCCATTAGAGGTATAGAGGACCTCTATGAACCCACTGGTCTTCCTCAGGAGTACCGAACCGTAACTTCTACATGGATTTCTACCTTTTTGGTTTTGATCTAAGCTTGAACTTGGAGGTTTTGATGGATGATTGGCTTGTAGATGTGTTTGTAAGGACAATGTGGGTTGTTTTGGAAAGAATATGATAGGTGTGCAGTGACTTGAGTTGATTTCGAGTGGATGATGGTGTGTTATAGTGACAGAGCTTGATGATCAAGGGTGGATTTGATGGATGAAAAGGATTGAGCTTGAAGTGGTGGGTGAAAAGGATTAAAAGTTTCTGGAAATGTAGATTGAGAGTGAGTGAGTGATGGCTCAGATGATGAGAGTGTGTCTAACCTCTCTAAATGGTGTACAAGGAGGGTTTATATAGAGTGAAATAGGGGGGGAATTGCAAGGTTTTGAAGTGGGGGGTCTAATGGGGTGTTTTAGGCCTACCCTGAGGTCTATCAGTTGCATGCGAGCAACAGAAAAACGGCTGGGTGGCAGCCATTCAGTTGGAATCTCATCATCAGATGCTCTGCCACCAACAGACTAGACAGAGCTTGAGCGCTCAAACAGGGGGCTTGAGCGCTCAACCCCCCTTTGAGAACAGTGACTGGCTCTGGTTTATGTTGGTATTTTGAAGGGTATTTTGGTTATTTGGATTGGTATAGGTTATTTGGGAATGTTTTGAAGTGGTTTGAGGGGGTTTGGGATAAGTTCAAGCCTTTCTCTTAACCCTAAGGTATTCACGGGTGGTTTTTCTCATCATTGGGAATGCTTGGTGAGTATCCCGGGTCAAAATTGGGGTGTCTACACTAGGTTCCACACAGACCTTTTTGAGTGGGGGTTCTACTCGTAGCACTTCCTGCATGTGCCGAGCCTTTTGGAGCTGCCCCCTGAGTTCTTTCTCAAACGAGGGATCCACTATTCCATGGATCATGTTGATCACGCCTCTTGGGGCATCCTAGGCATTAGTTTCTCGTCTCCTTTGTTCAAGTTGGGCTGAGGTAGCAGGAGCTCCTTCGTCGATGAAATTCCTTAGGTGCCCCGCAGTCACAAGTTCTTCCAAGTGTTGCTTAAGGGCTCTACAATTCGCAGTCATGTGACCGTAATATTTGTGATATGAGCACCTCAACTTGGAGTTTCTTTTAGTTGGATCACCAGGCACCTTCGGTGGCCATGCAAAATACAGCTCGTCACGAATCTTTGGGAGTATCTTACAGATAGGCTCTTTGAACAATGTGTTGATGGCCTCCCTTGGGTTTGATTTCTCCCTTTGGTTCTGACTTAAACCTCCGCCATATTTTGCTCCTCCATTCCGGCCCTTCTTGAATTCTCTTTGGCTATTGTCTTCAGGGAAAGACTCCTCCATGTCCCCCTCTGTACGATTGTTGTCCTCTTCAATCCTGGCATGTTTTTCCACTCTTTCCATTAAATCCTTAATGGAAGTAGCCGCTCATTTTGTGAGAGAGTCCCTGAGGCGGTTTCCAAGAGGGAGAGCGAGTTTGAAAGAGGCTACTGCCAGCTCCTCATTGCAACCCTCAATTTCATTGTACGTGTCGAAGTATCGGCCTGCAAAGTCTCAAAGAGGCTCCTTCTTGCCCTTTCTTAGGGCAAGTAAAGCATCCACCTCTTTAGGGACTTTGCTGTGCGTGACAAATCTTGCGGTAAAAGCCGCTGAGAGTTGCTTCCAACTTGTTATGGACTCTGCCTCCAACTTGTCAAACCACCGCAAACCTGCTTCTCCGAGGCTTGACGGGAAGACCTCGCACATTAGAGCGTCATTCCTGCTATAAAGGGTCATCATCTGACGAAAGTGGCTAATGTGTGAGTAAGGGTCCCCCTTTCCATCATATGATGTAAACTTCGGTAGTGAGAAGCCCTTTGGGGGATCCAAAGACTCAATCTCTGGAGAGAAGGGAGACATAACTAGTCTATCCAGGGCATGATTGCCCCCTGTCATGTTCGACTTGGCACGGTTTCTCTCGATCCTCTTTTGAGTGATGACAGACCGCAAGTCGCCTTCAGCCTTCCTAGGTGGTGTAGGCATCTTGCGAGTGCTATTTCGTCACGCTCATCAATATCATCCTGGGGGTTACAAGTATCAGGGACGGAGTGCCGTGGTTGGTGATTGTTTTACCTTGGTTTCTCACTGTGGTGAGGGTTTCTGTCTCCGTTCTTTTGCTGAGCCCCTCGAAGAGGCTCTCTCAAATGTTGATCTTCGTTGCTAGGGTGGTTCCTAGCGTTGTTTGGGTTTCCGTCCTTTTGGACAAAGTTTCCTTCTTCTGGTCCCGCCATGAACTCAGCAAGACTAGTGATATGCTTTCCCACAGACGGTGCCAAATGTGGTGGGGTAGGTTTTCAACTAAGGAAAGCAAGTCACCGTAAGTCGCGCTGAGTAGGGTTCCGGCGAGAACACCGGCAAGACTCAAAGAACGTTAGGCTACCCGGCCGGAGTTTGGCCGGAGTACCCCTCCGATGCTTAAGTCATAGACTGAATATGGGAGAAGAGAGGAAACTAGGGTTTTGTGAGTATGATTGTGTGTACCTTTAGTTGAGGGTGAAACCCCTTTCATAGGCTCTCTTCACTTGGCGTCCAAGATACCTAGTCCGTCCGGGAGACACTCGTATCCCTAAATCTCCGGAGCTTCGCCTTTATCGGGATACTTGATGATGCTTATCAAGGTAGCTTCCCCGATTAGGGCGGACTCGTCTCGGTAGCTTCCCCGGTTAGGGCGGACTCCAATCTCTACTAAATCTCTGTATCTGGAGCTCCAGTTTTATCGGGATACTTGATGATGTTCATCAATGTAGCTTCCCCGATTAGGGCGGACTGCTATCTCGAGTAGATCTATCAAGCATCTTCTAGAATCATCTCTACTCCGCCCATTGAGACGGTCCATCCCAACTGGGCCTAGTCCGACTAGGTCATGCTCCTTCCTAGCTCGCTCCACTAGTTTAGCCCAATTATTTCGGGGGCCTAAAATCCGGCCCACCTCACTAGTGAAAGCCAATGAGTCCACAAAATGCAAATACTAATTTACGCCACAAAATGTAGCCAATAAGTCAGTTTTGGATACTAATTTACACCACAAAATGCAGCCAATGAGTCGGTTTTTAAGAATTTGTTACAGAGAAGATTCAGACAAAACTTTAGGTTTTCTCTATCTTGGCTCTTGAGTGGCTGATCGCTTGTCGCTCAAATATATTTTCGTTTTTTTTAAGAACCAATGAACAATGTTTATGAAAGTTTATGAGGTAACACCTACAGATTCAATACTATAGACTTACCTCACATGAGATTGGAGAAAAAGATCTATTGATTTCAATATCCATGTTCTATTTTTCCATGCTTTGTCTCTCTCTCACTATTTGTCAAATATAAAAGTGTCAAAGGTGGGCACATAAACCCTAGAGAAAGAGAAAGAGAACAAAAAGGGACTTTTGGTCTGCTCGAATTTTGGCGCCAGAAAGAAAAAAAAAATGTGAAAGGTAATGTGGAGGAAAAAGGGGGCTGTGAGTTAACGTAGGAGTTGTAACAGAGCTAGGGGTTGAAAGGGGGAGGGTTTTTGTGCTAGGTGGCAGCATTTAGGGGGGTGGGATAGGAGGTGGGACAGCATTTCTGGGACAGGGGATCCGCTACGGCCCCCTGCGAAAGATCCATGCCATCGTA
Organism: Vaccinium myrtillus; assembly: GCA_016920895.1. Lineage (NCBI taxonomy): Eukaryota > Viridiplantae > Streptophyta > Magnoliopsida > Ericales > Ericaceae > Vaccinium > Vaccinium myrtillus. The sequence goes on from CM029274.1 coordinate 17,438,400, forward strand.
TTTGCAACAATTTTCCCTGCAAGAAATATTAGAAGATTTATGTGTTAGCACAATCTTGCTTGGTTCAAAATGTAAAACTTCATCAAGAATAATTGTAGAATCTTTAATATTTTTAAAATTTCTAGTCAAACTATAATTCGTACTATTAGTACATGAATCTGTGTATTAGCTATGAGTTAAGGTAATTCTTAAATACCCACTTTAAAATTTCTGAAACCCCCACTCATTTATTTATACTACTTTTAGAAGTATGAAAGAGCCAGGCTTGTTTTCTACTCTCTTAGTGTCCAAGTTTTCCCTTTTTAATTTCAAATTTCCTTTTGTATTCCACATTTACATATGGATCATCTCGATTTAGAATTGTGTTGTTTCCGAAGATCTCTTCCACACATTAAAATGTTCCCAGGCAGGAAAGCTCCCGATTCTTGGCATTTGAAGAATTGTCGTTGCTATTTGTACCACCTTTGTGTCCGAGCCACGAGTCCCAAAGAAGTTGAGTTCTCAAGTACATATCCACCATCAACGCCCCTTTGCTGACTTGAATTGCAATACGGGTTTGGCTGTATGCCATTTCATTTTTAAAAGCCTGATGTGCGCGCGGAGCCTTCAGCTGTGAGAGGGTCTTTTGGAGTGTCTTTTCAGAAAGGGAAAATTTTAAAAAGACCCCTGAACTTTTTGACAATTAGCGAAATAACACCCGGACTTCAGCTATCAACAAAATCACACCCGAACTTTATATTCCGGCAACAAAAAAGCCCCTGCCGTCCAATTCCATCACGTTTTTAACTGTGGATGCCTAACGGATGGACTTAACAGCGGTTTTGTCCGTTAAGTGCCCAAAACGACGTCGTTTTGGGCATAACTCAAAAAAAAAAAAGTTCAGGGGCTTTTTTGTTGACGGGCACTTACAAGGTTAAGATCTTATAATCTTAATGAAACCTTAAACGATTGGATCGGGCACTTACATATATCCTATTGAGTTGAATTTTTCAGGTCTTACTCAAAAAAGTATTTTCAAAATAATCAACGGTTTGGATCGTTCGTGTGGGATCCCGGAATGGGACCCACACATGCTACGTATCAAGTCAAAATTGGAAATATTTTTAATATTTTAGAAAAAATTTCTACAATTTGCTAAGTTTTACTTTTCAAGTGTCTCTACAGTAGATGTATCCAAAAAAATTAGGAAAAACAATTTGTTAAAAAAAAAATTGTGACCCACACATGCTACGAAAAAAAATTTGTTAAAAATTGTAGGCAAGGTTATATGGTGTTTCTAGATTGAATTAAGGTTTTTTTTTTTTTGTCTATAGTCCAACTTTTATAAAAACTTTACTAATTTTTTTGGATACATCTACTGTAGACACACTTGAAAAGTAAAACTTGGCAAATTGTAGAAAATTTTCTAAAATATTAAAAATATTTCCAACTTTGACTTGATACGTAGCATGTGTGGGTCCCATTCCGGGATCCCACACGAACGATCCAAACCGTTGATTATTTTGAAAATACTTTTTTGAGTTAACCTTGAAAAATTCAACTCAATAGGATATATGTAAGTGTCCGATCTAATCGTTTAAGGTTTCATTAAGATTATAGGATATTAATCTTGTAAGTGCCCGTCAACAAAAGAGCCCCTGAATTTTTTTTTTTTTTGAGTTATGCCCAAAACGACGTCGTTTTTGGGCACTTAACGGACAAAACCGCTGTTAAGTCCATCCGTTAGGCCTCCTCAGTTAAAAACGTGACGGAATTGGACAGCACGGGCTTTTTTGTTGACGGATTATAAAGTTCGGGTGTGATTTTGTTGACGGTTGAAGTCCGGGTGTTATTTCGCTAATTGTTAAAAAGTTCAGGGGTCTTTTAAAAAATTTCCCTTTCAGAAAAGACCTTCGCTGCAATTGAAGAGGCACAACACACAGACATTTCTCCCTTAAATTCTTTCGATTACTCCAAAAAGTTCCCCATAGACCATGACTTCAAGTATTTCTGCTTCGTTCATTTTCAACAGAGCAATATTGATGCAGCAATCAAAAATTTAATTTACTTTAGTTTTTCCTTGCCGAAAATCAGCGTGCTAGTTAAAGTTAATGATGTTTGAATATCTGTCAAATGTATGGAGTGCATGATGTCTACCACTTGGTTACCACTCCACTAATAATTAACTTTTATTTTGTTATGTGCGTTGAAAATAGAGAATAGATTTATGGACCATGGAACCCCTTCCATCTACACAACTCTGCCCTCTGCTAGGGGGGAAAATGCCTATATGTACAATGAATTTAAAGCTATAAGAGCATCATCAATGGCCTGACAAAAACCAAAAGGTTGATAAGGTTAGTAATATTTTGTTTAAAAAATAGCTCACATTTAAAAATCCAAACTTAGTAACCTTTTAACAACTAACCAAATTTTGGTCTTTGAATGACGGAACCAATCAACCTTTTGCCAATAACCTAATTTGATAGATCCCATAGGTACTAATCATGTACACGCATGATTACACAAAATGACAAAAAGCTTCTCTCTCTCTCTCTCTCTCTCTCTCTCTCTCTCTCTCTCTCTCTCTCTCTCTCCTCTCCTCCCTTCTCTCTGTCTCTCTCTATCACAACAATGTTTACAATAATATTTTTTTTACAGCACACATTTATTTTTGGAAAACTGTTTTGTTTCAAAAACATATATTTTTTATTAAAAGACATTTTTTTGAAACAGTTTTTGAGTAAATTTTTTTCAAAATAGAGGTTTTAGTAAAAAAAAGGCAGTTTTTTGAAAATATTTTTTTTAAGAAACAATTATTCATCCCAAAAATTTCTTTTTTTAAATTATTTTGTTTTGAAAATTTGTTTGCTACATATTATTTTTTTATAGTTTGAAAAAGTGATGTGATAAGTTTTTCGCTATCCAAGTTTGAAAAAAGTGATGGGGGCACCATATATTGATTTTGATTATGGACAAAAAACACCAATGTGGGACATAACATTGCTAACTTTAGTAATCTAAGCTGATGTGGCAATTTTTCGTTATCCAATGTGGGACTTAACAATGCTCTAAGTACAATGTTCTCAACGTACGGTTTCTTGAGGAAAACTAGAGAATATGCCATGTGCATCGCACATGCTATTTGTAAAGTCGGCTCTCTGCTAAAGCTTGTAAAACAACTGCTTTAAAACCTCCAAATTTTGACTAATTTTGAGGGCCCAAATTATATAGGTCCATTTAGTAATTAGGCCTACATGAAAATTTTAAATTAATTTGTCTAATAATTTTCAGGGCCAAACTTAAAATAAGTGTGGGCACCCGTGACCTCCGCGAGAAACCTTGAAAGTACTAGAACACGCGTTCGTTAGAGTCGCCACTTGATTTTAAGGTTAACCACGCAACCGAATTCAACGTACAAAATTCGAGACAACCGGTCCGTTTTAACCAGAGTGATCTTGGTTCGGGAGCTAAGTTACGGGAAGGGAAGGTTTTATTTAAAAAATATACACATCCCGCCTAATCAAAAAGATTAGTCTCGACTCATAATTATGGGATTTTAAAAGAAGATTTAAAGTGATTTAGACAATTACGGGAAAGGGAACAAGGAAAAATAAATAAAATTTACGATGCATGAGGCTAGATTTATAGAAAGAAATATTACCGAAAAACATAAAATAGGCGAAGACTGAACTTCTTTTGATCAATGTCCAGACGCTCCCCTCAAAATCACGAATTCGGCGAGTATAACTCCGTTCGCCGCGAAAAGCACGTTATTTAACTATTGCTTCGAAAAACATAGATTAAATGTGAGATTTTAGGTAATTTCGAAAGGTAGATTTAGGACTAATATTTTTGGGATTTTCGTGGCTGATTTTTGGAAAGGGATTTTAGGTTCGGGAAAGGGGTTTGCAAGAGCAAGAAAATGGAAACAAGGATTTTTCTAGCAAGGCTTTCTTGGGAATCTTGTTGTGTGATGAAAACCAAGACCTAGGCTCCCTTTTATACGCACAAAAGAAGCTTCTTGCACTAATTTTACGCCAGAATTCGAATGGGAGGTGAGTAAATGGAGAATGGGCAGCCATGCCAACCTGCAGGATTTGTTTGGGATTTTGACCTTGCGTCCGCAATGTTTAACCTTGGGTCCACAAGGTTTGACTTCCATAATTTTACAGCATGGAGGCCCATGCTCCTGCGTGCGTATGTCGGTTGCTCTTGTGATATAACGTTCGTAAAATGATATTTTGGATCAGAAATTGGGCTTTTTATTGGGCTAGAACTTGGGCTTATTTGTTGGGCTTTATAATGGGCCAAATGGATTGATTTGGGTGGGTTTGTTGGTCTTTTTCTTGGCGGATGGTAAATCCAAGTTCATCGAAACATTGATTTAAATAAAATAAATGTCGCGACGTCGTCAGTAATTTTTCATCATTGAGGATACACCCGGACTCTTGCTTAGGATTCACGGATAATCAAATTGGGTTGTCTATAGTTGCCCCTCTTTGACAACACTCAGTTATCATTGCGGGATACTAGTGAATGTCAAAGATAAAGAGACAAACCCAGTTGTTTATCCGTGTTTTCTAAGCGCAAAACTCAGTACAATCTATCAAAACAAGTGGTCGGGCTTGCAAGCTGCCTATGTACCCCGTTATAGGGATCAGACCAAACGTAGTTCACATGGGGCATTCAAAATCATCAAATGATTCATTGGGGTTTTCTGGCCCATTGAATCAAGCCTTGGGTTTTCCTGGCCCTTGGCAAAATGAAATTCAATAATGGGTTTTCCTGGCCCATAGCAAAAATATTCAATTCAACACCATTGACTTTACTGGGCCGTTGGTAAAATTACAAAAGTTCACCATGGATTTTCCTGGTCCATGGTCAAATTCAATTCAAAACCTCGGGCTCCCGGCCCTCTGGTGGATCAAAATCATTTTTCAAACAAAATTGGGCATCGGCCTTAACGAAATTTTCAAATTCAAACAAAATTGGACCTCATTCCAAATCGATTCTTCAAATTCATACAAGATTGGGCCTCAGCCCGAGCGCATTTTTCAAATTCAAACAAGATTGGGCCTCAGCCCGAGTGAATTTTTTAGAGGCCCAAAGTTGGCCCAAATGACGAAACCCTAGGGTTTTGAGTGCCGCAGCGTTAAATTTGCGTCCAAACGAGAAATCAATTCTTCCTTCCTCTGTACGACTCTGTTTCTCGATAAAAGGGGACGTACGGCTCACTGAGATTCCAACCAGTGAAAATGTTTACAGATGATGCGTACGAGTTCTGGCTCCTCTATGTCCCTCTCACCCTAATCGCTTCTGATGTCATTCTGACATTTCTAGATCCTTCATGGTTTGGTCTGGTCACTGACCCAAGATTCATTGTGTACGGCTTCTACATCTTTGTCGCCCTTTGGTGTGTGCCGACGGTGATTTACGGTCCTACGCGCCGGCGGTCGGTACAGAGGAGTGAAACTTCTAGGTCCGACGAACTCTAAGCGGTTGCCCTTGTTTCTGGAATGAAGCTTCTCGGTCCGGCGAACACTAAGCAGTTGCTCCTGTTTCAATTTGCATGTCAAAAAAATTGCATTTTTTTTGTATTTTTTTTGTTTTTTATTTTCTAAGAGTGTAACAAATGATGCAATATATGCAAGAATGAACAGATAATTCGTTTTTATTAGAAATAAATCTTTGCCCTTGTTTATTGAAAACATGGAAAACTCCAAATTTTAATCTGCACGAATTCAATATGAGCATCCAAAACCAAGATAGGCTGAAATAGGATTCTGATGAATCAAACGTGTCCAAGAGAGTCCTAGGACACCTAAAACATTTGCAAATACCCTCTCTTTTGTGGCAGGGATGTTTCAGCTAGACTGGGGTAACTTTGTTAAGCATGCCCCGGGTTCCACTGCTTGCAGCTCTTCTAGCCATGACAACGATGAGGATGATGACGATGAGTAGGAGGGTGAGGAGGAGGCAGAGGTTGAGGGTGAGGATGAAAATAAAGACATAGGCCCAGAGCTTCTAGTCAAGAAAAAAAAAAACATCCGCGACCGTTTAATTTTTGTTTGGGTTTGTTTTGTTCTGTTTGCTTGTTCACGGCACAATGGTAGATGATAGGTATGATGATGCTTAGCTCGAGCTCTCTTTTTACATATTTGTAACATCAAACTCCGATCAAAATAATGGATGCTGTAACTTTGCGATTTGCTTTTCTGGTTTTCAAACAAGGCTTAGATTTCAAAGAAAACCATAGCTCAGCTTTCGAAAATCTTGTCTTCATTACAATTGATAAATAGGATGAGAATGACTCCTATTTGAGTTTTGATCAAATTTGTCAGCTGGATGAGTATGACTTCGATGTGAGTTCGGGTTTACTTGTGACACGAGAAGTCGGTGAGAAAATGATAGGGGAGAGAAAACGGTTGGGTATAACACGGGAACGGTACGGGAGAGGAAAATAGCTCAGAAGGGATGGTCAACAAGGAAAACGGAAATGGCTCAGGTAAGAAAAAGGTTGGCAAGAATGTTAAAAAGGGAAAGGCTTTATCAAAGTGGGATACCAGTAGCTATGAAAACATCACCTTTCTTTGGTTCACTCAATTATTTTCTCTCTTTTAAACTCAAACTCACATGAATTTTGCAGATGTGACTTTTCGAGAAGGTCAAGCTTATAGCAAAACCTGAAATGCCTCCAAAGTATGAGTCAATATGCTACCAGGGCCAGAAAATATTCAAATATCAAACATCGCAGAGGATTGGAACCAACGGTTTTGCACATTGAAAGCAAATGACATCAACTGGCTTTGTTTAAATCTCTAAAATCTACGCACACTCTGATCTTACCATCTTTCTTGGGCACAGGCACAATGTTGGTGACCCAAGTTGGATACTCGGTCACCATTAGAAAACCCGCATTGATTTGACTAGTAACTTCTTCTTTGATTTTCAACGCCCAATCTGGTCTGATTTTCCTCAGCTTTTGCTTGACAGGCTTGGCATCGGGAAACAACGGGATCTTGTGTTCAACAATCTCAGGATCGATTCCGGGCATATCTTCATAGGACCATGCAAAGACATCCTTGAACTCTTCCAATAACTTAACCAAGCATTCACATTCCTTGGGAGACAACGTGGAACCAATCTGAACCATGCGAGGATCCTTTTCAGTACCAAAATTTATTGAAACGACCTCATCCATGATAGGATGAGCATGCCTTTCTTCCTCTTTTTTAAGAAAAAGTTTTAGGTCTTGAGGAATATCCTCTTCAATTTCAAAAGATTCTTCAAGATCAATAAAATTTATTTCTGGCACAACAAAATAATCAAAGTCTAGATTTATTTCATTGATATCGAAAGATTCGGTTACAGACTCAGACTCAAATTCAAAAGAAAAGGAATACTTGGGTTTGCCAACTGGCACATGCCCGACAGACTTAACAAGAAATTGAAAGGGAGACTCAAACTTGGACTCATACTCATCATTATTATCAATAACATCAAAACTCCAATTTTTATAATCTCCTACGGCATCCACTATAAAGCTAGAGTAGTCCACATAATCTTCGGCGCCAAGCATCATCACATCGACATCTTGGCTTACACTCATGGGATTGAATCCTTGGTCAAAGAGAAGACCTAGGTTAGCCTATTCCAGATTTTCAGTCTAGTCTTCATCACCTATTGTCAATATCAGCCCCTCATTTGGTTCATCCTCACTATCAGAGAGTTGATGTCCAAAGAAGATTTCAAACCCCGGATACCTCTCCCCAGTCTCCTCATCATAAAGTGGCTCATCAAATCCACAGAAAAGCACATCTTCTCCTTCTTTCACAAACTGTCCGTTCAAAGTCTTGCGGTAAGGCTTCATTTTTAAATCAAAGAGCTTGCCTTCTTTCTTCGCCTTGGCACGTGCTCAATCTTGCTTAGCTTTTTCTGCCCAATCTTCCGGTGTCGGTTTGTAGCCAAGCCCAAAACGGTGTCCATTTGCTGAGAAGTCAGGAAACTGAGGAACTCCTTGTAAGCGGCGTCCCAATCCAAGGCCAGGGAAGTATGACATTTTCTTCATCGTGGCAACAGCGGTGGGATTAAGATGGAAATTGTCATCGGCCATCAAAGCATGTACCGCCTGAGACTCCACAAAGAAAAATCCGGTGAGAAAAAGATCTCCTTCGTCGTGCATGATTTCCAATAGTGGTGCATTATCTTCAGTGGGGAAGTATGACATTTTGGTGCAAGGTGGATGGAACAGCCATCACCTCAGGGTCATGTAACCAAGGCCTTCCCAAAAGCATGTTGAATGATGACGGTACCTCCAAAACTTGAAATTCCACCTCTGTTTCCAACTTTCCTATCACTATTGGGATCTTTATTATTCCGACCACATCTCTCCTTGTGTTATCATACGCCCAGACTCCTTGATTGGATGGAGAGAAATCCTTGTGTTTCAAGCCCAGACATTGAGCAGTTTTTAACGGACAAACATTCAAAGCCGAACCATTATCCACCAATACTCTAGCTATCCATTCCCCTACACATTTCGCCGTCACATACAGTGGCTTCTTGTGATTAGGACCTTCGGGTGGAAGGTCTTTGTTGGTGAATGTGATTGCATTTGTCGCCTTTGCAGGGGTCAACATAGTCACCATTTGCTCAGGTGAGGTGTTTATGGAAATGGGGACCTTGTTTAACGCTTTTAAGACTGCTTGTCGATGCTTGTGAGAGGCCATAATTAGTTGCCACAAAGTGATATTAGCTCCTGTCCGTTTCAACTATTTCAGTACCTCATCATCTCCTAGATCTTCTTCTCTTGCATCTTTTGTCACCGCTGCTTCATGGGATTCTTCCCCAACGAGATGGGCTGGTTTGTAGTGTCTGCCACTTTTTGTCAGGTGATTTACTTCAGTTTTCGGGGCCCATAAATCTTCCTCGACTTCAAAACTTTCACTCTCGTCTTCAGATCTCCACAAGTCGTCGCCACATCCAAACTCATATACTTCTTCATTACCAACCAGTTTCCACAAATCTTCTTCTTCTTCTCCCGCCACCACTTTACCTTTCCAATTTTCTGAGACATTGACCACTTGTTCGGAATTTTGTATCTTAAATGTCTTTGCTGCTTCCTCCAATTCCTTCTTAATTGCCCACCTACTCATTTCTCCAACCTATTCTTCCTTTTCGTCTAAAGCCCAAATGTTTTGAAGGCTAGCTACATGCTTTGAAGTTGTAGCAATCATATTGATAACAACAGTGTCTAGGGGTAGGTGAAAAATGGGTTGTGGTTGGTCGGTTGGGACAATGTATTGGCTAGGGTCAAAGGCTATTGTATGGGTATTTATGTGGTTGACTCCAAACTGGTTTTGGTTATGGTTTGGCATAGGGTTGGCAACAATGTTGGGTTTGGCTTTGGGTGGGGAAATGGATTTGTTGTCAATGAGGTCTTGAATTTCATGGCGGAGATGGGCGCAATTATCTGTGGGATGGCCGTGGGTTTGGTGAAAGGCACAGTATTTGGTAGCGTCATAGCGAGGTGGAAGGGGGTTGGGTGTTGGCATAGGGTCCAAAGGTTTTAGGACGCCTCTTCTGAGAAGGAGTCCATAAACAGTTGATAGGGGAACTCCTAATTGGCTAAAGATTCTTCTGCGAGGGCGAGGGGGTTGATTGTTAATGTTGTTGACTTCAAGTGTGTGACTACTGTTACCAACATGATTGCTACTGCTGGCGGTAAAGTTTCCTTTACCACTTCCATACAAAGAGTTACTATTGCCATTGTAGACCCGCTTTCCTCTCTGACTGGAGTCTCCTTTGTCCAACAAACCCTAGTTCAAACCATCCTCGATTGAGATTCCAGCTTCGAATAGAGTTTCAAAGCTTGAGAAGAGTTGTGTTACCAAGTACTTGGAAAATTCTGGAATCACATTCTTGATGACCATTCTAATTTGTTCCTTCTCATTAGGCCGATCAACCATTTTTGCTGCCTAGGCTCATCATCGGGTTATAAAGTTGGTGAAAGTTTCTTTGGGGTTCATCTTCGTAGCATCCAATTCTCTCGTGGTCATTTTAAGTTGGACATTATAGGCATACTGGTTGATGAAAGCATGCCCAATGTCGTCCCAAGTGTTCTTCTTTGAAGGATCCAAATTCAAGAACCATTGAAGCGCCGTGTTAGTCAACATTCGATGGAATAATTGTGCCAATTGTTGCGGCCCAATCCCCATTGGTATCAAAGTTCCGGCATAGTTCATTAAGTGTGTTTTTGGATCTCCAGTGCCGTCAAATTTCCCAACATCGGGCATTTTGAACTTCTTCGACAGCTTGATAGTAGGGAAAAGACACAGTCCATCCATATCCACCATCTGGGTACCTGATTCTTTCGAACGGATAATAGTTCGCTTTAATTCTTCGATTTGATCTTGAAGAGTCTTATACTTATCAGCGGCTGGTTGCTCAATGTTCAGCGGGGGCCGTGGTGCGGCAGCGGGAACTTCTATGTTTTGCTGGATCGATTGCAGTTCTTCTTCGTACCAATCTTCTTCATTGAGCTGGTTTGTCCTTTCATTGTTCAATGGTGCTCTCCTTGGCGACGGATTTTCCGGTATCAGCATTACCAAGGTCTTGATCACGTTTCTCATATCTTCGATGGACTTTTGCATCGCAGCCATGTTTACTCTCATCTCGTCCATCTCATTTCGCTCAGCCATTACTGGTTCAGAAACTGGAACGGTGACTGGAATAAAATTTGGAACAGGGTGTCAACTAGATCAGGTATTGGACCAAGGATTCGGTCCCAAATGAGTGTATTCCTTCTTTCCGGCGAAAAGTGACAAGCAAACTGACAAGAAAATGTGCCAAGTGTCAAAAATAAAAACTAAGACCTTTTTTTTTTTTTTACTAGAAATGCCTTCGATGACCCTTTTTATTGAAAAATGAACTCCTCCTCTGAAATAGATTAAACTGGATGAAAAAGATTAACGGGTTAACAGAAAAATGACTATGGAGTACTTGATATATCCCCAATAACTTTAAAAAAATTCAGAAATTTTAAGAAATCCTAATTTTTATCTTTTTTTTATTTGGTATTTTTTTTAAAAGTGTTATTCTTATTATACAAAAATTAAAAAAAAAGAAAGGGAAGTAAAAAGGAAAACGTAAAAAGAGGTGAAATGAAAGTGACTTTTTTTAATAATTTTTCCTCCCTTTATTTTTGTTGTGGGATTAAAAATTAGGATTTCATTAATTTTTCAAAAATTCTTTTACTATATTGGGGAATTATAAAGTGACTCAAAAGAGACTAAAAAAGAAATTAAAAATTCCTTCTTCTTTTTTGACAACTTTTGAAAACCCGCATTTTTTTGAAAAGAAGATCCTCCTCATTAAGAAACGGCAATCTCCTCCTCTTTTTCCATAATTTTGGCATAATCCCCTCTGATTTTCAACTGGCAACCTGTACAATTTATGGGGTATGTAGTGACACATAATCCTAACAAGGTTCGTGTCCTAATTTTCGATAGTTCTAGGGAGCACTATATGCAAAAGGCTGGTAGTCTCAAAGGGTACCCCGGCTCAAAGTCACAGGCGTACCTCCCATTGCCAAGTATCGTGCAAGGCAATGGTCAAGCAGTACTTATGACTTATCATAGCCAAAGGCTTGTTGGCTTCTTCAACATATCCCAAGTACGGTTGCCCGCCCAGGATATCGAATAATGCCGAACAGAGTTTATCCATACATCGATGCACATGCAATGCAAGAAAATCACTTTAAAAACTAAATTTAAAATCCCATAATTTTTTTTCGAGTCTAGCTCTCGTTTCTCCCTAGCGGAGTCGCCACTGTGGGCACCCGTGACCTCCGCGAGAAACCTTGAAAGTACTACAACATGCGTTCGTTATAGTCGCCACTTGATTTTAAGGTTAAGCAAGCAACCGAATTCAACATACAAAATTCAAGACAACCGGTCTGTCATAACCAGAGTGATCTTGGTTCGAGAGCTAAGTTACAGGAAGGGAAGGTTTTATTTAAAAAATACACCCATCCCGCCTAATAAAAAAGATTAGTCTCTACTCATAATTATGGGATTTTAAAAGAAGATTTAAAGTGATTTAGACAATTACGGGAAAGGGAACAAGGAAAAATAAATAAAATTAACGATGCATGAGGCTAGATTTATAGAAAGAAATATTACTAAAAACCTAAAATAGGCGAAGACTGAACTTCTTTTGATCAACGTCCGGATGCTCCCTTCAAAATCATGAATTCGGCGAGTATAACTCCGTTCGCCGCGAAAAGCACGTTATTTAACTATTGCTTCGAAAAACTTAGATTAAATGTGAGATTTTAGGTAATTTCGAAAGGTAGATTTAGGACTAATATTTTTGGGATTTCCGTGGTTGATTTTTGGAAAGGGATTTTGGGTTCGGGAAAGGGGTTTGCAAGAGCAAGAAAATGGAAACAAGGATTTTTCTAGCAAGGCTTTCTTGGGAATCTTGTTGTGTGTTGAAAACCAAGACCTAGGCTCCCTTTTATAGGCACAAAAGAAGCTTCTTGCACTAATTTTACGCCAGAATTTGGGTGGGAGGTGAGTAAATGGAGAATGGGCAGTTATGCCAAGCTGCAGGATCTGTCTGGTATTTTGACCTTGCGTCCGCAAGGTTGACTTCCATAATTTTACAGCATGGAGGCCCATGCTCTTGCGTGCGTATGTCGGTTGTTCTTGTGATATAACATTCATAAAATGATATTTTGGATCAGAAATTGGGCTTTTTATTGGGCTAGAACTTGGGCTTATTTGTTGGGCTTTATAATGGACCAAATGGATTGATTTGGGTGGGTTTGTTGGTCTTTTTCTTGGCGGATGGTAAATCCAAGTTCATTGAAGCATTGATTTAAATTAAATAAATTTCGCGACGGCGTCAGTAATTTTTCATCATTGAGGATACGCCCGGACTCTTGCTTAGGATTCATGGATAATCAAATTGGGTTGTCTACAATAAGGCCGAAGTGAAAGGGCCCAAACAAAATGTATTTGACCCATATACTGCTGCTCTTCTATTTTTATTGAAAAAACCCTACAACTCTCTCAAACTACCCACAACCAACTAATCAATACTTCGCCAAGTCGGGAAAAAAAAAACAGAAAAAAAAAAAAAAACTATGGTGGAGAACTTTGTTAGGCAAGTCTAATGTAAAAACATTTGCGGGCAAAATTTTAAAACGACAGTTTTTAATATTGTGTACTCCCTCCGTACCTTTTTAAATATCCCCCTTTAAGAAACATGTGGTATTATATAGGACGTAAAAAATGTACTAAAAAACGTATACTTTTAGGGGTTTAAAAATGCACATATTCCTATAGTTGCCACTTAAAAGGGAACGGGGGAATTATGGTTATCGTTTATGGGTACCTATGCTCTCAAACTATTGTAATGGCAATTTTTTTTCCTTAATTATTTTTAACTATGCAAAGTAGATTGAGAGGGCCCATTAAAAAAGTTCGCTTTAAGCCTCACAAAATTTAGGGCTGACCCAAACCTTTTTGCTAGTATTAACTGACTAACTACCCAACCTTTGGGCCCTTCAAAACCCAATCTCTAGGGTCAAGTAAACCTGCAAAGTTTCCGGAAATCAGGTAATATACAAATAACTTGAAAAAATAAATATATATTTCCGACATACCAAAAAAAAAAAACAAATGACTGATACAGAAGCAATAATATTGCAATAGGCCTCCGGCCCACCTGGAGAAGCAAAATAGTGTTTTGTCATGGAAGTGTCACTGCCGTAAGTTATGTATAAATGTAAAATGTTTCCAACTCAAACACAAGTTGTATATTTGGTCTGATTATCAGTGCCGTTGCCAAATTCCTGAGCCGGTTGAGTTCAAGTCCCAAGGGCAACTCCTTGTCCTGTATTTTAAGTCTAGATCATACTCAAGATATACACTCAAATTACAAACACTCTTATAAAATATATGGGATCATACAAACTGGTGATGTTATATGAGTGAGTCCCACAGATTTATGCATATGTTTGTGTAAATGTGGGTGCATTTGAAAGTGGTTCTAGACTTTTTGTTTTTTCCTTTTCAATCCATAATATTACAAAATCACATTACTCAATTACATTGTTAGAAATTTAGCTTTTAATATACACATCAATAATATACAAGTGATATGTTCTTACATTTAATTTAAAAAAATAATCCCAATGGTGGAAAATTGAAAACAATTCGAACGAGCGAACACGATTTATTAATTTTTTGAAACAAATCATAGTTAAAATGTGAGAATACTTTGTTATTTTCCTCAAAAAAAAAAAAAATAATCTTACAATTATATTTTTTTGCATTTATCTTTTATAATAAATTTACTAAAAGAACTCTTGAAGATGTAGGGGCGCAATATTTGGAGTTTGCTTTGGGCTCTAAAATAACTCTTGAATTTTTGTAATTTTTTAACTTGAATATATACTTTTTTATAATTTAGTATTAAGCGGGCAACCAATTAGTGTTTGAGTTTGGGCAACCCAACCATCAGGGCCGGTCCTGTTTGTATATAAGTGTATTCATCTTCCTTGACCCATCCCGCTGAGTTCCACAACTTCGGGAATCTATGTACTCTGTTCTCTCCCTACCATTTGATTAATAAGTGTATTCATCTTCCTCGACCCATTCCGCTTAGTTCCGCAACTTCCGGAATTTCTCTCCCTATTTGTTTAAGGGTCAACCGTGGAGTCTCCGAATAGGAAAATAGCTGAAACTGAGTTTAGAGGTAATTAAATAATAGTTCTCTCCCTTTTTGTATCAGTTTTTTTTTTTCATATTCCACCCATTTTGTTTCGAGGTAATTAAATAATAGTTCTTATTAGGCACTCTACGTACGAATTCATCCTACCCAATTTTTGGGCGTATGTTTCCATCCTTTTGATAGGTGAATAAGCTTTTAATAGACGTGTGTATACATATAACTTCTTTCCTATTTTAGTGGATTGAATTCCTGTAATTCCTATATTTCCAAACGGATGGAAATTCGGGCTAAAGAGATATTCTTTGGGTTTAAATAGAATCACTCTTTTTGACGATGAGAAGAATTAATTGTTAGGGTGATAAATGTAAAAACACTATCATACCCTTTCCACCTAACTACCTGCTTTCTCAATTTTTTTTGCCAAAACGATTACGGGTGATATTGTAAATCGATCATCAAGTACATCAATAGGAAGACTTGTCTTTTAATAAAATACCAAATGCGTATTCCAAACCTCACTTGAAAGCCTCTTGCTACGAGCTAGGGGTGCGAATAACTGCTCGGAATTTGTTTGAATAAGATGTGATTGCCCATGGACCGTGGACGGCTTAGATTTGTTTAGCAACAGACGGTTAGAATATGTTTGATCGAATAAGATGTGATTTGAGCAATCCATGGCCGATCATAGACGACCGTGATCAGCCCAACATCCATGGGGACAGCACCCATGCACCCATGAGATGAATATGGCTTCTTAATCAACCCTCAAAGGCAGCATGCTCTCTCTTATGTTCTGCTCAGAACATGAAATGGATTTCCTTGGCCAAGTGGAAACTAGGGAAGGTTAACTATCCTTCCACGTGGTAGTATTTCGACCCCTGTGAAAAATCCTATGGCAATTTCCTTGATATCACCAGACTGATTCTCCTCTATGCTATTGGCAAAGTCACCTTTAGGTTATATATCCCAGTTTCCTAGTTTGCTTTGATGTATTTGAGCTCAGCTCAGTTGTAAATGAATCAAGCCCGGTTTATTTCTAAAAGATCCTCTGTAAAATAGCCGAATTTTTTCGAGTCTGGTCGAGTGGAGCTTTAGATCTCGGCTCGTTTAATAAACGAGGGCGAAACTCATGCTTGGCCTCAGGGGCGGACGCAGGATTTAATATCAGCGAGGTCAAGTATACAGTAGGGGCAAGATTAGAAAATTATTTAGGCATAGTTATATTTATTTTTTGTTACTTGGGGCAAGATTAGAAAATTATTTAGGCATAGTTATATTTATTTTTTGTTACTTGGGGCAAGATTAGAAAATAATCTATACGATATGGGGGCAAAATTACTAAAATACCCAAAATTATATATACACGGCAGTAGGAAATTTCCGTCAAGCGGGGTTGACCCCGCTTGCCCCTATGTGGGGCCGCCCTTGCTTGGCCTTGACCCAATAACTAACATAATCATTGTTATGATCACAACCACTCACCATTACACACCTCCCGAATTTATGGAATTTGACTCATTCTTAATAAATGTAGTGGAGTAATTGATTTTAGGGCCACTTAGCCAAAAATCCAAAACATTTGGCATTTTTAAAGGGAAGGACAATGAGCTTTTGCAATCGAACATAAAAACAAAAAACATTTGTCATTTTTAAAAGGAAGGACAAAAACTTTTGCAGTCGAACATAAAGACAAAATAAATCAGTGAAGTGTCACTAATTTAAAAAAATTCAAATTTCGAACATAAAATTCAAAAAACCACTCCACCTCAGGCTGACCACCACCCCACCTCCGGCCGACCACCACTCCAACTCTGGCCGAGTACTTCCGGCGACCAAAAAATTAGTGAAGTGTCACTAATTTTTAAAAATTCAAATTTCGAACATAAAATTCAAAAAAATCAACACCCCACCTCCGGCCGACCACCACCCCACCTCTGGCTGAGCACTTCCGGCGATCAAAAAAATTAGTGAAGTGTCACTAATTTTTAAAAATTCAAATTTCGAACATAAAATTCAAAAAAATCAACACCCCACCTCCGGACGACCACCACCCCACCTTTGGATGAGCACTTTCGACAACCAAAAAAATTAGTGAAGTGTTACTGATTTTTAAAAATTTAAATTTCAAAAATAAAATTCAAAAAAATCACCATCCCACCTCTAGCCAACCACCACCCCACCTCTGGCCTAGCACTTCCGGTGACCAAAACAATTAGTGAAATGTCACTAATTTTGAAAATTTCTAATTTCGAACATAAAATTCAAAAAAATCACCACCCCATCTCTAGCCGTTCACTTCCGGCGCGCCAAAAAATAAGTGAGATTTCACTAATATTTAAAACTTATAATTTCGTATAAGAAATTCAAAAAATCGACCAATTAGTCAACTATCAACTCCTGAAACTAGTGAAAGATCATTAATCATCCTAAAAATGTAGGATAATGATCAAATTTCATAGTTAATTAAACCTCATTAATCCTTACCGATTGAAAAAAAAAAAAAGAAACACTAATCATAATCATAATAAAATGCATAAAAAAACCAACTCTTCATCACAGACCAAAAAATTACATCCCCAATCCAAGCATTTATAGCATTTGAACTCGCCCGAACCACTTCCGGCGACCAAAAAAATAGTGAAATGTTACTAATTTTTTAAAATTCTAATTTCATACAAACAAATTCAAGAAAATCACGAACACAGTGAGTCACCGTAAGAATCTATTGAGGAGAATACTTATGGGTTAGCCCAACACAGCCGGTATTGTGGGCATCGTAATAGTCGAACAAATGTCGATGATTCTACGGTTTCCATATGCAACGACGAGATTATAAACAATAGAACCAGAGATACAACCACAATCTTCTTCATCATCAGTGTCTCTCTTTTTCCTCTATGTTTCCCTCTTTGAATTAGCTTCTAGATTATGGGTTTATATAGACTTTAGGCCTCCTTTGGGTAAAAAAACCATTGTGGTTTATTTTTCGTCTTTATTCACAAAACTTTAAGTTTGACTAATAATTTTATACTTTTTAGATTTCTCTCGTAGAGAGGAGCCAAGAAACCACAACAAATCGACCGAAAACTAACAAATGCAAAAAAAAAATTGAATAAGGACAAAACCAAAAAAACCAAAAAACCACCAAAAAACCAGTTTTTTCAATTCACCCAAAGGAGGCCTTATATCGGATTGGAGGCTGTGGCTTTATTTTGGACATTTGTACGAACAGGTCATGTGCATATGGGCCAACACTTATTAACTCAAATGTACTACTTCACAATTCGTTCCAAGTAAAAGCAAAATTGAACGGATAAATGGGGCGAAACAGAGATTCAAAAGCAGTAAGAAATATATAAAAATATGTAGGGATAAATAGATAATAAGAGAAAGAGGTAGTTAGGCCCCGAAGAACGAAATTGATTCACTAAGATTTATTAGCAGATGATGATTTGTGCCTATGCAACCTGAACATTTTCTCCCTAATCAAGTGCGTATAAGCATTCATTCAATTCTAACTGGATCGCCCATCAAGTTTGATTTTGGGGTAATGGGTCGATGGACTTCGAACTGGTGGATATGGAAGTGGTGGTGGCAGTTATGGAGGCAGCGGCGGCGAGTATTTCACAGTCACAGCCAATGTCGATCGATGGCGGCAGTGGTGGAACTGAGAGAGGTGGAGGGGGTTATGCTGGAGGTGTCGGCGGAGGGGGTTACGATGGAGGTGGTGGAGGGTATGAAAGTGGTGGTGGTGGTGGTTATGGAGGGCAGCCATAGGTTCTAGCTAACTGAATCGTTTTTTTTTTTTTTTAGCCTCCCCCATTAATGTCAAATGTTTTAATGTCCTCTCCATAAATGCCAAAACATGCGTGTCCTTTTGCCAAAAAAGAAAAAAAAATAATGCAGTTATGCCTAATTTTTCCTTGATTTTTAACATTCCTTCAACACTTAGGCTCCGTTTGTTTGGACGTAAAATATTTTTCAATATAATATATTTTCCATGTAAAATCATTTTGCAAAAAACAAACTTTTACGTTTATATTTTCCGATGTTTGGTTGATAGTTGTTCCACAAGGAGAACAGCTTAGAAGTCCAGTTTTGGTTCAAGACTATAAATAAAATATATATATATATATATATATATATATATATATATATATATATATATATATATATTACCAAATGCTACAGACGAAAATTTATTCTAGTCTTTGAATTGATAAACAGATATTGAGAAAGCATAGGCTTAGGTGGATGGATTGGGGGCTATGGAGGAGCTTGGTGTAAATTCGAGAAGTGTCATTCCCAGTGTACCAAAAATAACTTACGGCCTTTTCCAGCGGAAAACAATTTCATCCTTATGACTATGACGTAAAATGTTTTACCTTGTAAAATATTTTTTTTGTTTTTTGCACAACCAAACACCCACAAATAGGTAAAACATTTTCCTGGAAAATATTTTACGTCCAAACAAACGGAGCCTAAGGTCTGGTTTCACTTAATAAGTGGCATATTTTTATTCATTTTTTTAGCTTATTTTTGTCTTTATTAAAAGATATTGAGTTTGTGTTCTAATTTGTAACTTTTTCTATTACTCTCGTCGAGACAAACTAATAATTAAAAAAAAGTTCGACGTGAAACTAATAAATACGGAGTATAATTTTTTTGAATAAAAGCAAAAGAAAGAAGCCAATCGGTTTATTTAAGCGAAACCAGGTACATTTCTCTTGGCGTTTTCTGTTCTTGTGAAGTTTAGCCTTCATCTTATTATTTGTCATTATTTTTGCACGCCTTTTTTTTTTTCCTTTTATTTGAATAAGGCCAAAAGAGTGAATAAGAGTGAAGTTCAAAATTTATTATACTTTTTTTACAATATTGTCAAAGGACCCGACTATAGGTACTGAAACAATGGAGCACCGAAAATGTGCAACGGAATCTGGGGCCCACTTATGGGTCCCGCACGAACAATTTGAACCACTCAATAATTTTAAAATGGTTTTTTCAAATGACCCTCGTAAAAATTCAGCTCAATTGGATATGCGTAAGTGGGTGATCCAACATACCAATCTCTAATTCTGAATTTTTTATTTTTTAGTAAACAGACGATATTATAAAAAATAAAAATAAATATATATATATATATATACACCGGCGATCCTGTCAAGGATCCCGGATTGAAGCCTTTTCGGTGTTTTGATGCTTTTAAAAATTGTTTTTGGGAAATCCGAGCCGTCCAATGTGTTCAAAAGGTGTTTTCCAAGGTCCACGCGGGAAATCTTCAAAAAAAAAATACCGGGAAGGGCTTGATCCAAGCAGTTTTTCGCAAAACCGTATATATATATTTTTTTTGCGAAAACCGCTTGGATCAAGCCCTTCCCGGTATTTTTTTTTTTTGAAGATTTCCCGCGTGGACCTTGGAAAACACCTTTTGAACACATTGGACGGCTCGGATCGTCAAAATTTGATCCGAACTATGAATCCCGGATCCGGGATCCCGGACTAGATAAGGATGTATATATATATATATATATATATACGGCTACTATCCAATCCGGGATCCCGGAAATCCCGGATTGAAGCATTTTGATGCTTTTCCCGATATTTTTGACGATCGAGCCGTCCAATGTGTTCAAAAGGTGTTTTCCAAGGCCCACGCGGAAAATCTTCAAAAAAATACCGGAAGGGCTTGATCCAAGCGGTTTTTCGCAAAAAAATGCATATTTACAGTTTTGCGAAAAACGCTTGGATCAAGCCCTTCCCGGTATTTTTTTTTGAAGATTTCCCGCGTGGACCTTGGAAAACACCTTTTGAACACATTGGACGGCTCGGATCGTCAAAAAAATATCGGGAAGGTGGAGTCCCGGATGGTAGAGTCCCGGACTTGATTGGGCCTCTATATATATATATATATCCAAACTCCCTTAACTTGTTAAGTTACGGACCTCAATGATCCCGATCGAATTTCGATGATCCGAACCGTCCATTGTGTTTAAAAGGTGTTTTTTAGGGTCCCCGCAAGAAATCATCAAAAAAAATACCGGGAAGTGCTTGATCCGAGCCGTTTTCACAAAAACTGTATATGTAACGGCTCGGATCAAGCCCTTCCCGGTATTTTTTTTTGATGATTTCTCGCGGGGACCCTAAAAAACACCTTTTAAACACATTGGACGGTTCGGATCATCGAAATTCGATCGGGATCAATGAGGTCCGTAACTTAACAAAATCCGGGAGTTTGGAGGTGAAGCTCACTGTATATATATATATATATACTTCCTCCGTCCCTTTTTAAATGTGTTACTTCGTAAATCCAACTTATTAAAGAAGCATTATCATTACACCTTTCACATCAACTTTTTCCTCCACTTTACACTTTTCACATCAATTTTTACCTCTACTTTCCAAAATTATCTTTCACTTTTACCCATTAACTCTTTACCCACTAAGTTTTCAAAATGGCAAAATGATAATTATACAAACTTTTACCCATTAACTTTTCAAACCACACACTTATTTAGGGACAGCCCAAAATAGAAAGTTAAACACTTAAAAATGGACGAAGGGAGTATATACATTAATGATCTCCTAAGGGATCTCTTATTAAAATTTGGTGCGGACCTCACCTTTCCGGATCAAATTTTGATGATCCGAACCGCTCAATGCTTTTAAAATGCGTTTTTAAGGGCCTACGTGAAGATTCGTCAAAAAAAAAATACCCGGAAGGGATTGATCCAAACAGTTTTCGATAAAACTGTACATATGTACAGTTTTATCGAAAACTATTTTTTTTGGAAGATTTCCCGCGTGGATCTTGGAAAACTCATTTTAAAAACATTGAGTGGTTAGGATCGTCAAAATTTGATCCGGAAAGTTGAAAAAAGGCTAAGTCCGCACCAAATTTTTAATAAGGGATCCCTTAGGAGATCATGACTGATATATACTCCCTCCGTCCCAATTTTATAGTCCTAGTTGACACTTTTTGTTGTCCCAAAAAAATTGTCCCACTTCAAAACTAAATGGGTAATTGTTAAGGAATTTCCTCTTATACCCTTATAGTTTGAAATTTAAAATAACAAAAAAGTAAGAAAGTGTAATGATTGAAGGGTAAAATAAGAAAAACATGTTTTCAAAAGTACAATGATTATATCTTCTTATTAAGTTGGAATCCCCAAAAGGGACTATAAAATTGGGATGGAGGGAGTATATATATATATATTATAAAGTCTGGTATACTTGATCCCTACATAATAATCATCAGCTTATTATTGCAAGAGAAACAAAGGAGGTTCGACTAGTGAAATAAAAGTACAACTACTTAAATCAAAAGCCTTCTTAGCAAGCAAATCTGCGCAACGGTTTGCTTCCTCTCATGGTTACTCTTGTATACACCCCAAAGGCAAATAAATAAAAAAGCCCTTTCTCAGTTTCTTGGACAGGAACTTTGTGGGCCCGTGGTCCATTATTAAATGTCACTAATTTTTCCTAGTTTCATGCATGCAACGAGGAAAATTCTACAATACACACCCCTTAAAGGTGTGTACTATGCACTCATTCTGTGGTCCATATTGTGTCACCTCATTGGCAATCGTAACATTTTTTAGTGTTTCATAACTTTTTCAGAAGTATGATTCGTAACATTTTCTATGATTCATAACATTGAATAGTGATAGAGTCACACACTTTCAACCACACACCCTCTCACATGTGGTGTGGCCCATTGTGGGTCCCACATGGGGTGGGCCCCACCACATGTGAGAGGGTGTGTGGTTGAAAGTGTGTGGCTCTAGCATTTTTGCATAACATTTGGTGCATCTCGTAACTTTTGTACAAAGAATTCGTAACTTTTGTTAATCGATTCGTAACTTTTATAGGGGTGCATATGATACACACCCAAATAGGGGGTGTGTATTGTAGCCATTTCCATGCAACGAAGAGGTCTCATAAATGAGAAATCAAAAAAATTGACGGTACGCACGGAGAGGAAAGCAATTTTCTTGAAAATTTCCCAAGAAAAGTATCGAACTCCAATTTGACTTAACATGACCTATTCATTTTAATCTTTGACAAACCATGCATCGCCTCTATTGTATTTGGTGTGGATATCAAGAAAGTATCTTGGATATCAAGAAATCGACGAATTCACAGTGAGAGAGAGAGAGGGGGCATACGGATGGTCTGCAAAGGTCATGCACATCGTAGAGAAGATCAGGGTCATCAAGGACGACAAGTTATATTCAGAGAGAGAGAAAGCCTCTGTTGTGTTTGGTGTGGATATCAAGAAAGTATCTATGGATATTAAGAAAGTGTCGGATTCACAAAGAAAGGGCATGGATGGTTTGCAAAGGTCATGCACATCGTACAGAAGATCAGGGTCATCAGGGTTAGTTTGGGACGACAAGTTATATTCAGAAGAGACTAAACGAGTTCGAAGGCCAAAAGATGAAGAAGATCAAGAAAAAAGAGGAATAAAATCTTTGGTGCCAAACAGGCCTTCACAAATTCAGAGAGAGAGAGAGAGAGAGAGTGTGTGTGTTACCAGTTCAGAGATTTCTAATGTTGGACGTTGGTCCTCAAGATTTTTGGGGCCGGATTTGGGGTGGGTGGCCAGGAAAAATTTGGGGTTAAAAATTGAGGGGATTTTTTGACTTTTTAAAGTGAAAAAGTTGGGGATAAATGAACACCATATGGGTTCAATCAAATACGGAGTACAGTGATGAACCGTCTCCTTTCTTTCTCTCTCTAACTTTCCTCTTCCTCCCTCTCTCGAAACTTCTCTCAGTCCGGCCAGAGCTGGGGGGGCTCCCCCCCTCTCTCTCTCTGTCCCTCCCCCTCTTACCCATCCGCCGGTGTGTCCTCCACCCCACCGGCGCCATTTCTTCGCAGCTCGGCCTTGATTGTTCCGGCTTCGGGGCTTCAGTCCGGCAACGTGAAGACGGAGCATGGTGGTCTGTGTTAGGCGACTGTCGGTATGGTGAATAACGGGTGAGGAGTTTTTGTTTTCTCTTGTTTTTGTTCCCGGCTGGGTTTCCCCTGGCCCGGTGTGGTCTTGTCCCGGTCTGGTTTGCCCAGATCCGGTGGGTTGGGTGGTGGGAATAAATTTTTTGGTTTGGTTTCTGTTTGGTCGACTGCCAAGAGGGGTGGTCTTGTCGTTTTTTCGTTGTAGTCTGTTGTTGGCCGGAGTTTTTTCTCCGTTGCCGGTGTTGTGCGCTTGCCGGCCACGGCCGTGTTAGGTGGGGATCGTAATGTCCAGAAATGGCAACATCCCCGGATCGGCTCGTGGTTATCCTTGCTTGGTTGGCATAGCGTCGTTAGTCCATTGTCAGATTGGGGTTGTGCGTTATTGGCACATCGTTGTCCAAGTTCTCTTGGTTATTGTTCCGATGTGTATCTGTTCTTGTACCTGATCTTGATATAATGGAATATCTGCAATTTCATTGTCAAAAAAAAAAAAAAAAAAAAAACGAACACCATATGTTACAAAGTACTTCCACCGTCCCATGTTGAAAATTTTACTTCATGCAAGTTATCACAAAATTGCCCTACACTTAGCAAATTAGCCTTCAAACCCTTAACATATAAGACATTATCTAACGGAGGGATACCAGGTGTGTTTATAGTTCCTTGTCCTACAATTTCACCAGTATTACCATCACCAAATGTGACACAACCACCATTATATTTTTCAAGACTAGCAAACAAGGATTTATTTCCGGTCATGTGTTTAGAACACCCACTATCTAAGTACCAAGCGCAAGCATTATGAGCCCTAAAAGCAGTGTGTGCTACATGACAAACAACGTCAACTCTCTTCCAAGTTTGCTTTGTTTTAGTGTTCGCACGTGAGAAGTGACCGTGTGTGGTTCGTTTTTCAACAAAATTATCAGTCCCTCCATTATTTTTAGCCAAAGTTGATAATTTTTTTTATTTCCTCGACGGGGTGAGAAGTTTGATTTGCCAACTAGCTCAATTTCTTTTGAAAATTCTCATTCTTAATGTTTGTGGGAGACTGGCGCACAAATTGAGGTCTTCCCAAATTGGTTTGACCATACCTAACACTTTTATTAACAGAAGCAACAAACAAATTCCCTTTGGTTCTTTGATTTTCTTTTCTAAGAATATTGCAAAAAGGTCGAATGTGACCTTGGACACCACAGTAGTGACAAATGAAAGGAGTTTTCTTATCATGTGCATGATTACTGTTGTAGACCTTTTTAATGGTGATGGGAGATTTAGTAGAAAATTCGGGTTTATCGCACACCACCTCTTTCTTTGCAGTTTCAGATTTCACAAACTTAATTTCTTTCTCATTAGCATTAGGTGTCAGTGAAGGTGGATCAACAAACCCTAAGCCGCTTCTATTTCTAAAAGTACGTGTCATCTCGACTATACGGGTTGCACCACACTCATTACGCTTTATGGCCTCAGTGGCCTCCCTAAGGTCACGCTCCAATTAAAAAATCCTATCCTTAGACCCTTCAAGGGCCTTCAAGGCATCCATACGCTCTCTCTCAATTTTAGCAAACTTATCAGCCAGATTAGTGTTATAAGTTTTTAATTTTTCAAGCTCAATGTTCTTGGATTCAATCTCACCACTAAGAGCGTTCCTCTCACAACTAATTCTCTTGATGACATTCATGAGTTCCTTGTTTTTCTTTTTTAAGTTTGACACCCTTTTTAAATAATTGATTATAGGCTTCATGAATAGAATCTATATCATCCTCACTATTTTCACATTCTTCATCAGTTGAGACATATTTACTATCATCACTAATAGTTATAGAAAGATCAACTATTTTAGGAGATGTGGGAGACTTGATATTGGCAACCAACACAGAAAATCTAGGGGCGTCACAACCTCCATCACTACTATCATCACTATCGTCATCCCACGAAACCTTGTACCCTTTGGCTTCTTTCTTTTTAAGAGTGTTTGCACACTCTGCCTGAACATGCCCAAAACCGTGGCACTCGTGGCATTGTATACCTTGGGGTTTCTTGGATTTATCAATAGAATATTTCTTTTCATTATTCCCAGAATTAAAATTCTTACCCCTACTAGTTGAAGACGGAAAATTTCCAGATTTACGAAATTTGACAAATTTTCTGAATTTTTTAGCAAAGAATGCAAGTTCTTCATCGAGGTCATCGTCACTCTCTTGTGTCACGGAGGATTCTTCTTTGGAAGATTTAAAAGCAATGCTTTTATTAGGCTTTAATGTATTTTTCTTTGACAGGTGATTCACTTCAAAAGTTTGAAGTTTACCCACAAGTTCCTCAAAAAGAATATCATCAACTTTATCATTCTCTTCAATTGCAACTACTTTAGCCCTAAACCTCTTGGGAAGGGACCTAAGCACTTTTCGAAAAACTTTAAGATTTGAGATTGGTTCTTCTAATGCATGAAAGGAATTAACGATGTCACTCAATTTAGTGATAAAACTATCAAAAGTTTCGTCTTCTTGCATTCTCAATTCTTCGAAACGTGTCGTAAGCATTTGTAGTTTTGAAGTTTTAACAGTTTTAGTACCCTCATGGGTGACTTGGAGAATATCCCAAGCCTCTTTTGTAGTGGTGCACGCAGAAATACGACTAAACTCAATTTTACTTAAAGCATCGTAGATGACTCATAAGGCTTTGGAGTTTGCCTCAAAACTCTCATTGTCAGCAGAAATCCACTCAGTGTCCTCCTTAGCCCTCATTTGTTTAGTCGTAGCGTCCTCTATGGTTGGGGCCTCATAGCCGTATCTAACAGATCTCCAAACCCTAACTCCTAGGGAACTTAAATGTGTTGTCATACGGGCCTTCCAATACGGATAATCGTTACCGTCGAAAAAGGGTGGCCTCGAGTTTAAGGCTCCCTCTCATGGTGCGTTCATGTCCATTTATAACCAGGATTAAACTCAGGTGGTTAAACCTAAACAGAGCAACCAAGCCCTGATACCAATTGAAATTATGCGGAAGCGTTTATTTTACTCGTAAAGGGGGTTGAATAGGAGTTTTGATAAAACTTACCAGTTTTTAAGTTGAATAACTGATTAAAAATTATTAAATAACCAAACCAAAACTTCTGCTTTATTCAATTTAACTAAAAGTTAAATTTAAATAAAAATTACCAGTTGTCTTGATTAAATCAATTTAACCAAACCACAAGCAGTGCAGTGAAAATAAAAAGGAGACAAGATATGCACGATTTACGTGGAAAAACTTAGGGTCCTAAATAACCCTAAGCCAAAACCACGGCCTAACACTACTGCATTATTCTTTTAATAAAAAAGAAGTACAGATTGCGAAATAGTAAAAATCTTACCCCAAGCCTTTACCTATTCTCTCCAATCTCCGATGCTCCCAGAGCTTCTTCTAGATTCAATAGATGAACCACAGACTTCACGTCCGATCTCCGGATTCAACCGGCTCCGAATCGGTCTCCAAAAGATTCGGCCACAGCAGTATACGGTACCACGAAATACGAACAGTGAATGGATGAATGATATAATGCGATGCATGTTCCAAGCAGCCCAAAAAGCATATGAAATGCAAAGATGTATGGATAAAACAATGTGCTGCACCTAAAAAACTCTCCTTGGTCTTTTGTTTTGAAAATCGAAAACTCTATTTTTTTCTTTCTGGCCGTGCCAGCATCTAGCCTCCCAAAACTCCTATTTATACTACTTAAGAGAGAAGATTTTCAGAGTGTATAAATGGGATCATAACATAATGGAATATATTTTTTAATAGAGACATTTACCATCAGGTCACTCTTGGATCCCATAATTACCATCAGATCAAGCCCAACTTTGAAAAATTCCCATCAACTCCCCAACCCGTATAAAAATGCCTAAATCATAGGGTACCCTATGAAAGTGCCTAAAATCCTCGGGTACCCTATGAAAGTGCCTAAACCACTAAACCCTATAATAGGAAAGTGCACCCTAAACCTAAACTCTAGGGTACCCTACGACTAGGGTACCCTATGAAAGTGCCTAAAATCTTAGGGTACCCTACGACTAGGGTACCCTATGAAAGTGCCTAAAATCCTAGGGTATCCTACGACTAGGGTACCCCATGAAAGTGCCTAAAATCCTAGGGTACTTTATGAAAGTGTCTAAACCATTAAAACCCTATAATAGGAAAGTGCACCCTAAACCTAAACTCCAAAAAAGAGTGACTTACCTTAGTGGTAATTAAAAAAAATGACTTACATTATTGGTAATTAGACATCTCTTTTCTAGATCTAGAGGTAATAATCTCTTTTTAATAACTTACCAAGACAAAGAATCTTTCCATTCTTTGCCACGTGAAAACCAAATATGGACAAGTAAATTTTCTCTTGTAAGAAAGTTTTAGTTTCCCATAAAGAAGATCTTTTATCCGGTGTTTTTCAATGTGCTATTTTCCATAGGTGATTGAAAATTCCTTTGTCTAAAGATTGGATCTATGTCAGTATATGGGAGATAGTAACATATTCGACATATATCTTTTTATGCTGCTGAATAGGTGGTATCATCACCTTAAATGGAAAATTAACTCAATTAAAAAAAAAATACCCGTGAAATATGATGTAATGTCAAAATTTTAGTGTTGAATATTTTTAGGAAAGACAGACATGCATATATAAATGTAATATCAGCATCTACGGTAAATGAATTTGTGGAGAATCTTAAAAATAATATGCATGACTTGTTGTGCAATGCTTTTACCTTGCAGCGGTCAATTTGGTGCAAATAATGGGAGAAGCATCGAGCGAGCATTTACCCCCTAAAAAATCTACCCATTACAATTCAAAATAAATATACGAATGATGGTTTTTGTACAACCCCGGAAAGTGCCAAATATCTAACATCTTTCAAACTTCACAATCGTGGAAGTATGGCATCACATTCCTATTATTGTGTCTGACTGTCTTCCAAACGTTAATCTGAAAACATGGCATCACATTCTCGTTCTTCCTCAAGATTCCCGCCATCCAAACATAGCCCTAATTTGTTCTCGAAACATTTTTATCTCTAGAAAAAATGGATTTAGGAAATATTGCAATATTGATATTTGAGACTCTCCATCCATCAAATTTGCAAAATTGCACTCAAATATGCATACTATTAATTAATTCCCTTTAATACATAATCTTGACCAAATCTTCACACTAAAAGAAAAAGAATACAATCACAATTATTTGTCAAAAATCTGTAAATTAAAAGGAAAAATTTTACAAACCCAATCATATATAGAGATTTTCGTAATCCTGTCCCCTTGCTTGGGAAATTTCTATGTAGGGCCTTCACCTCATGACCATAATCCAGGGATAAATAACATTTCAACAAGAAAAATTACTACAGAATCTGTACTTGATAATATATGGCTAGCAATAGCATTTTCTACATTTTCTCTTTTCTCTTGCTGTTTTCATGCATTTGGACTCAACTTTCTGCAGATTCAAACGAGAAAGCGAAACAAAACAATGATTTGATTGAGAAAGTATGCTCTAAGGTTGTGTGGCCTAACTTCTGTTTGGAAACACTGAGACCTTATCCCGGTAGTGCCACAGCTGACCTCCCGGGCATCGCTACAATATCCATCGACTTGGCACTATCCAACGGATCCAAAGCCAAATCACTGATCAGCAAGCTTTCTAAGCTCGTAAGCGATCCAACGAACAAAACGGTGTTGAACGATTGCTCAAACTACTTTGATGTAGCGATTGGTGACATCAATGCCGCGAAGAATTACCTTTACGCCAAAGATTATGTCAATGCGAATACTAAAGCAGCTCTCGCCGGCGAAAATATTTATGATTGTTTAATAACTTTGGATGATGGTCCATCTCGTGAACTCAATACATGGACTTCCAACGAGTTCGATTACTGTAACATCCTTTGCGAGACCTCTGGCCTTCTTCTGGGAGGACAAGAGTATGATTGTGCCTAATACCTATATTTGCTAGTCGTGGAATAAGATGATGGAAGAAACTGCAAGAATGTGTTTTCTTTTAATATTTTTCCAACGCAAATGCTTCATTTGTCACATATTTTGATGTGGCATGTACAAATGATCATTCAATGGTTCTAATGTTGTGTGTGTGGGCCCACACTTAATGTGAGTGAGTTTGCGTTTTTGTGTTGAATTGGGGGATGGTGCTGTCAGCATAGCATGTTATAGATGTTAGAATTATTCATCAAGTGAACCCACATGCCATTGTCCCTCATGACATTATGCAAACTAATAACGTATGATATATATGTGGTTATGCAGTATATGCATGTGTATTGACTAGATCATCATCCATATCCTCATCATTATGATGGGTAGATGACACTAATAGTATATGAGGAGGAGATCCTCTTCCCACCCGTGATAGAAATTTCAAGGCTTAACTCCATCTGTGAAAGTTGGCTTGAGATCTAAATATTACTGGTCAGGATGGAGAAATCTTTTGCTTCAAGGAGCTCGTTCTTCTATTACGTACGCTCTGATCTATTATCTTGTTTATCGGCATGTATCCAAGTTAGTGAATTGATATGTATGTAATTTTTGCATTATGATTTGTTAGTAAAAACATGTGTTAGGATCAAGCACTTACTATCTCATCAAAACCCGCAAGTGTTAGTGGCGCGCAACTTTATTTCCTTATTCCTTATCGCGCTCAAACCGCCAAGTGGTCAACTGAGACTTGGCCCACCTGGCTTCCGCCCTAACAGGATGATGGACTTCGCCCACGTAGCCTCCACCCAACAAGCCCCCCTCCCCTGCATCTACCCGCGAGCAGCATGCTATCCAGGAGAGTTGAACAGTTGACCTTGGCTCTGATACTACTTGTTAAGATTAAGCCCTTACCATCTCACCAAAACCCATAGTGTTAGAGAAGGCGCAATTTTATTTCCTTATTCCCTATCGCGCCCAAGCGCCAACGAATCAACTGAGACTTAGCCCACTTGGCCTCTTCTCAAAACATGATATTCGAGATTTTGAAATTTTTAGTTTACAATTGTAGACACCCCGATTTTGACCCGGGATACTTGCCAAGCACTCCCGATGATGAAATAAACCACCCGTGAATACCTCGAGGTTGAGAAAAAGACTTGAACTTACCCCAAACCACCATGAATCAGCTCAAACCATTCCCAAACAACCTAAGCCAACCTAAATGACCAAAATGCCCCTCAAATTGTCAAAATAACCCAAGATTAACCACTGAGCTCAAAAGGGTTTGAGCGCTCAAACCCCCTGTTTGAGCGCTCAAGCCCTGTCCAGTTTGTTGCTGACAGAGTATCTAATGATGAGATTCTTACTGCATGACAGCCACTTAGCAGTTTTTATGTTGCTCGCATGCGTACAGTAGACCCCAGGGAAGGCCTAAATCATCTTGGTAGGCCCTCCATTTCAAACTAATCCATTTTCTCCCCATGTCCCTCTATAAAACCCACCCATCTACACCATTTGCAGAGGTTGGACACTCTATTACACTCTGATCCTAAGCCCACTCTCTCTCTCTAAAAACCACAACACTCCATAATCCATACAAACACCATCTAATCAGACCCACATTGCCCATTCTACTGTTCAAAACCACCCACATTGCACCCATAGCCCAAGCTTAGCTCATCCATCCACTAAACTACAAAGTTCAAGCCTTAATCAAATCCAAAAGGTAGGAAAATTAAGCAATCAGTTACGGGTTGGTGCTCCTGAGGGAGACCAGTGGGTTCATGGAGATCTTCTATACCTCTATTGAACTCACAAGGTCCTAAATATCCAAGAAAATGGCTTAAGAAAATGGCTTTCAAAAATATCAATTCAAGGCAGTTTGAGCGCTCAATGTTCGTTCCATGAGCGCTCAAACTGTTTTGAGAACTTTCATGTTTTGTGGTTTCTGGTCTTTCTTTATGTTTGTATCATCTTTTCATGGCTTTTGTTTGGCTTACTTGGCTGCAAGACAGTTTATATCCACTCTGATCATTGATTTATGAGCTCAAACGCCATGAAAATGTTGTTTGTCTTGTACTTTGATCTTCTATATGTTGGTATCATTATCCCCATGGCTTTTATGGGATCACCCACTCTCCAATCATGCATGTTACTTCTGATCAATGATCCTAAAAAAGTCATGAAAATGATGTTTATTAACATTAAGCAAAGAACAACATCATTTCATAAAGAAGATAGGGGTTCCTTCTACAATCAAACATTGACCAGAAAGCTCAAAGTTCACTAAAGCACCAAAGAAGGATCAGAAATCATCAAAAGTTCATATCCCTTTGATGGGGGTTGAGCGCTCAAACCATAACCTTTGAGCGCTCAAACCTTGTCTTGTTTTGTTCTTGTTTCTTGTTTATTTCAGTCTCACCTCATGAAATAAGTTCATTACAGAGTGTGTGTGTGTGTGTGTGTGTGTGTGTGTGTGTGTGTGTGTGTGTGTGTGTTGTTGTTGTTGTTTGGCTAAGTCAACCTGATCCCCTCCCCCTTCTCACTCTAATCATGCTTATGCATAGCCCAATACTCATTTTCCACTTGTGTGGACACCACAAGTTTATTTTATTTTATTCATGCTTATGAAGTTTCAATCTCTCATGCATCATTGTATGTGATGCTGAACTTGTTTATGATCCAAATAAGGGCAGAATGGGGCATGAACACCCAAATCCAGGAGATGGCTTGAGCGCTCGAACTTATCCCTTTGAGCGCTCAAACTGTCTCCTGGTCCAATCAAAACTTCTTCTCATTTCAGCTGGTTCTTGGCATGTTGAACATTTTGCAAAGTTTTAAAGCTTTGCGTCTTCATTCCTTCTGTACTGTTTACCTCATTTGGTTCATAAATGAGTTTCAAACCCATGTTTAGGTGATTTTACCATTTTGTTTGATCATTCAAATGTTGTTTTCAAATGAGTAACAGTAACCAAATCATGTTCCTAATAAACCAGAATCAACAGAAACATGTTTGAGTTGAGGAAGGTTTGAGCGCTCAAACCCTCTCTTTGAGCGCGCAAACCCCTGATAGGGGATCAGATTGGTTTAGTCCTGCGGTGGTTTGTGGTGTTATTTCTGATTACTTTGTTATCATTTTGTATATCCTAACATTGTTACTTGCTGTTTAATTTTCTTGTTTGTTCATACTTGCATATCATCATCATTCATATAGATTCACGGAGCACAAGCATACATTGTAATCCGTTGTCGTGTTTCTCATCGTTATGTGGTTCCCATCCCCCATTCCCCGTACTTGTTCAAAGTTGAGTTACATACATTTCTCATATGATCCCACAAAAGCCAAGTAGAGACCGGTCTTCGCACCTGGCGAGGGGGGTGCCGTAAAACTCTTCCCCTCTCGTAACTGAGCTCCCGAACCTAATATAGAATGGTGATGACGGGTCCATAAACCTTATCCATTGAATGAGGCACGAGTCAATCGAGTTCGGTTCCTCGGGGACTATCCGCTAAAACCCGGGTGGCGACTCCGAATCGATAGCA
Organism: Vaccinium myrtillus; assembly: GCA_016920895.1. Classification (NCBI taxonomy): domain Eukaryota; kingdom Viridiplantae; phylum Streptophyta; class Magnoliopsida; order Ericales; family Ericaceae; genus Vaccinium; species Vaccinium myrtillus. The sequence goes on from CM029274.1 coordinate 17,471,580, forward strand.
CCTCGGAGGGGCGTCCACAATAATAAACTCATTGACATGTGAATTCCACCCTTAAGGGGGTGTTCCACTAACAAAAAACTATTTTTTCCAAACACCGAGACAAGTCATTCTCTCACAAAACATCACATAAAAAACCGTGAAAAACCAATTTTTTCAAAAAAGCTGGGTTAGTGGAACACCCCCTAAATAATGTGGCATGACCTTAGTGCATCACATCAAGGATGTTTAACCTAGGTCAGATTATTCTCGATTCTCTCTATATTCCTTTTCTCAATTTTTCGTTTTCACAAAGTACAGTACTTGTTGCCGATAAATTAATATTGTCAATTTAGTATGTCACTTCAGTAGATTTTAAAAATAGACGTTCAATTTTTGTCGATAAAAACATGGAAAATTCTAAAGTCAGCTCAATAGACTGACGTTAAGGTTTAAAAAGTGTATTAAAATGTGTGAAAAGCGTACAAAAAAATGTAAAAGTGTATTGAAATATGTGAAAAAATATATAGGGATGAGTGGTTTTTTTTATCTTTCTGTGTTCTTATTATCAACTCATTGAACAGACAATAGAAAACCCCCAAAACATACAAGTTGTCGGGTTGTATTTTATTTTACCGTACACTGCCTTATTATTTGGACCTTGCTTTGTACTAGAGGATACTGATGAGTGCTTTGTTTGCAAAAGAAATTTGAGATGACATTATGGAATGAACAATTCTATGGGTGCACCACTTGTGCACCTCATATGCACACCACCCTGATGTCACAAATGAGGAGAAATCCAATGTAAACTCACCCAAAAAGTGGGCTTATCCTCATTTGCCACATCAGGGTGGTGTGCATTTGGGGTGCACAAATGGTGTACCCATATCATTTTCCATTATAGAATTCTACCTTCTAAAAATATGGAGTAGAGTGTTTGTAAGACGGTGACTACAACAAAATCGTGCTACGGCGAGGAAAAAATTCATCGCTAGAGCATCATTTTTCGTCGCCCAAGGTATTAGCGAGGAAATATCTTCTTGCCCACTTTCCTCGCCTATACTGCGTCGCAAAAGGTATTTTCCTCGCCTATTTCTTAAAAAATTCCATCCGGCACTTGAGAAAGCGCAATCTGCGAGGAAATAACTACTTTCATTTTTTGCTTGTGCTGAAGTTCGAACCTGCGCCACCTCTATAGCACGCCCAACACCTATCCACCTCACCAACATTGCAATTTGTTCCATTATTCGACTATTTAATATATATATATATAGTTTACATATTCAAGGACTAGAACAAAAACTAGAGGAGCCTGCGGCCACAATTTACTTCAACATTTTACTCAATCATTGGACCCATAATCAGACATGGGAATACGATAAAAAGGCAGGAAATCAGACATATACTAGAAAATGTGACATACATATCTAATTCCAATTACCATTGCTTCCAATAGGGCCAATACAATAAAACCCAATGAAAATGTGACATACATATCTAATTCCAATTACCAAACTAAGATAAAGTTCTTCTTTTCCACAGACTCAAGCGACAACTTATTCATCCGCTCAAGAGCCAAAACAAGAGCTTAAGTACCCAAATCCCCCTCCCCCTGAGCCTTAAGTTCCACACCAGCAATAGGAAAGATAGGTACAGAATCTTCAGAGGCTTAACCAACATCAATTGATTAACAATTTACCAAAAAAAACAACAACAATGGATTAGAAATTACTGGAACATTGAAGGAACAACTAGATTCAATTACCCCTTTGTTGAATCTTCCATATCCATGTTGTCAATTTTTGGCATCTGCTTCATCTTTGCCGAATCTGCCATATCTTCTAGGTTCAGTCATTTGCATCCTAAAATGTGATGAATTAAATTCAGTAGTGTAGATTTGAAAGTGTGTCAAAATGACACCAATTGAAGCAATTGAGGAAAGAAGAGAGGTAAAGCAATTCCAATCTGCAATGTGAGGCACAATGAAGGGTTAATTCGAATTAGGGTTCTCAAATTGGAACCCTAGTTTTTTCAAAGCATTAGGGTTTTCAATTGGGCTTATCTCTATGAGAGTGAGAGAGAGAGAGAGAGAGAGAGAGAGAGAGAGAGAGAGAGACCTTCTGGGTCAGTGGTGTTCGAAAGGAGATCGGTCGAAGGTGGTGCCGGTCGTCTGTTTCGAACGGTCTCCGGTCATCTGTTTCGAAGGGTCTCCGGTCGTCTATTTCAGAGCATTGGCGGCACCGGAGGTCGCTGGAGGTGGAGAGGGATGCCGGAGGAGGTGGGTGGCCGGAGGAGTTGGTTCGCCCTCCCTCTCTTTGGTAGAACGAAATGGGGGTGGGGGAGAGTGAGATCTGGGTTTTGAAAATTTTCAGAGTTTTTTTTTTTTTTGGCTGGGTTAAATGGGTGGGTCCCACTGCCACGTCACTGTTGGAGCCGGTTTGGAACCCATTGTTGTAAACGTATCATTATTGGAATAAATATGGGTCCTGAAGTTTGCTGCCATCATATTTATACCCCTGAGAATTGAGATGTTGTTGCCATCATATTTTTTTGGTATGCCTATTATAATCCAACATGGCAACATCTACTTTTGTTGGTTCAGTTTTGTCAATGTTCTGGTAATCAGATGAAGCTCAGAGTTTCCATGATTATGTTAGTGATTAGCCTGTTGCGTCTTCTCCATTATACTTGTTTCTGCACTTCAACAGGAACATTACAATTCTGAATTCCCTAATTTGGTCCCTGAAAATCTCCCCAAATACGAAATATGTGATCAAGATTTACTTAGACGTGACTCGTGAGGGTTCGAGATTCACTTGAACGCGCACGATTGACGATTCACACCCCAAAATAAATCTCAAATCACATATTTTAAGTTGGGAAGTTTTCCGTTTTCGGGACGAAAACTTCCTTTGTTTTGTTTGCATTTGATCTATTGCAGTTATAATCTGGTCTTTGTTAGATCAAACTATAACACGATAAGAAGGCACGGCGTCGGCTAAAAAAACGCACGGCACGGCACGGCACGACTAAAAAAACGCACAGCACGACACGACAAAAAAGGCACAGCACGCCACGACAAAGAGGCACGGCACGACACGATAAAAAAAGGAACGGCACGGCGCAACACAGTAAGTCAACGGCACGGCACGACACGACTTCAAAAAAGCACGGCACAGCATGGCACGATGAAGTAACTGGGCACGGCACGTAGCACGGTTGGCACGGCACGGCACGAAGCACGGTTGGCACGAAGCACGGTTGGCACGGCACGAAGCACGATAAAACGGAGTAGTTGGCAGTTAGAACACGTGGAGTACTTCTTGAAAAGCAGTTATCCCCTTAACGTGTAATCATTTGAGTTAGTTCGAATCATGGAGATACAAAATCAAAGCTTCAGGAGAAAGAATTGGAAGAATTCAAATTCAGACGTGGAGGAAGAAAGAAACTGCCAACTCAAAAAGTAGAGGTTAGAGTTCGAAGCAAGCCAAGTTCAAAACTCATTGAGCGGGAAGTTCAAACTGCAAGCAGCGTCTATAAATAGAAGAAATTGAAGAGTGAAAACCCCCGAACAAATCTTCAACAAACAGCTATCAAAAAATGATGCTTGGTTTGTTCATTGGCAAGTAGTTTTAGGATTTCGAACTCAGTTCGAAGTAGATTAGGAAGTAGTTAGGATTATTCTCGGTTGTTCTTGTAACAATCACCAATTCTCGGTTGTTCTTGTAACAATCACCAGTTCGAAGTTTTGTTACATTGTATTTGAAGTTGAAGACAATTTCGAAGTAAGTTTATCTTTGATTTATCAATCGAAGTATCTTGTTTCTTTGTTGTTCTTTAATTTCCTGAGTTATTGGTTTGCATTTCTTCACTTATAAAGAAAAATCCTCTTAATTGAGGTAATTGAACCAATAAAACACAATCGCCTGATTAGACTTGGTTTTTCCAAAGTTAATCTGTGGGAGGAGATTGAAACTCTCTTTGGCACGCTTGCACACGATTATTTTGTCACAAAGAAGTAAAAGAACCAGTAAACAACTATGTACGAAGCGGTGCGGTGGGAGTTCGAGAAAGAGCGGATCAGAGAGGAGATCATCGCGTTCGAGATGGCGCGGAGGCGGGTACTGGAAGAGGAACTGAGGAGAGAGATGATGGCAGGACAAATGGCGTTGAGCAGAAGCGGTGGTGGAGGCTCGGTTTTCTCAGTGATCGAGCCAAGAGTTTTGGTGTTGCAGCATCAATCGGAAGGTAGATCGTTCGAGGAGAGGGTCGTGACAGCGATTGAGGAGAGTCCGAGGGACGGTGGTCGACGTGGCAGAATTGGTGGGGGATTCGAGGAGGTGTTGTTTCAGCGGCTGGCAGAACAAAAAATTACTGAGGTTAAGTCTACTTCTGAGGTTTGCAAAGAGAAGGTTATTTTCCTGGTAAGTAAGACATTATTATTTTTGCCCTCTTCATTCCTCTTTCTCTCACACGTTGACTCTATTTATTATTTGTTTTTTGAAATAGATCATCTCCAGTCAGGGACGGATCTAGGAATTCTCCACAGCGGGGGCACCAATGCTAAAGTCAAGAGCAAGTAAAGTAAATGATACTCCAAAATTTAGGAAGCCAATTTTGAGACTCCCTTTTTCAAAGGGCCGACGTCTATCTTCGTCGTCTTCCAATATCTTGGGGAATCATAATCGATTCCTTCATCATCATCTCTCATCCGAGACTCAAATGGTATCGGTTGTGTCACCATCGGGTCGCCTCTTGATCGAGGCACCCCTGTCTGTCACTCAAAAATCTGGTTAAGTATGGAAAAGTATCTTTATTCGGAAAGTTTCAATTTGGCCGATAAAAAGTCCCGGTATTTGTTCCTTGGATTTTTCTAAGCATAATGGTATAATCGGATGATCTTTTCAAGTACAGGAAGGTTGTCTTTTGCCTCTTTTCTTCGGAGAAAAACGTGTCGTTTTTCGCCTTTGTACTAAAAGTGGGGGGATGAGATTTTGATAAGATTGGAATATCAAAATTCTGGAAATGTCATTGTTTTCGAAAGGGGGGTACTTCCTTATTTTCATAAATAAATTAAAGTAAAGAAAACTCAAAATTATGATCTTTAAGTAAAGAAAACTCAAAATTATGATCTTTAAGTTTATGAAAATAAGTGTTTTGAAGGGGGTACTTCCTTATTTGTTTTCCCTTATTTGTAATAAAATAAAATAAAATAAAATAAAATCCTGAAATTGAGGGGGGGCACGTGACCCCCCATGCCCCTGTGTGTATCCGTCCCTGTCTCCAGTAAATGTAGTTGTCCGAGATTGTTGCTAAAGTTGTTTCACAAGTATCGGTCCCACTATAGTATCTTGCGGAGAAGATAATATTCTTGCATTGTGAGAAAGTTTGGGCTGCTCTCTAATAACCGTCATGGGATAGTCCAAATCTTTTCACAATGGAAGAGTATCTTACCTATCTTACTTGTGAGACCAGTGGCGGAGCCACTTGAGGTCTAGTGATTCTTGCTGTTTCCCTTCTTCTTCTTTTTCCCTGATTTTTCATTTTTCTTATAAATTGATTTCTTAAAGTACTCTTTGTTTAATCATTCTAATAGATTTTGTATATCATTTCATTCTCTTCTTTTCATCTCAAATATTACAACAATTCTCATACATTGGCGCAATAAGATGTCAAACAAATAGCCACCACTAGCCATCTGAAACTCTCCAATGTGTAATATCCAAATTCATAAGTGGCTAAATCATGGATTACATGGATTATACTTTATTAATTGTTTACAATTTTGATTGATAGAACCCACAACGGAAGACGAATTTGAAGGTTTAGGGATAAAATTTAGAAGAAAAGTATTAAGTGGGTCTAATCGTATAAAAAAATGCTGAATATTAACATTCTAGTTATTGTGTATTTAATTTGCTACTTCAAACAATTGATTTGTTTGCACAATATGTGAAATTAATTACACATTTCTTAGTAAATATGTTAAGCTTTTTTAATATCTTTAGCACAAAACGTTCTTTTACTAATATTTTGACATTGCTTACGACGATATTTTTTTTTTTTTTTTGAAGTGCATTTAAAGGTGCTCCCACTATCGCTAATTCCTGACTACTCCACTGTGTGAGACTTACACTTTTGAGACAACTCCAACAATTGTCTCGGGCCGTTATAGGAGAAAATCCATTTCCTTGGGTTTTTTTGGAAGGAAAGGGGGGCATTCTTATTACATTGTATAGAAATGATCGGTGCTTAGTCCATATCTTAGAGATTTAATAGGAAAGCAGGAAAATAGAAAAGAAAACATCCAAAGTTAAATTGTACCATTACTGGTCGTGGATCGGACAAAGTAACTCTAATACTACGGGTGAAGCCTTAAAAGAGAACATGATCCTGCAAATGAGAACATTGTTCAGGAAGTTAATTACTAAGAAAGTCGAACAATATTCATAAAATATATAGTTGTAAAGTGATAGGCTGTTTTCGTACAAAAAAATATAATTTATAAAACTGGAATTAGCGACTATTCTAAAGAATAGCGGTAAAGTCCGAGATCATTCGCTAAAAGTAGAGATACGGTACCTTCAATTGATTTCTAGTTTAATTCAAAAATAAAGTGAAAGTTTGGATTTGAATTGATTAAACTAAAATTAAGTAGAGAAGAAATAAGAGTTTTGGAAACATGAGAGAGAAGTGACTGGGGTTTCGATTCAACCTCCCCTTGTAATATAATTGTGGCGAAATAAAGGGTTTCATTCAACTTACAGCTAGACCACCGTTAGGTTTGCAATTCCTATCGATAATCCCCAAAGAGATTACAAGACTCGGGGTAATGGTGGTTTGAAGAACCAAACTCCTCGGAGAAAATGCAGAGGAGAATGATGGAGATTTGAAGGAGAAGAAGAACAAGAAAAGTTTTAAGTTCTGGTGCGAAATGTGTCGGGTCGGAGCCTTCTCTGAGAAAGTGATGAATAAGCACAAAAAGGGAAAGAAACACTTGGGACATCTCCAGAGACTTGAAAAAAAGGACAAATCTGAAGTAGCGACTAAGGTGAACGAGGCTCCTCAGAAGGAAAGTGAGCCTAAAGTGGGTCCAAAAAATAATGAGGAAACGCCGGAAAATGAGAGTTTGGAGGCATCTGCTTATGGGGAGGTTGAGGTAAAGCAGGAGACAGCGTCAAATTGATGAGGTTCTTATGCTGTTGATCGCTAGAGGTTGAGGAAAAGGAGTCGTCAGCGAGGTTCTTATGCTGTGGATGGCTGAAAGGATTGCGACGAAAAAGAGAGGCTTTCATGTGAATTAAGAAGAACAATTGCACCGTCAAATAGATTTCAATTTCGAGCTGTGTAATCTAAGTTTTTAACTTAGTAATCCGGAATTTGGCATGTTTTATTCACATTGTGGATTCATTGGAATATGTGTTTGTAGAAGAGGCTGCAAAGAACGGTGGCTTTTCATTCGAAGATGTGTTTGCTTGGGCCATTTCAGTTGAAAATGTTTTTATTTAAGCCTTGAAGGTCGCCTTTTCAAACCTTTTCGTCTATCCGCAACCCGAAAAAAAAAATACTAGTACATAAGTATCGGTGGTCTTCATCAACGAGACAGTCAACTTTGACGTAATTTTCATGTTTTGTTGTTTTTCTTGTTTTTGTTTGGATCTTTTGGTACTATTTTTTCTGCTTCTAAAAGGAAAAAAAAAGTTACAAGAGGTTAATTTTTTTAAAATCTAAAGTAATAATTTGACTAAAAAAGTTAGAATCTCTCTAGAGAAGACTTACTGAAATAGGACAGACGGAGGGAGATATTTCAGTCATCAAGAATCCAGTTGTGATTCTTGATAACCTAAGCATTCATTTTTTATTGATGACTGAAATATCTCTGTCAATTCCCTTTTGTATTTTCACTTTTCTAGTTAGTGATGCAAATGGGACCAAGAACACACGGATTGTAAACTCGAATTTTATTTTAATGCACTTCATTTAAAAAATAAAAAATAAAAAGAAGAAGAAGAGGAGGTTGGTTGGTTTGAAAAGCCACATCTATAAGGAGCGTACTCTACTCACATGTCAAAATTATATTTGACTCGAGAAAAAAGTACTCGTAGTTTGGCATTGGTAATTTTGATTTGACATTAGTAATTTTAGTACTCCCTCAATATGGTCGAGTATTTTTTTTCAGTTGTTCCACTATGGGTATTCATTCTGAAAAGTTACTTAAAGTGAGATTTTATTTTGAAAAGTTAGTGGGTAATGGGTAGGGGTGCTCACGGTCCGGATTGATCCGGATTGGCATGAATCCAATCTTAATCCGCGAGTCACGGTTTTTTAAAAATAAAATCCGTGTCCGATCCAAAAGTCTCACGGTTCGGTTCTAATCCAATCCGCAAGTCACGGATCGGTTCCGGATTTGTCCACGGATTTTCAATTTATTCTAAAAAAAAATCATCAACTCATTCGAAACCCAAACTCAACATTGAAACAAATAATGAAAGCTTATTAAACATTCCAACAAATTAATTGAATAAATCTAGGCTTAAACATTATGTAATCAAAATAGATAACCAAAAGACAAAACCCAAAATAGTTGTTCCACTGCTTATGAAATATCCATGGCAAACCAATCATCAAATGTTTCAGCAAATGATTGTCAGCTTAGTTGGATTACATAGCAACTGATCCGGCTAAAAAAGAATCTCCTTCAACTCCCAGCCTGATGTAATAATGGTAAAGTGATAAAGTACAAGAAATGCAAGGTAGTATAGTGGTAAAATTATTTATCTATACATATATATTTATTCTTTAAAAAAATTATACTCCCTCCGTCCCTTTTTTAAATGTGTTACCTCATAAATCCAACTTATTAAAGAAACATCATCATTACACCTTTCACATCAACTTTTTCCTCCACTCTACACTTTTCACATCAACTTTTACCCCTACTTTCCACAATTATCCTCCACTTTTACCCATTAACTCTTTACCCACTAACTTTTCAAAGGGCAAAATGATAATTGTATAAACTTTTACCCATTAACTTTTCAAACTACACACTTATTTAGGGACAGCTCAAAATGGAAATGTCTACATTTAAAAAGGGACGGAGGGAGTATATAATAAAAATCTCACGGTTCGGATCGGTTAATCCACGGTTTCAAAATCAAAATCCGTGTCCGGACTGCGAGTCACGGTTTTTTATTTTTTGATTCCATGTCCGGACCATTAATCCACGATTAAAATCCAAAACGTGCGGATCGGTTCGGTCCAGATCGGATTCACGGTTCACCGGTTTTTTTTTTGAGCAGGCCTAATTTTGGGTAGTAATAATGTGCCAATGAAGAGCAACAATGAAAAGTTAAATTTCAAAACCATATGACAATGCCTTCCTAAAAAGAAGTTAGATTTACCCTACCAAATGGAAAATGCTACCGAACATATGTTTAAGGTTGAAAAAATGTGTTGAAATATGTGAAAAATGCATAAAAGCAGGTGTAAATATATTAGAAAGTATTGTCAGTTTTTTTTTTTATGGACTATTGGGCACACAGTAACAAAACCCTTAAGTAACATTGTTAATCCATTAGACCCAATTAACACACTTAATGGTACTGTTGATATGGGCCAAATTATAAACCACCCATATAGGACCCGTTGATATGGGTCAATTAGGATCCGATCCATTATGACTCACTTCATGAGTGATCTAAATCTGAATATTTGAAAAGAGTTAAAATTGGATGAGTTGTGGGTGAGTACAAAAACAAAATTGGATGAGTTATGGGTGAGCACAAAAACTTGGGTTGCCGAGGGTGCTTTCAGTGGTTAGAAATTTGAACTTGATTGAAAAAAAAAAAAAACTTAAAAGTACAAGTCCATATAGCCCTTAATTGGGGTTAAACATACACCTAGCACCACCCACACATTATAGAATCTTAGCTTCGATTCCGACATAGTTGTAGTGAACTCCCCTATAGATAGCAGTGTCGCATGACGGAAAAATACTCAATGGCGGAAGTAACAGGATACCATACCAAAATTAAAATTAAAATTGACACCCACCAAAATTCATCTGAATGAATGTATGTAGTAATCCAAATTTGCAGTGTCTACACTCCCCACCATCAAGATGGCCGGACATATATTCATAACACAACTTAACCCAAACAAAACCAAATCCTAATAAGTCTCAAACAGTATGAATCCAATTGCATTGCGCTATGTGATATCGAACACATATTTTGATCCTTTTGAACTAGTATCTACAGAAAATTTTGTTCGATATTTGTGAACAGAAATTTAACTCGGCAATATTTCTACCATTGTGGTCTGTATGCAACATATACAAGCAATGGTTTCCTTTACAACAAGAATGAAAGAAGACAAGTAAAATCCAGTAGAAAGAATCACAAAATAATCCTTTTAAAGCAGGGCATATATTTCCCCCATTCCCTCTATAACCTATTCCAGTGGAAAAACAATAACTTAAACCTCCAAGGCAACCTGATCCTGCCATGAAATCTTCCTCTTTCCCACACGGTTTGGTCCATTACCAAGATTCCTACAAACAGATAAGTTCACGTCGTTGATCTGCTCATCGGTTCCACCTCCGATCAAATTCTTTGAAGACATATCCGTTCTGAATGGTTCGTAAATATCCTGTGATTCCTCCTCCCCCTGAAAAAAATCAAACGCGAACCCATTACAACTAAATAAATGACAGCATTCAGGAAAGTGTAGATCATAACTTTTCTAGTAGTTTACCGAGATCTGGTTTAAGTCAAAAAATGAAGCTCTGTTTTGTGTTGCATTTTCCCTCGCAATATAAGTCCTTTCCATCTGGTTTAAATCGAAAGATGGAGGTGGGATTCGGGGAGTAGTTTCTTTTCCACTATACAACCTTTCCCTCTGATTCACATCAAACATAGGGGTTCGAGTTCGGAAGGTGGCCTTCTTTCCACCATACATTCCATCCTTCTGGTTTAAGTCAAAGGCCGGAGTTTTGTATCTAAGAGAAGCTTCTTTTCCACTGTGTATCCTATCCATCTGGTTTACGTCAAGAACTGGAATTAGATTCCGACGAGCATATTCCTTTGCAAGGGAAATCTTTTCCTTCTTATTTACAGCAACTAATGGGGCAACCTTTCTCGAAGCATCCTTTCTACTGTGATTTTTATCCTTCGTATTCCTTCTGCCCTGTGTTTCAAAAAAATTCTTTTGAACCAGTTCTTGTCCCTGAGAGGGTTTCGCAGCCTTATTATTCAACAGGTATTTGTATCTTCGGCGGAGGAACCTGCCATTCAGAATAATAAATCACAGCCTAAGTCATATTTCACCATCCAAGTCATAAGCTAAGGAGTCCAAGTGTCCAACTAATAACCAAAGGAAAGGAGCAATATAGAGAACAACATAACAGCACACCAGCATATCATATTGAACTAAGGGGCAGTTTCCATTTTTAGTTGATGTCCGTGAGGAGAATGATCTGTCTCAAAATCCATGTTTAGCAATTTTAGCAAAACCAGGAAACCACCCCTTAAAACATTTTTAAATCCTTCGTATGTGAATCTAAATAGTACTACTAAACAAAATTACAAATAAGGACATGAGGATCAGAGGATGAGAAACTAAAAACCAGTTTAGTGCCAATTAGTGAGGGTCTGGGACCATCAACAAAGCGGTAGTTCTCATGTTCGACACTATAACCTCCGCTCTTTGACGCTAACCAAGAAAGAGTGACCCCCTGTTGGATGTGGACTAAGATTTCACGAAATTTTGTTGAATCAAAAACTAACCATGAATGACACTACATTTAAATCTTTTATGAATCAGAAAGTAGAACAAAACACCAATTTCAAATTGGCAGTTGATCATAAACATGGGACCAAAACCAAAGTCTAACAAACGACAACAGTCCCAAGTAAGCAGAGCATATGCATTAATTGAAAAGGCATACCAGACTTCAGCCAGTAGGGTTAATTTCCTTAGTTTCATGGTCTCCAGCTTGTTTTTCATGGCATCGACTTCCTGCAAAATGCTTGGTTTAGAAAAGGATCCATAGCTACTTTATTCCAAAAGGTTGGAAAAAAAGGTTGAGTAACAATTATTGAATGAAACATGGAGAAAGGATCAGTATCCACATAACATCAAAATCAGGAAGAAACAAAAATTGAATCCACAACACAAAATGTTTGTCCAAAGTAACTTTTTTATGTCACTTAATAAATGCAAAACCAAGTTTGAATTGAGGAGGTTTGTTCAAAATAAAAGTTTGAGGAAGAGCACGAAAATAAATTGAAAAAAGTGAAAAGGGGATGAAATATCAAACAAAAGGGATCCAAAAGAATTTATAGGACCTAAAGCAACAATAACATGAAGAACTGATCTAACCTTGAAACATAACAGCATGCAAGAGAAAGAGAGAAAATTGTAGAAGGAAACTTTTTAAAAAAATACAAAGGAAAAAATAGTACGACAAACAACAAAAACAAGCTGGAGACCATGACAAACAGATCAAAGGAGAAGATGGTACTTTATACAAGGATTTTGAGGGAATTTCTCACAGAAATCCATGAAATTGTTCCAACATTAGGGTTTTCGTCCAAAAGACTAAGATAAACATAAAAGAGACTACCCAGCATAATTTGAACCGACATAGAACAAAATTTATCTAATCAAGCAACAATTGAAAAGCCCCAGCAAAAAAAGAAAGTCATGAGATCTCAGACACATAGATCAAACCCAGAAAAATTAGTACTAACAAAGTCAAGGGAAAAAAATCAGATACATATACACAAAGTTCAGAGAAAACCCTAGATCTACAACCAAAAGGATGAAAACCCAGTAAAAAGTTATACCTCGTGCAATTCCTGGTAGTCCTGGATAAGAGTCTGATGCTTGAATTTGGCCTTGGAAACGTCAAATTGACCATAAACGGATGAATCCAAAGCAACCCCTTTCATCTTCTTAGACATCGTCAGATCCCAAATAACAAGAACAACCCACTACCCAATAAACAACAACGGATCGGAATAAGAGAGAGAACGAGAGAGATATGGAGAGGGATAAAGAAAGAGAGGTGGGCAAGAAATATAATAAAGGAAGAAAAGAGAAGGTAGAGAAAGAAGAAGGAGAGAGAGAGAAAGAGAGACAGAAGAAGAAGGTTCTCGGTTTCCTGTGTGGAAAAACTGTGACCGAGACAAAGGCCCATAAAGCCCACGACGTAAATTGGGGGAAAACATGCTAGTAGGAAAATAGTAGAAGTAGGATAGTAGATTTGTTTTAGAGAGAGCCAATTGAAGTCTGTGATGAAGATGGGCTGGGGGATTCTCTCTTTTGGGGGGTTGCAGAAGGGTATTTGTGGTAAACATGACTTTTGGGTTTGTCTATGCTTGTAATGAGGTCGGTTTGGTGGAGGACGTTTGAAGACAGAGTCACAGACCCCTCTTCTTTCTTCTCTCTTTCTTTTTTGTTGGTGGGTATTTTCTTCGACTTAAATTTGGTACAGCTGGGCCATTGAAGAGAGAGGGAAGAGAGTTGGGTGGTGTGCGACTCTCTTTGCGTTTTTTTTTTTTTCTGGAGAGAGAGAGAGAGAGAGAGAGAGAGGCGATGATGATGACAGAGAAAAGCCAGGGAGGGTAATGAATTTCTGGGATGCTGTTTGATGTTTCCTGATGTGTTGCAGTTGTTTTTTCTTTGGGCTTTTGATGTTTTCCACGTTACATGTTGTTCAAATTACTGATTTACCCTTGTGCTTTCTTCCCTGTCTAGTACATGTAAGAGCATCTCATCAGGATCAACAAATTTTGGACCAAATTAAACCACAAAAACACCTTTTACAATTTAGCAAGTCACTTTATCAAAAACTCAAAAAATCAGACTTTCTATCCAAACTTTACTTTATTAAACTATTCCCCTCAAATCTATAAAAAAAAATTCTTTCCTCCTAAAAAACCCAACTCCCCACGTTGGGAGGTGTTCCTGTCGGAAGGAAAGGTGTAGTAGGTACGCGTGTCAGCATCACATTTCTCCTCCCTCTCTCGCTGTCTCCTGTTGCTCCGAAGAAAAGAATAAAAAAACAGTGCCTTTGCTCAACAGTACATTTACTCCGTGAACAGTAACTCGCCATGGAAGTAATGTTACTGTAGCAAACACAATTTGTTGAGGGAGAGTAGAGAGGCTGATTTTTGGGGGTTTTGGGGGGTTTGGCTCAACAATTTGTCTTGCACAGTGTTTTAGCAAGCCAGGTGATGATGCTCTAATCCTGTAAGAAATCTCTCCATTCGTTGCTAAATACTAAATAGAGGTCTTTTTTTTTTTTTTTTTTTTTGATTAACAAAACTGTGCCCGCCAAGGGCTTACAAAAGAGAAGAAGAATCTTTAGCTAAAGCAGCAATCACAAAGCTTGGGGGATAGGCTACCCATTGACTGGCAGGGCCGGCCCAAGGTATTTGGGTGCCCTAGGCCTAATTAAAAAAATTGTGCCATAAAATTTTTTGTGTTCCTCAACCAAACTTTCTACATTTTTGTTACTACAATATCCCCGTAAAAAAGGTATTAATACAAGCTAAATTTAACAACGATGTAGAGCATCTAGAGATCTTGTGCCTTTTTTGAAACAAAATTTGGGTCAAAACTCTTTTGCCATGCAAATGCCAAACCCTAGTTTTACCCAAATCTGTTGTTTTTCAAGTTTCCTCTAAAAAATTTGGGTCAAAATGGCTCATTTAACTACTTATAATAAGTAAGAAATTTGATCTGTTGGAATTAATATTATGACTTTATTTGTTGGAAAAACAATGAAATTTGATCAACTTTTTGGTTACTTGGGAAAACTCAAGAACTTGTGTCAATTTAGAAATCCCAAATACAAACCCACTCGAAACTCTAACAACAAGATTAGAAAATTACTACCTAATTACTTTTTCTTTAAGCAAATAATAAACTAAACTTAATCATTTCGTTTAGAACTGTCTTTGATTTTTTACAAAACCAGAAATAAAAACTGTAACAAGCAGAAAATGATTTTCTTTTAAATCAGTTTTAGCTTCGGGCCTTTTTTTAAATTTTGGGCCACAATAGTTTTTGAGCCTTTTTTAAATATTGGGCCACAATGTTGGGCTCTTTTGTCACTTCTAATGGATTTTTTTCCTTTATTTTCGTCCAAAAAGTGTTCTAGTCAAGCCCATTGGTATAAAATGGTAGGGTGCCCCAAAAAGTGGTCATTTTTGGGGTGCCCTAGGCCCAGGCCTTGTGGGCCTTGGGCCTGGGCCGGCCCTGTTGACTGGGCAGTAATCCTCTAATCGCCTTAGAGGCTAGAGCATGAGCTAGCTCGTTTGCTGTCCTCTTGATCCAACAGAACTGAATTTCCATCTCCAAACCCAACTACCTAATATCCCATACTATTGCAGAGTCCTCCCATGGAGGATCCAATTCAGACACACTGAGCTTAATGGCCATTTGATTATCAGATTCGATCGTAAACCCATGAAGGCCTAGATCTTTCCCCATAACGCACGCTCGTCGAATAGCCAAAAGCTCTCCTTGGAGGGGAGAAGAAATATGAGCAGAGTTAACTGTACCATTAAGTAGAGTTCCTTTACAGTCCCTCACTATGACAGCCATTGTTGCCTCCTTTCCATCCTTGCTAACCGCCACATCACAATTCATCTTGAAGCACCCTCGTTCTGGAGCCCTCCATTGGGAAATAGAATCCTCAATATTCGGGTTATCCACGTGGATAAGGGGAGACACCGTTGAATCCAAATATTCGCGAAAGGCCTCTAGAGCCTTCCTCATAGTCATTTCTGGATTAATAGATGAATGATTAAAAATAGCATCATTACGAGCTTTCCAAATAAACCAAGCTATCCAAACTATCCTCTCCAAAAATTTTGAGACAGTATCCTTAGAGAGAGTATCCACCAAGTCCGAAGTCCATTTCAGGACAGTGTCTCGACCACTTAAAATGCTAAGCCAAGCCCATGATGCCCTGTAGCCTCTAGAAGCTTCAAGAAAGGAGGAGTTAGGAAAATAAAGACCTTTCAACATTTTTGCCCAAAACGAATCAGGATTCTTGAGTAATCTCCACCCCTGTCGTGCCAAAAGAGCAAGATTCATGGTGTAAGGACCAAATTTCCGTGTCGTCTTGTTTTTGGCAATTCCATGTGACAAAACACATATTCAATATCGAGTTGTAATTTTCTATTTCTAAGTAGGCGTCTGTATAAGATTAGAGTGGAAGGAATCTCATTGTGATGTAATTTGAGTGTTAGTGTTTTTAGTCGGTTGACGGCATTCGGAACGAGAAGATCAATCATGCGATCGATCGGCTTCTCAATCGAGTAACTCTGATTTTAGCACAGGCGGACCGTGGCAGGAAACAAGTTTCAGAGCATAGCGATTAACAAAGGGATCGATCGGGTTCTTACTCGGGGTATCTCGAAAAACAGATCTACAATGTTCCGATCAATCGGCTTGCAATGCGATTGATCGGATTGATAACTTTATAAATATATGCCGTCCTTTTAAGATCTAGGGTAACTATGAAGCCGACTAAAGAAAAGTGAGCCGTCCCTTTTGTTCACAAATATATCAAAACCTAGAGTATTGATAGTGTATCTTGAAGCACTTTGTTCATGGATTATTAATCAAAGCTTCAAGAGGTTTCTACATCTTCGATCAAGTTCAATTTTCCGGTGGATTTCCGGAAGAACATTTGGAAGGCTCGTGGATTCGAGGCAGCGGCAATCAAATACTGGGTGCGGTGAACGAGGAGTCGACAACCGATCTTAGGTCAATTGCGAGGAGTCTCAATTGTGAGTAAGGTCGTTTTGTAACCGCACAATGATTTTTATAGTGTTTGATTCCTTCCCGTGGTTTTTGCCCATTTAGGGTTTTTCCACGTATGTCTTTGTGTTCATCGTTTTTCTTCAATTCTTATTTATTTGCTTTAGTTAATTGGTAGCAAAATAGGAATTTCACTTGGTATCAGAGCGGGTTGCTCGTAATCTGTAGGAATTTTTTTTTCGAGCGGATCCGTAGTCACGATGAACAATAGTTTGAATATGAACCATCATTCCAAATCGCGTCCCGATTTTGGACGGCGAGAACTTTGATTATTGGAAGTCCTGATTAAAGCCTTAATGAGATCATCGACGAGGAAATTTGGAAATCATGTGTGGAAGGGTACAAATATCCCACAAAGGTGGAAAACAATAAGACCCTCCCTAAATTAAGGACCGAATTATCCACTAAAAGGTTGCGCTTCGGGCAAATAATCGTGCCTTAGATATACTTTTCAAAGGTCTTTGTAGATGTGGTAGAGCACCGAAAAATTGCCAACCGTGAGATTGCCAAGGAAGCGTGGGACATCTTAGTCACATGTCATGAAGGGACTTATGTGGTTAAACAGTCAAAACTTCGAGACTTACCACCGAGTTCGAGACGATTAGGATGGAGGAAGATGAGACATTTAATCAATATTACTCAAGGCCGATCTCCATCGTCAATGATTGTGAAACCCTAGGTGAGCCTATTCCATCTTTTCGTGTTATTAAAAAGATTTTAAGATCACTCCGAAAGATTTAAAACCAAGGTGACAATGCTTCAAGGTAAAGAAAAACTTAAGGATAAGTCTCGTTGAAGAGGTTGTTGGTATCCTTCAAACTTATGAAGCAGATAGATATGTTACAACCTCGAATCGTACAAATCAAAAACGAAATCTACGGCTAAGCCGATTGCTTTTTCCAGTTTTCAAAAAGATAATACCGATTCTGATAGTGATATTGATCTTGACTTTGAAGCTATGACCTTATTCACCAAACAATTCAAAAAACTTTTTTTAAAGAGACCTGCTGAAAATGAGTTTAAAAACCAAAATTCTAATAACAAGGGAAAAGGTGAATCTTCTAGTGGAAGAGAAAAAAAGGGAATAAAGGGACCACCACCTGGGCCAAAGTGCTTTGAATGTCATGGGTATGGTCATCTGGCCCATGAATGTATCAACAAGCTGAAAAAGAAAACTAATTATAAGGCCAATATTACTTGGGATGATGACAGCAATTGAAAGTTCGAGGAAGGCAAAGAAGAACACACTAATTTTATTGCTTTTGGTGCTTCGTTACACTCTCAGACTAGTGATAAACCCAGAAATGATGTGGCGCAAGAGTCTTCAGATGAGAGTGAAAATGAGTATGGTATTGAGTTTGATGATGATTATGACTTGAGAGAGTCATATGATAGGCTATACTGTGAAAGTGCTAAGATTAACAAAGTTAATCTCAAACTAATAGGGAAGTGTCAGGCAGTGCATGTGGAGCTAGTGAAAGTGAAAAACCAGTTGGATGAACAGCAAGACCTTCTTATATCAGTTACAGGAGAAAGAGACAAACTTAGAAAGGAGACAGTTGACTATAAAGCAAAAATTAAGGCCTTGGAAGTATTGAACAATGACTATGAAGGTAAGATTGAAAAATTGAATAATGAACTTACTAGTGCTAACTGTGTTTTTGAGCGAATGAATGCAGGATCTAAGGCATTGGATGATATGTTGAATAGTCAAAGATCACCTAGTGACAAGAGCGGACTTGGCTTTCATGGAGCATCAGTCTCTCAACAGTCAGAAGAAAAGGTATATGAGAACAAATCCAAAAAGGTAACTTCCAAACTACATTCAACACCTGTCTCTCAAATTAACTCTAAGAAAGGTCACATTTTGAAAGATGTTGAAAACCATAAGTTCATCCCCACATGTCATTACTGTCAAGTTAAGGGTCATATTAAGCCAAACTGCTTTAAACTCCATGGCTATCCCATCACTAATCATATTCATGCTCAAAATATGGGTAATTATGACCAGATTGGAAACTTGAAACCTAGAGCTCATCATAGGAAGTTGAATGCAGCAAATATGTCACATACCCATTTAGCATATTCTCATAGTTATGACAAACATGTGCCTACATGTCATTTTTGTGGTGTGAAGGGTCATATTCGACCTAGGTGTTTTCAACTTAATGGGTATCCACATGCTTCTTTCGATCATTTTAATAATTATGAGGGTAGAACCCATAGAACACAAAAGCCTCGATGTATGGTGAATCAACAGGAAAAGGTCATGAATATGAACCCTAAACATGTGCATAAAATTTTTGAAAGCGTTGAGAAGGTCAAGACTAGACCTGCATGGGTGAGGAAGTCAGATTTGAGACCTTATACAGATTTATCTATCAACACTCTAGATGATGTTGGATCATCCGGAGATGTTGACCTATCCTTTTGAGGGTTAATTTTGGGTCCATAGTCTAGGTTGATCTGTATTATTAATCTTGCACCTAGTACTATGTGTTAAGTCGTCTACTTAGGTTTATTATTTTCTAATTTAGTATCCGATATTTCTTTTTTATTGTCATTTGTTTTATATGAGTTTTTTTAAAAATAAAATAAAAAAAAGACATTAAGATTTTGAAAAAAAAAAAAAAAAAATAATAATAATAATTTTTTGTGGCTTCATTCTGTGTCGAGTTACTATCATAAATTTATCATGAGCATGGACACTATCAATACAACATGTGCATATGTTGTGATTTCTCACTCTTCGATGCATTTAGATGATGAGTGTTACATGCTTCATTGCCGTATGTTCGCCACTATCTCACAAAAATGATTGATTGCTCCTTATTCACGTTAGTCTCATGTATCTAGCCAATTTCTTGTGTTCATCCCCTTGAGATTGACCTATGGCTACTATTTCCTTGTGGTTTTTAATTTAATCTTTGCGAGAGCCAATTTGTTAGTATTATATTGTTTACCTATCCGGGCGTTCATTGAGTAACCGGACAATTGGGGTGAGGTACTCTCCCTCTGAGTGTTCGCGTCAAAAGATGGATAGACCTTGTGAAGGTATTATTGGACCATTCGCTTAGTAACCGGGCATTGGGTATGAGGTACTCTTACTCCCAATATTCGCGTCAAACGGCAGTGGGGTAAAAGAGAATTTTGGTGTTTGTGCTGCTTCAAAAAAAAAAAAAAAAAAAAAAAAAAGAAGAAGAAGGATGTGACTTTGAGGGGGAGTATTTAGCTTGCTCATTCGTTAATCACATTAAGGACCTAGCTCGGTTTGACTTCTTGAGGGGAGGTGTCTTGAAACTCCTATTATACATGAGAACCGACGAACTTAATGAGTTGAGCTTGATATGATCTTTGTGATTCACACACACACACTTTATCATTCGGCTATGTTGTGTGTTGCATTCTTAGTCTGATGTCTCTAAAGTGCGTTTCACGATATTTGTTCGTGTTTTGTCTTAATGTGTGTATTCATGGTTATTAATGGTAGTGATAAGAGCAGGTGTGTCACATGTGATCCTCTTCTTTTATTTACTCATATTTTTTAGTGTTTTTTTGTTATATCAAAATGCTGTGAAAAAATTAATATTCATTGTTTGAGGGGGAGTAGAATATCCTGTGAAAACAAAAAAAAAAATTATTTCATAATTGAGGGGGAGTTTCCGTGTTCTATGTCATTTTTCTGTCTTATCGTTTTTTTTGTGTGGTTTGATTTCGTGAGGGGGAGATAGTTTGACAGCCCGAGCTTATAGGAGAAACCTCGTTTGTGTTTGATAATCTTGGGGGCTACTGATTTGTCACCCACACATCTTTGTCATCGATTCGTTTAATTGTACATTTATGCTAGTATTCACCCCTCTCATAAACTTCTTATTTGGTTGCTTCTATTGGTCATTAATTGTTTAGTGCTCTTCCACTCGCATTTATTGTTTTATCATTTATCCTATTTGCCCTTTGTCACTCCATGTCAAAAAGGGGGAGAATGTTGAAAGGGGGAGTAGGTTGCTTATTCTAATGTGGTTGGATGTTGAGTTTTATTTGCAGTCTCTCTACAACTCGATTTTCTTACAACTCGTCTTTTGAATTCATTTTTTTTAGGAGAGATTTTCTTTGTAGTGTGTTTTGTAATGGAAGTGCCAAAGGGGGAGATTGTAAGGACCAAATTTCCGTGTCGTCTTGTTTTTGGCAATTCCATGTGACAAAACACATATTCAATATCGAGTTGTAATTTTCTATTTCTAAGTAGGCGTCTGTATAAGATTAGAGTGGAAGGAATCTCATTGTGATGTAATTTGAGTGTTAGTGTTTTTAGTCGGTTGACGGCATTCGGAATGAGAAGATCAATCATGCGATCGATCGGCTTCTCAATCGAGTAACTCTGATTTTAGCACAGGCGGACCGTGGCAGGAAACAAGTTTCAGAGCATAGCGATTAACAAAGGGATCGATCGGGTTCTTACTCGGGGTATCTCGAAAAACAGATCTACAATGTTCCGATCAATCGGCTTGCAATGCGATTGATCGGATTGATAACTTTATAAATATATGCCGTCCTTTTAAGATCTAGGGTAACTATGAAGCCGACTAAAGAAAAGTGAGCCGTCCCTTTTGTTCACAAATATATCAAAACCTAGAGTATTGATAGTGTATCTTGAAGCACTTTGTTCATGGATTATTAATCAAAGCTTCAAGAGGTTTCTACATCTTCGATCAAGTTCAATTTTCCGGTGGATTTCCGGAAGAACATTTGGAAGGCTCGTGGATTCGAGGCAGCGGCAATCAAATATTGGGTGCGGTGAACGAGGAGTCGACAACCGATCTTAGGTCAATTGCGAGGAGTCTCAATTGTGAGTAAGGTCGTTTTGTAACCGCACAATGATTTTTATAGTGTTTGATTCCTTCCCGTGGTTTTTGCCCATTTAGGGTTTTTCCACGTATGTCTTTGTGTTCATCGTTTTTCTTCAATTCTTATTTATTTGCTTTAGTTAATTGGTAGCAAAATAGGAATTTCACATGGCCCTGAAATCTCGAAAGCCCATACCCCCCATCAGACTTGGCCCGTGACATATTCTCCCAACTGGTCCAGTGGATACCCCGACTGTCCGAATCCCCCTTCCACCAAAAATTTGAAACATAAGAATTTAATTTGTCACATAACTTCTTTGGAAGAAGAAAGCACGACATGGCGTAACTAGGGATGGCTTGGATAACCGATTTGATCATGATTTCCTTGCCTCCTTGTGACATCCGTTTCAATTTCCATCCTTGGAGTTTGCTGAGAGTTCTTTCAATGATAAAAGAATAAGCCTCCGACTTTGAACGACCCCAAAATGAAGGTAGGCCCAAATATTTGGAATCTAACTTCATAATAGGAATCCCAACATAATCACAGAGCAGCTGTTTGTCATTCTCGCACACATTAGTGGAAAAATTTATGGCAGACTTGTCAAAATTTATGCTCTGGCCTGAAGCTTCCCCATAGGTTTTAAGAATGTCTTTGATCCTTTTACAGGTTTGCAACTCTGCTTTCAGGAAAAGAAGGGCGTCATCTGCAAAAAAATATGGGATAGGTGAGGGCAGTGGCGGTTGAATTTAATCCCCGAGATCAAGTTGTTGTCTCTTGCATTGATTATCATCCGAGATAGCACATCCTTAACCAAGACGAAAAGCTAGGGGGACAAAGGATCCCCTTGCCTTAATCCTCTTCCGGGGTATATCTTCACCTTTGCTTCCCCGTTAACCACCACTGATGACCTGACCGTAGTAATACATTGCATGACCCAGTTAACCCATCTGTTATGAAAACCCATTTTCAAGAGAAGAGCTTCCACAAAATCCCATTCGACTCTGTCATAGGCTTTATTGAAATCTAATTTGAGAGCCATATAACCTTCTGCTCCTTTTTTCTTCAATTTTAAGAAATGAAAAGCTTCATGGGCTACCAACACATTGTCCTATATCAATCTACCCGGTACAAAGGCAGATTGATTTGGAGTAATAATCTCTCGCAGGATACCTTTAAGCTTATTTGCCATCACTTTTGTAATAACTTTAAGAGAAAAATTGCATAGGCTAATGGGTCGGTATTGGGAAATAGATTCCGGAAATTGCACCTTTGGAATAATAACAATATTTGTTTAGTTCAATTCCTTCAGCAAGAAGCCAGTAGAAAAGAAACGTCTCACAGCTTTGCAAACTCCTTCCCCAACAATATTCCAATATTTTTTATGAAAGAAACCCGGATATCCGTCTGGTCCTGGAGCTTTGAGAGAGCCCAATTGAAAAACGGCATTCTTGATCTCCTCATCAGTCACATTCTGAATCAGCTTTGCGTTCATCTCCTCCGTTATGCTTCTGTGCACCACTGAGAGAGCCTCTGTGAAGTCCCTTTGGCCCGAATGGGAAAACAAACCAGTGAAATAATCCCCAATTAAGTCCTTGATTCCTTTCACAGTTACGCTCTCTTGCCATTTTTAAAATCAAAAAATAAAATATTTGTGTGTATCATTTTTTAAATTTACTCGCACCGAATTAAAGTAAAATGATACACGGAAGTATTTATTTTGTATTTGAAAAATGACACGACTTTTTATAGTGGACTATTATTTTTGGAACGGAGGGAGTACTTGTTAGTGACTTGGACAATTTTGCATCTGTCAAAAATATTTGGTTGGGGAAATGGATCCTCTTCCGTTCAGATCAAATGAACGGGAGGAGACAGTCTTGAGCTGGATCACAATTCTCTGCAAGATATGATTTGGATTTGTTCATAAACTTCTATGAGATGGAGCGAATCTGGATCCTTTTTTTTTTTTTTTGAGCAATAGATAGAAATTGCATTAAATCAAACCTAGTTGTAAGGACTAGTGTTTTTAAATAATTTTCCGGAAATAGTGTTGGGGAAGTGTGAGGAAATGAAAATAGTGCAATATGGGGTTAATGAGAAGTTAGTAATTGCATTTGGGTGTTTGTGAAGCACATAAGAAACTAGAGGGGTGTAAGTGCTAGTGTGAGAGTGTATATAAACACTTTTGGATCAGATTTTGGCCAAAATAATCATCTTCTTCTTCTCCCAAAATCAGCCCCTCCTCCTCTCTCCTCCATTTTTGCTCCTTTGAGCTCAAATTACTCCCTCCTCATCAAACTTCTTCACAAATTGACCAAAGAGTCATCATCTACGCGTGTTTGGAAGCTCGGGGTACCATCTTTTCGCACCGAGAGGACCAAATTCGGGATTGCTCAAATTGGGGATCTACAAATTCGTTTTTGGGTTGACTTGGAGCAAATTCTTGAGGTAGGAAACATTCTTCTACCTCCTCTAAGTGTATGTTTGTTGAATGATTGCATTGGTTGTGTTCTTGTTCCCAATTTCTTGTTAAACTTGATTGTCTCCATGGAATTGACTTTGGATCATGTATGAGTTTGGGTTTTGTGTATTTGGTTGATAAATCCTTGAATCGGTTGTTGATATATCCCTCTCCTATGAGTAGATGTTATTCGGAACCTCAATTTTTGGCTTGGGTTGAAATCCCCTCCATTAGGAAAAATCTGGAAATCTGAAAATTTTGCTCGAGATGGCCTTTGTATCGATACCCCTTTCATTGGTATCGATACTCAGCATTTCTGTCTAGGTTTTGGTTACCCGGTATCGATACAACATTTCCTTAGTATCGATACCCACTGCGACAGATTTTTACCCAACTTCGCGGGCACGCCCCGGCTTCATCCGAACTCCGATTGAGACGATTCTTGAACCGTTAGAAAGCTCTATGAGTCTACTTTCAAACCCAATTGGTCTCATATTCATAGCCTTTGTATTTTGAGAGATATGTATTTTCTCCTATCAAGGTGTCGGGTTTTCTCAAAGTTCATAACTCCATTTTCATGTTTCTTTACGCCGGGCCTAAATTGGTCTTTTCCTAAGCTTCATAAATCGACTTCTAAGCTTTGGTAGCCTATCGTGGTATGAATGATGTTTCGTCATGACCTCTCACGTTTTTGGACACATATTAACTTTGCCACAACCGACACACTACGAGCTTTCGAACTAAATGAAATACGTGGATGTTTTTGGACACTTGATTGTTGATAAACTTTTGAAAGGGATGATTTGTTATTTCTAGGGCCACCATTTGGTGCGTCCCTAGCCATGGGTGTTCGGAGCCCACGAAATCCGGCAGGGGTGTTCGGAGCCCACGAAATCCGGCAGGGGTGTGCGGAGCCCATGAAATCCGGCAGGGGTTTTCGGAGCCCACGAAATCCGGCAGAGGGATTCATTCCCTATTTAAAACTGTGGTTACTTGAGAAGATGTGAAAAATGAAATGTTTTATGAATATGACAATGTTTTTGAAAGGATTGAACTTACGACATGAAATGTAACGTTTACGAAGAAATCTATAGACACTTGGGTTTGATTCGATCTTTGGGGCACCTATTGGACATTCTCTCATCAAGTCGACCTAGTTTGGCCTATTTTAGCTTATTCATTCATGTGTATCACATCTCCATGTGCATGTTTCATCTTTTATACCCTTAGCGTTGGTAGAAAAGTTTCCTACTGGGCTAGTGAGCTCAACCTATCATTTTCAGGTACTCGGCAAGGCCCGTGATTGGAATGCTTGGCGTGTGGATGCATATCATGGAGCTCATTTGACATGAAGTTATTTTATCCTCTCTATTGCTAATGTATTTTGGGAGATGATATTGTAACTTTGATTCTTTAAATCTTTTGATAAAACTTGGTTATGTAATAACTCTTAACTATTAATCACTTATGCATGGGTACGGGTACCTCTTGTAGAAACCCGATGTACCTTGACTTTGACTTTGACTTTTCAACGGTGGAATGTATGACTTTTGGTTTATGCTACGTGGATTTTATTGGTATTTGGTTTATTAAATTTGAGGGCGTGACAACTTGGTATCAGAGCATAGGTTCGAATACTTAGGAACCGTGGGAAGACATCGGGTCTTGGGGCTTAAACTTTTGCATAAGTTTTCTCATGAAAATCATATTTTCTCATTCATTGTGTGCTTGTGTGACATTCATGTAGGTGGTGTCTACATTTCTTGGTACTTAAGAGTTGAAGAGCATAGTGTTGAGTTATTACCCGTGTTGGGATGACGTAGAGGCTTTGACCTCATTTGAGATAGTGTTGGGTTTAATGATTCTTCTTTCTTATAATCTTATTAGAACTATGCCGCTGAGGAGAGGTGCTAGACGGGGTACAACCGCTAGGGGTGGTCGAAATGCTAGGCGTGGTAGAAACGAAAAGGTTGAGGATGAGGTTAGTCAACATGGGGAACATTCGAGGGGTCGAGAAGAGAGGCGTGAGGAAGAGGTGCAACAACAGGGAGAGCAAAACCCACCGAATCCATTCATGACCGACTTTGTGGCGGCGCTTGCGGCGCATAATCTCTTGCCTCAAACACCTAGGGCCAATACTACTACTCGCGCTATGGAAGTGGCTAAGGAGTTTCGTCGCATGGACCCACCTAAGTTCGACGGGCTTAATGTTGATCCGTTGGTCGCAAATCATTGGCTATCGGAGATTCGAAAATTGTTTGACTTGCTCGACATTACCGAGGATAATCTGAGGGTTCGTCTGGTGGCTTGCCAACTTACCGGGGAAGCTAATGAGTGGTGGCAATCGGTTCTTGCGGAGCGAAGGGATGCTAGGAAAGCGGCTAGGGCGGCACGAAATGTTGATGAACCGGACGTTGAGAACATAACTTGGGCCGAGTTTGAGGTGAAGTTCGAGGACCAATACTTTCCAAATTCGTACAAAGAGCAACTTAGGGAGCAATTTGAGAAGCTTGAGCAAGGCACGATGACCGTTTCGGAGTATGCCATGAAGTTCCAATCTTTGTCCCGTTTTGCGCCGGAACTCGTGAATACGGAGGAGAGAAAATGCAAGAGGTTTGTGAAGGGTTTGGACTCAAACATTAGGAAGTTTGTGATGAGCAGTAAGCTCGAGAGGTTTTCCGATATTGTGGAGTTGGCTAGGAGTTTGGAGAGCGAAGAGGGGGAACAAAAGAGTGCTAGGAGATTGG
Organism: Vaccinium myrtillus; assembly: GCA_016920895.1. Taxonomy (NCBI): domain Eukaryota; kingdom Viridiplantae; phylum Streptophyta; class Magnoliopsida; order Ericales; family Ericaceae; genus Vaccinium; species Vaccinium myrtillus. The sequence continues at coordinate 17,498,454 of CM029274.1, forward strand.
AGTCTAGACCGCCGACTATGACCGTGAGTGACCGACGGGGGGTTATGCGAACCAAAATAGGAAGAGGATGAGGGACTCGTTCCAATCTACGCCAAGCCGTTCGACTTTTAGGGCACCTACATCTTCCGGGTTTGGGGGAAATTCGTCGAGGCCACCGAACACTTGCTACCAATGTGGCCAACCGGGTCACATTCGCTCTCAGTGTACTCAGGCTAAAGCTCTTCCACCACCACCGCGTGTTCAGACTTCGGGTGCTTGTTTCGGGTGTGGCGGATTTGGCCATGTAGCGAGGTTTTGTCCACAAAAGGGAGGTGCGCGTAGTGAGTCCGGCTCAGTTCAGCAGCCGAGGCAGGGGCAGGGGTTTGGTCGACAGCAGCAAAGGGGTAGTCAGAGTCAGCCACACTTTCGTCAGACCACTTCTATTCAGGGGTCACGGGTTGAGCGGGGAGCGAGTTCGTCCACACCAGTGCAGACTACGCCAGGCCGGGTTTTCAGTGTTTCTGCAGTTGCACCACCACCACCTCACACTACTTCGCAGACTCCAGACGCATCGGTTGTGAGGGGTACATTTCTTTTATTCCACTCATTAGCAAAGGTTTTGTTTGATTCGGGAGCATCGCATTCTTTCATAGCTGCATCATTTGTACGTACTTTAGAGTTGGAGTCCGAGGAGCTTAGTCCGCCATTGTTTGTTGACACGCCATTAGGTGGTGGAACTCTATTAGACCGTATATGTCGAGATTGCGAGTTGGTTATCCGGGATCGTCGATTTGTGTTCGACTTCATAGTTTTGGGCATGACGGGGTTCGATCTTATTTTGGGGATGGATTGGTTATCGACTTTTCACGCTACTATCGATTGTTTTAAGCGTCGGGTTCGGATTTGTCCGCCGGAGGGTAATTGTTTCAAATTTTTCGGGGAACGTCGGCAACCGTTAGAGCCGTACTTGTGTGAACTGCGGGAAAGGGAATCCATTGCTTGCCTCTTAGCTAGTTTGACGCTAGATGAGGATATGTCTACACGTGGGGAGTTACCGCGGGTTGTTTGTGACTTTCCGGACGTTTTTCCGGAGGAGTTACCGGGCTTGCCACCCGAGCGGGAGGTCGAGTTTACGATAGACTTAGTCCCGGGCACCGCACCTATTTCTATGCCTCCTTATCGATTCGCACCGGCCGAGTTGAGAGAATTGAAGAAACAACTACAAGAGTTGCAAGACGTAGGATTCATTCGTCCAAGTACTTCGCCGTGGGGAGCTCCGGCTCTTTTCGCTCAAAAGAAGGATGGGTCACTCCGTTTGTGTATAGACTACCATAAGCTCAACCGGGTCACGATTAAGAATAAGTATCCGATGCCTAGGATCGACGATTTGTTTGATCAACTCCGAGGTGCCACTTACTTTTCAAAGATTGATTTGAGGTCCGGTTATCACCAATTGAGAGTCCGGCGAGAAGATATTCCCAAAACCGCTTTTCGTACCCGATATGGCCATTATGAGTTCGTGGTCATGCCATTTGGCTTAACCAATGCTCCTGCAACTTTCATGGATCTTATGAACCGCATTTTTCGTGCCTATCTTGATCGGTTTGTGGTGGTCTTTGTTGATGACATCCTTGTTTATTCATCTTCCGAGGAAGATCACCAATCTCATCTTTCCATTGTGCTTGAAACCTTGAGAGAGCATCGTTTGTATGCCAAGCTTAGTAAGTGTGAGTTTTGGTCGGCCGAGGTGAAGTTTTTGGGTCATGTGGTATCGAGGGATGGAGTGTCCGTTGATCCGAGTAAGGTCGAGTCGGTTTTGAATTGGGAGCGTCCGAAGAGTGTGTTTGAGATTCGAAGCTTCTTGGGTTTGGCCGGGTATTATCGTCGATTCGTACTTGATTTCTCTCGTTTAGCGGCACCTATGACTAGATTGACACGGAAGGGGACTCGGTTTGTTTGGGACGATAAATGTGAAGCGGCATTTGAGGAGTTGAAGAAGCGGTTGACTAGTGCGCCTGTTTTGATTGTGCCCGAGCGTGGAGTTGGCTACTCCGTGTATTGTGATGCCTCGCGAGAAGGGCTTGGGTGCGTGTTAATGCAACGGGGTAAAGTGGTAGCGTATGGGTCGCGGCAACTTAAAACTCATGAACGAAATTATCCTACACACGATTTAGAGCTAGCAGCCGTGGTCTTTGCTTTGAAGAGTTGGCGGCACTACTTATACGGTGAAAAATTTGAGGTGTTTTCCGACCACAAGAGTTTGAAGTACTTGTTTTCGCAAAAAGAGCTTAACTTGTGCCAACGCCGTTGGATGGAGCACATAGAGGACTACGATTTCGAACTTCAATATCATCCGGGCAAGGCAAACGTGGTAGCGGACGCATTGAGTAGAAAACCGACACAACTAGCAAGTTTGGCAATCGATGAATGGAAAATGATGAACGAGTTGGGTTTCTACGCTTTGCATTGCAAGGAGGTCCGCGAGGGAGTTACTTTATGCAATTTGACGGTTCGTTCAATGTTATCGACCCGCGTGGTGGAAGCACAACAAACGGATGAGGAAGCGAGTACCTTTCGAAGCAAATTTCTTAGCGGGGAGGCACCTATTGGTTGGATGATTCACGCCGACCAAAGTATTAGATTCCAAGGGAAGTTATTTGTACCGAATTTGTGTCGGGGCGAGATTTTACGAGAATTTCACCATTCGCCATTGGCCGTACATCCGGGTGGGACGAAAATGTATCACGACTTGCGTAGGCAATTTTGGTGGCCGGGAATAAAAAGGGACGTGGCTATTTTCGTGTCCAAGTGCTTAACATGTCAACAAGTGAAAGCAGAACATCAACGACCGGCAGGCGAGTTGCAACCTTTACCGGTAGCCGAGTGGAAATGGGAAAATGTGACGATGGATTTTGTTACGGGTTTACCGAGATCGCCGAGGGGGCACGATGCTATTTGGGTTATAGTGGACCGATTGACGAAGAGCGCACATTTCTTACCGATTCAAGTTACCGATTCGATTGAAGCGCTTAGTCGTTTGTACATCCGTGAGATTATCCGATTGCATGGGATTCCGGTGTCCATTGTGTCCGATAGAGATCCGCGTTTTACGGCACGTTTTTGGCAAGGTTTGCAAGCCGCGCTTGGCACGAACTTGTTGTTTAGTACCGCTTATCATCCTCAAACCGACGGTCAATCCGAGAGGACAATCCAAATCCTAGAAGATATGCTTCGAGCATGTGTGTTAGATTTTCGGGGAAGTTGGGAGGATCATCTACCATTAGTCGAATTCGCGTACAACAATAGTTATCAATCGAGCATCGAGATGGCTCCATATGAAGCCTTGTATGGGAGGCCGTGTAGGTCACCCGTGTGTTGGAGCGAATTGGGAGAAGCGACGTTAGTGGGGCCCGAATTGGTAGCCGAAACCGCCGAAACAATGGGATTGATTTGCAAGAGGCTCAAAGCTGCACAAGAGGCAACGACCGAGAAAGTTAAGGTGATTCGCCAACGTTTGTTGACCGCTCAAAGTCGCCAAAAGAGCTACGCCGATCGACGTAGACGACCGTTATCGTTTGATGTGGGGGATCACGTGTTCCTCAAGATTTCACCGCGTCGGGGTTTGACTCGTTTTGGGCGAGGGGGTAAGTTATCACCACGTTACATTGGGCCATTCGATATCATTGAGAAGATTGGGGTGGTTGCGTATCGATTAGCATTACCGCCGAGGCTATCGGGTATTCACGATGTGTTTCACGTGTCTATGTTGAAGAAGTACGAACCGGATCCATCACATGTGCTAGAATGGTCCGAACTTGAGCTTGAAGCCGATGTATCTTACGGGGAGAAACCGATACGAGTTATAGATTCACAGGAGAAAACGCTACGGGGTAAGACAATTCAACTTGTGCGGGTTTTGTGGAACAATTTTGGTAGCGAGGAGTCAACGTGGGAAAGGGAGGATGAAATGAGAGAGAAACACCCGGAGTTATTTTCCGTTTAAGCTATGTGAGTACATGTTTAAGTTATGCATTTTATGAGCTTATGAGTTGAGTACATATTGCATATCATGCATGAGCATGTAGTGAATTGGAGTGCATTGTTGTTTCAAATTTTGAGGACAAAATTTTTCTAAGGGGGGTAGAATGTAAGGACTCGTGTTTTTAAATAATTTTCCGGAAATAGTGTTGGGGAAGTGTGAGGAAATGAAAATAGTGCAATATGGGGTTAATGAGAAGTTAGTAATTGCATTTGGGTGTTTGTGAAGCACATAAGAAACTAGAGGGGTGTAAGTGCTAGTGTGAGAGTGTATATAAACACTTTTGGATTAGATTTTGGCCAAAATAATCATCTTCTTCTTCTCCCAAAATCAGCCCCTCCTCCTCTCTCCTCCATTTTTGCTCCTTTGAGCTCAAATTACTCCCTCCTCATCAAACTTCTTCACAAATTGACCAAAGAGTCATCATCTACGCGTGTTTGGAAGCTCGGGGTACCATCTTTTCGCACCGGGAGGACCAAATTCGGGATTGCTCAAATTGGGGATCTACAAATTCGTTTTTGGGTTGACTTGGAGCAAATTCTTGAGGTAGGAAACAATCTTCTACCTCCTCTAAGTGCATGTTTGTTGAATGATTGCATTGGTTGTGTTCTTGTTCCCAATTTCTTGTTAAACTTGATTGTCTCCATGGAATTGACTTTGGATCATGTATGAGTTTGGGTTTTGTGTATTTGGTTGATAAATCCTTGAATCGGTTGTTGATATATCCCTCTCCTATGAGTAGATGTTATTTGGAACCTCAATTTTTGGCTTGGGTTGAAATCCCCTCCATTTGGAAAAATCTGGAAATCTGAAAATTTTGCTCGAGATGGCCTTTGTATCGATACCCCTTTCATTGGTATCGATACCCAGCGTTTCTGTCTAGGTTTTGGTTACCCGGTATCGATACAGCATTTCCTTAGTATCGATACCCACTGCAACAGATTTTTACCCAACTTCGCGGGCACGCCCCGGCTTCATCCGAACTCCGATTGAGGCGATTCTTGAACCGTTAGAAAGCTCTATGAGTCTACTTTCAAACCCAATTGGTCTCATATTCATAGCCTTTGTATTTTGAGAGATATGTATTTTCTCCTATCAAGGTGTCGGGTTTTCTCAAAGTTCATAACTCCATTTTCATGTTTCTTTACGCCGGGCCTAAATTGGTCTTTTCCTAAGCTTCATAAATCGACTTCTAAGCTTTGGTAGCCTATCGTGGTATGAATGATGTTTCGTCATGACCTCTCACGTTTTTGGACACATATTAACTTTGCCACAACCGACACACTACGAGCTTTCGAACTAAATGAAATACGTGGATGTTTTTGGACACTTGATTGTTGATAAACTTTTGAAAGGGATGATTTGTTATTTCTAGGGCCACCATTTGGTGCGTCCCTAGCCATGGGTGTTCGGAGCCCACGAAATCCGGCAGGGGTGTGCGGAGCCCATGAAATCCGGCAGGGGTTTTCGGAGCCCACGAAATCCGGCAGAGGGATTCATTCCCTATTTAAAATTGTGGTTACTTGAGAAGATGTGAAAAATGAAATGTTTTATGAATATGACAATGTTTTTGAAAGGATTGAACTTACGACATGAAATGTAACGTTTACGAAGAAATCTATAGACACTTGGGTTTGATTCGATCTTTGGGGCACCTATTGGACATTCTCTCATCAAGTCGACCTAGTTTGGCCTATTTTAGCTTATTCATTCATGTGTATCACATCTCCATGTGCATGTTTCATCTTTTATACCCTTAGCGTTGGTAGAAAAGTTTCCTACTGGGCTAGTGAGCTCAACCTATCATTTTCAGGTACTCGGCAAGGCCCGTGATTGGAATGCTTGGCGTGTGAATGCATATCATGGAGCTCATTTGACATGAAGTTATTTTATCCTCTCTATTGTTAATGTATTTTGGGAGATGATATTGTAACTTTGATTCTTTAAATCTTTTGATAAAACTTGGTTATGAAATAACTCTTAACTATTAATCACTTATGCATGGGTACGGGTACCTCTTGTAGAAACTCGATGTACCTTGACTTTGACTTTGACTTTTCAACGGTGGAATGTATGACTTTTGGTTTATCCTACGTGGATTTTATTGGTATTTGGTTTATTAAATTTGAGGGCGTGACATTAGTACACAAATCAAACCAAAACAAATAAAAAAAACAACCCTAAAACTAAACAAAATAGAAGAAAACAGAACAGAGAAACCAAAAAAGAACGGAAAATAGACCGCCATAGCCATCGCCGCCACTGCCACGTTGTCGCCGCCACTACTCGTCGGTGTCAGAGGCCTAGATCTGCCACCCCTTGGTCCAAAAATAGAGATTCCGGACGCCCACACTGGAAGGAGACCAGATCCATCCATGCATGGGGAGTCACCGGGAAATCCAAGAAAGGAAGAAGTAAAGGAAGGAAGGAGGAGAGGAGAGGGGGAAAAGGGGCTGGAGGAAGGGGGAAGGAGGCGGTGGGGGAGGGGGATAGGTGGCGGAAGGAGGAGATCTTCTCCAACGGCCCTGAGAACCATCTCTAAATCCGGCGAAAGGGGGATATGTGACGATATCTCTTCAAATAGCAAGCGCAGTTGCTTTGCCCAATCTGCAAAGCAACTGCGCTTGCTATTTAAAGCGATATCGTCGACAAAGCAACTGATCTTGCTATTCGAAGAGATATCGTCAGTCTCTTAGGGGAACTCTTTCGCAAGATCAGATATCATTTGCTTATTGGTTGAATCCGGATCCTTTTGTTGGCATTCACCTACCTCCACTGAGGTTTCTAACAATTACAGGGACCTCCCCCAAGGTTTCTGAAATTCTACTGACCTCCCCTACTTTTGAAAATAAATGTCACATACCTCCCCTCCGTTAACTTCCGTTAGAAAAGCTAACGAAAAATGCTGATGTCACCCCCACCTCACTCTCCACTTTTTATTTTAAATCTTAAAATGTTTATAACTTTTGTTTTATATATTCACTTTTTATGAAATTTATATATTTAAAATCTACCCGAAAAGATCTATAAAATGAGATCCATATTAAATGTGAAATTATGAAAAAATAAAATCTTAATTTTCAATGTGAATTATCGTGCTACATAATTAAAAAATTTCAATGTTTAACTCAAAATTTTAAACCTCAAAATTCTTACAACTATTTTTTGTAAGGTTCTCGATTTGACTCCTATGGAGAGGAGGTTAACCCTTGTAGTTTACTAACAGCTAACTCTATTGATGAATATCAAATGGAAAAAAAAATTACGATATAATTAAAATTTGCATTGAAAATTTAAAATTTTATTGGGAGAAAGTCACCATTAAATAGAAAAATGGACTTGCAAATTTACCATGTTCATTTAATTAAGAATATGTTTGGAAAAAACAAAATTGTTAAACAAGAAGATTTTATGATGTTTCGTACTCCCTCTGTTCCAAATTGTTTGCCCCCCTTTTAGGAGTGCGTGCATTTTGCACTAAAAAAATAACGTGTTAATGAGAACTTTTTAAAAAAAAAGAATTACACCAATTTTTTATTTTCAATAAGATCTTTAAATTTGTATAAAGTTTGTTGAAAAAAATTAATACTTGTACATTATTTTTTGCGTGTAAAATGCACGCATTCCCAAAAGGGGCAAACAATTTGGAACGGAGGGAGTACAATTTTTGCGTAAAATTTTGACTTACACATTGAAAATAATTTAAATTATGTAACATTATAATTAAAATTCACATTGAAAAAATAAGATTTTATTTTTTCATAATTTCACATTGAATATGGATCTCATTTTATAGATCTTTCCGAGTAGATTTTAAATATATAAATTTCATAAAAAGTGAATATATAATACAAAAGTTATAAACATTTTAAGATTTAAAATAAAAAGTGGAGAGTGAGGTGGGGGTGACATCAGCGTTTTCCGTTAGCTTTTCTAACGGAAGTTAATGGAGGGGAGGTATGTGACATTTATTTTCAAAAGTAGGGGAGGTCAGTGGAATTTCAGAAACCTTAGGGGAGGTCCCTGTAATTGTCAGAAACCTCAGGGGAGGCAAGTGAAATTTACCCTATTCATTAATGGAAAAAATTTAAATCTATCTTAATTAATGGATTCAACATTCAGAACCTGAGAAGGCCGACCTTGCTTCGAACTTAAAATTTTGTTGTCTTCATGTCTACTCTTATAGGACGTCTATGAGAGCTTTTCATTTACCCAAAAAAAAATATCTATACGAGCTTTATTTCGATGTTAATCAGACCATCTGACAATAGACAAGGAGATTGAAAAAAAAAAAAAGAAGAGATAGCCGAGGTACATAAGCTGATTTGGAGACCATGAATTATCAAAAGATAAAATTAATCATCCACAAATGGTTGTTATGGGTGCTATTGTAATAGCTTGCGATCCTCAAAACAAATTTATGTTATTCGAAGACATATGACAGTCAACGAGCTTCTACAAGAATATATACAACAAAGTTTGCATATATAAGCCGTTGGATTATCTCCAATTTATACTAAATATTTGTTAGTTTTAGCCTTTGAGGGAAACTTTAAAAAAAGATACAATTAATTGTCCACAAATGGTTGCTATGGATGCTATACTCAATATATGTTGATTTTAGCCTTTGAGGGAAAACAATTTTGCTTTTGTTTTCGGCTTTTGTATTTTGGTTTTATAGTAAGCCCAAGTTCCCCAAATGTGCTAAATGGGCTAAAAGTGTTAAACGTGCTAAAATAATGGATGTTTGCAAGAAAAATGACTAAGTCTTGAAATTTGTGTTTAACATTGTTAGAATTTTTAGATTTTGGGAAATTCCCTCTATTTTTTCATGAAAATTCTTCATAACTGTTGAAAGATAAAGGGTCACTTAGCCAAAAATCCAAAACATTTGACATTTTTAAAGGGAAGGACAAGGAACTTTTGAAATCGAACATAAAAACAAAAAACATTTGACATTTTTAAATGGAAGGACAAGGAACATTTGCAATCGAACATAAAGACAAAAAAAAATTAGTAAGATGTTACTAATTTTTAAAAGTTCTAATTTCGAACATAAAATTAAAAAAATCACCACCCAATCTCCGGCCGACCACCATCCCACCTCCGGCCGACCACTTTCGGCGACCAAAAAATTAGTGAGATGTCACTAATTTTTAAAAATTCTAATTTCGAACATAAAATTAGAAAAATCACCACCCAACCTCTGGCTGACCACCACCCCACCTCTTGGCCGACCACTTCCGGTGACCAAAAAAATTAGTGAGATGTTACTAATTTTAAAAAAATTTAATTTATAACATATAATTCAAAAAAATCACCACCCCACATCCGGCCGACCACCACCCCACCTCTGGCCAACCACTTCCGGCGACCAAAAAAATTAGTAAGATGCCACTAATTTTTAAAAAATTTAATTTTGAACATAAAATTCAGAAAAATCACCACCTAACCTCCGGCTGGCCACTACCCCACCTCTTGGTCGACCACTTCTGGCAACTAAAAAAATTAGTGAGATGTCACTAATTTTAAAAAATTCTAATTTCAAACATATAATTCAAAAAAATCACCACTCCACATCCGGCCGACCACCACCCCACCTCTGGTCGTCCATTTCCGGTGACCAAAAAATTAGTGACATCAAAAAATCTAATTTCGAACATAAAATTCAGAAAAATCACCATCCAACCTCCGACCAACCACCACCCCACCTCTTGGCCGATTGGCCGATGACTTCTGCCAACCAAAAAAATTAGTGAGATCTAACTAATTTTTAAAAATTCTAATTTCGAACATAAAATTCAAAAAAATCACCACCCTACATCCGGCGGACCACCACCCCACCTCTTGGCCGACCACTTCTGGCAACCAAAAAAATTAGAGTTTTTGTTTTTTTGTTTTTAATTTAACAACTATGTAAGTTTGTCCATCCAATGTATTTTAGTTTAAAACCTAATACCGGTCATTCCAAGTTTCGTTAAAAATTTATTGTACAGAATAAAAGAACGTCGCCTGCAATTTTAGATTACGACTTTTATGGTGATAGCACGATAGGTTTTATATTTTGCGTTCAAAATAGTTACAGATGCACAATATGCATTTACGTAATTATATACTACTATCATAGTTTTAAAATTGCATGTATCGGTTGATCAAAAAGTATAGTACACGTACATGATAACCCTTTTGATCGTATTTTGCAATTTATAATGACATAATTAATAGGGCCACTTATTGTGTCTTTGTGTTTGATTGCAAATGTTCCTTGTCTTTATGTTTGATTGCAAATGTTCCTTGTCATTCCCTTTAATAGGCAAAATATTGTGTCTTTAGGTTTGATTGCAAATGTTCTTTGTCTTTATGTTTGATTGCAAATGTTCCTTGTCCTTCCTTTAAATAGGCAAAATAATGTGTATTTATGACTAATTATTCCTATTAAGATAAATGCAAATTCATACTTTAATTTCTGGACCACTAGTTAGCTACCATCCCAAGTTCCCTACCAAAGGTATAAATGTTGAGTTGGTTACCAAATTTGATAGGTGGAGGCAAAGAAGTTGAAAGCCTACCAAACCTCATTTAACAATATGTATTTTTTAGTGAATAATTTTTGTATTCTTTTTTATCATGCATATGCTTGAATTTTTTTTAAATTTTTTCTCCCTAAAGAGGTCGCCCTAGATAGAGCTCAATAAAAAAAACAGTATTCACGTAGCTGACCCCAATTGATTGGGAAATAAGGCTCGGTTTGATTTGGTATGCTTGAATTTTTTCTCCTAATGCTTAGCATTCCAATGCTTAAAATTACATACAATACAACTTTCAAGGCACCATAAATACAAAATTTTCATATGTATTTTATAAGAGAGTGGTGTGTGAAAAACATTTTCCAATTATTATTTAAGTACATAAGGATATCTTTTCTTGCCAAAAAAAAAAGAAAAAAGAAAAAAATTTGTCACTTTTGAAAATTCAACCTTCCATGGAGACTTGTGTCTGACCATGTTAGTAGACTCATTAAACAGTAAAGAGTTTCAAGCTCAAGTAGCTGAGAAGGAACAAAAAAAAAAAAAAATCATAGGCCCCAACATTCTTTTAAGTGTCTAAGATCGCCTATTCCGAAACTTGGTGTGCCTCTGTGCCCAATTGTTTTGAGTCGTTGGATTGCATGTATTTTGTTTTTTTGTTTTAAAATTTTCATGTCATCCAATAGCCAGAAATGCATCAAAATAGAGGAATAGAGGATTTTCGAAACATAGGATTTGATTTCCCTTTTAAGGGCTAGTTTGGTTTTCAAAAATAATCATCCCAACAACAATTACAAAATCAACAATGTTTTGGTTTTGTTTCCTTATGATTCTAAAATTCCAAATATCAAGAAGATAAGAAGAGAAAAATATGAACGATTAGAATAGTGGTAATCACCTAGCAACCAAATTCATATACTGAATTCAAATCACGCGGTTTTATATTTTTTCTAGAAAAAAAACGATAAATGTGCTTAGAAAAATTGACAATTCATTTTGTTTTCAATAAATATGAATTATATCACTGAGTACGAAATTAGGGTACCATTTCTGAGTCAATGCAAGTGACCATGGTTTGAAGTTCATAAAATAGATTGAATTGTGTTTTTAAGCCCACGAGGGCTAGCCAAGTTTTTTTTTTTTTAATCACCTCCATACAAAGATTTATTTTATTCGTTGAGAACCAAAAATTTAACATCTTTTATTTTATATTTCAATGCAGATCATTGTTTAACTGTTTATCTTGATTACTAATTTACTACTTTTAATAACATAATTTTTTTGGAAAATTTATAAAATAAAGCTCGAAGATTCAAAGTGAGTAAGACAGTAGAGACAAATACTGTAATTTACCCAAGAAAAATCAAAGCCTAGAAATTGTAATTCTTTTTTTCTTTTGGTAAATAGAAAATTGTAATTCTTTTTTTGGTAATTTTTTTTGGGTAAATAGAAATTGTAATTCTTTCTCCCTCTTCATCTAAAATTGTAAAAGGGAAATTCTAGAAACCTCTCTCTCCCTGCACCCAACATTAAAGTAAGGAGGATAAAGATTAGGGTCTGGGTGGCCGACAAATTGTTACACAAGGAAACTATATGGCTAACTTTTTTCTTGATCAAAGGAAATAATTAAGCTAATAATCTTTTGTTTACCCGGAAAATAAGCTAATAGTAATAAAAAACTTTTGTGTAATTTTCATTGTTCCTTCCACTCATGGATGGTTAAATAAAATTGCATAAAACCAATCTACTCATCCAGACAGAATACGAATTTACAAAAGAATTCGAGTCGTCTAAAATCCACTTATGGACTACGGAGGCACGTTAATGAAGCCGTTTAAAAGTGTTTTTAATGGTTCATTAGATGGGTTTTGGGATTGTTATTGTGCATCACCCGGGTCGTTCATTGCTCCGATGGACAGCTCGGATTTCATCTTGCATACACGACAACGAACGGTTCAGATGTAAATGTGTCAAGGTGAAATCTAGACCATCCATCCTAGCAACAGACGGCTCAGATGATGCACAACACCTATTGTGCAGGTGTTGTTGTTCAGCAACCCCATGTCCCATTAGATGTCAAGATGAACAGGCAAATAGTTGAAATTGAACTACACCGGCTCCTTTCCATTCTCATTGATGGACTTGACAAAACTATGCTATGGTGACCCGGGGGGCTTGTAGGCCGGCTTTGTACGGTACATCCAAACCGTTTATCTTCGTAAATCGTAATCGACCGTTTAAATTTAAATAAAACATTTTGGATGGTCCAAATATATCCGGTGGTATAGCCACATGACCATTTGACTCAAATCTGGCGTGCAAAATTTCGAACGCGGTGACCCACCACTTGGGCCGACCTAACGAAACTCAAATGGAAAATTCCCTTGGGCCGACCAAACGAAACTCAAACGGAAAATTCCCTTTAGGGGGATTGCCCGTGCCTAAAGGCACGATGCGACCTAATTTAACCTCAATTTAATAAATTAGTTACCATAGTAAATAGTTCAGTGCTCTCGTGCGACTTTTCACCCAATAACGAAACCAAAGGTCAGTGTAAGAATCCGAAGAATTATAAAAAATTTTGCCCAAGGGCCAATGAAATAATTTTATTTTTCTGTAATCTCAACTGTATTACACCTTATCAACCCAACCTCCTCTAAAATAGTCTTGCGAGATAAGCTTCACACATTATCATCCAATTTGAGTATCTGAACATTTACTAAACTTTGGAAAAAAGAGACATTACTATACACCATCATTGATCAATCGGAATTCAAAGTTTCGAACCCTTAACAACGTGCATGCTTGGGTATTCGTATCCTTTTAAGATCCTATAGCAACTTCACCATCTGATATGTCAACCACACATCACAGAACAACACCTGAAAAAATAAACAAAATCTACAATCAAAACAATTACTCCATCTAAGCACTCCAATCTCGTACTATTTAAAGCACATGACTACCTGTGACCGTCTCCTAATATTATCTGAATAAGTAATCAAATATTAAACTCCTTTTTTGAACCGCGTCACATTTTTCTAATCACACAAACAATCAATTCAAACTTAAGCATTCTTGTGCTCAACTTTTACAGAGGCAAAGTGGGTCTTACCATAATCAGGAGTTGAACATCCATGGCTTCCAAATTGAAGTTGAGAGCCTGCAACACTATATCCGGAAGCAACACCATCAAACAATCTTGCAATGAAAAACACACCACCAAAACCCAAATAAAAATCTAAAACTCAAAAAAAGGAGTCAGATCAAGCAATGTTTTATTCGTGCATTTTATCAAACAGTAATCGAGCATTGTCCATTAGATCAAAACTTTTCACTGTATTGATTTTTTTCTTAAAAGCTTCTTAACTACATTGATGAGATATTAAGCCATGGTTGAGTTCCACTCCCATATAACCTAAGTTCAACATATTTTCAACTGCCGTTTCCTTGAAAAGATGAATTTCAATACCAGAATTACATATTTACATAGTTATAGATATAACAGAACCTAAATTCAACATTCAGATTTAGGCAATAAGGGAGAACACAACACGCCTATTTGGAAATTTCTATAACATGAAGATGAGTTGACTACATGGTGATATAGAACATTAGGTGCTCTAGAAAAAGCAAAATGAAATGCTAACTTACAGACTATCAAAATGAGGACAAAATACAATCCCGGATTTAGTGCTACAAGAAAGTAGAAAAAGGAGCACTATACGCCGCCAATTTCATAGGATTAACGGGATAGACCCCTGTCCAAAATGCACAAATACAAATGAATGTCAAACTCGACCCATACCTAACAAACATAGCTTGAAGCAAGATAGGGATATTATTCAGAAATTTTTCTTGAATTGCTTACAACTGACTCTTGCCTACGACTAAATCAAGTAATTTACTGCTTGAGAAACTCCCAACAGCTAACAATACTAACCGTTAATTTCCTATGGCATTGCTACAAACAATAAACTATATCCCAACAAAGTGACACGCCAACACTCTTATTCAGCTCTCTGGAATAGTGTTAATTAGTGGAAATTTGAAATAACCATAAACTATCAAAGTCATCTGTGACCATTTTCAAGCCCAAAATTACGTAAGAGCAAAGTAACAAAATCATCATTTAGCTAAACAAAAGAAAAGTTTTAATCTGTGTCTTTCCAAAACTTAATGAGAGCAGAAAACACGTTCGATTTGTATAGGCCATAGGGTCAATAAATCTCACCCGAACTTAATGAGTCTCATCATAGCTTTGCCTGTGGATCTCACCAAAGCTTCAAAAAAGCATAAGAGAGTAGATACCAATGCATGCTGCGAAAGAGAAGATCGAAATCAAATACAGTCAATTAGATTCTACTCTAGAAGATATGATGTTTACATATGTATCATGGTAATGGTGCATCAAAATGAACAGAAACAAATTCTCCACTTTTTCCCCAGCTTTCTGGTCGGAAATATCAAGTTCAATGTTCATAACGACGATACAATGAAGAAGAAAACTGTAATAACAAAAGTACAGAATAACTAAGTTTTTTTTAAGACATTGACATGCTCCTAACCAATGGACATGATACCTGTTGAGCAAACAACCATGACTAACCACCTCCTCATCCAATCCACCGACAAATTCATTCTCTTCAACGAAGCTACAACTTGGTGTACAGATGGAGTGCAAGAACTGCACGTGGCAGAAGTTGCAAAACTTGAGGTTTTTTTTGGGTAAATAAAACTTGAGGTTAATTCAATGTAAGAGACTGTACGGTGGTTCGATAACAGCGGTAGAGAGAATTAGAAAAATGCAAATAAACAAACTTGGTTCGTGATTTAACTCAATAAAGCTTCCAAATGGTACTCTAATGTTGTTTTTCTTTTCTAGCATTCATTTGTGATTCTAATAACTTTAAAACCTTTGAGCCTATGGACTTCATCAATGATAGCCCTTCAATTGGACTTCCGCTCTTAAACATGTGAGGTATTTACGGGAGTGCCACTCAAAAGTTAGTTTGTAAGAGAGATATTTTTGGACCGTTAGATTGTGTAGAATGAAGGGTGGAGATTCGCTAGGAGATGAATATTTTATTCAAAACAATCCTTATTTTGTTATATAGATACATATAGTATAAGCTTCTCATAAGGGTCCCTTATGGAGGCCTCCCACGCGCACCTGTCCCCACAGCCGTTGGATGAGATCCAACGGCTCAGATTTTTAAAAAAAAATAGCGGGTCAAAATCAACCCGGGTCATGAATAAACGGGTAAAATCAGCCCGGGTCATGAATAAACGGGTAAACTACCCCTCCCTTTCATTATACGCGTTCCAGGAGAGAGAGAGAGAGAGAGAGAGAGAGAGAGAGAGAGAACTGAGCGATCGAAGGAGAAGAACGAACGAAGAAGAAGAAGTCGATCGATTCTGGGGAAGAAGACGACGCACGACCAGGTCTCTCTCTCTCTCTGCTTCGATTTCTTTGTCGAACCCTAGCTTTTTTTAGATCAAGATCGTCAAATTAGGGTTTCAATACTTGTATTTGGGATTGTTATGGTGAACCCATTTGTGGCAGTGAATGTTTCAAGAGGTTTGAAATGGAGCGTGCATTCATTTTGTATATTACTATGCTTCAGTGTTGGATTGCACTTGTGATTCTGTGGAATATCAGGCCTTTGTGTCGGTGAACCCATTTGTGGTAGTTAATTTGCCTGGGTTGTCAGCTTACCGATTTTCCACTGGTTTTAAAAATCTGA
This sequence comes from Vaccinium myrtillus, assembly GCA_016920895.1. Lineage (NCBI taxonomy): Eukaryota > Viridiplantae > Streptophyta > Magnoliopsida > Ericales > Ericaceae > Vaccinium > Vaccinium myrtillus. The sequence continues at coordinate 17,514,746 of CM029274.1, forward strand.
GTTTGAATTGAGTTAACTGATTGATTTGACCATCAGTGCTGCCCTGCTTGAAGAGCTGCAAATCAACTTGGTAATACATCATCTGTTCATGTTGATAGTAATTCAAATTTTCAATTTCCCTGAACCAACTAACAACAAGAGTGCATAACTTGGAAAATTATCTGTGAACAATCCAAAGCATAGTGACCTGATCAAAATCAGGCAATTTTAACCTTTCTAATGACCAAGCCAACATTCCCAAGTCCAAAAACAACAATGAAAAACATTTTTTTTGCAAATCACGTAACCTACTCGATAGCCTTTTCTAAGTTCCACCAAAACTACCCAGAAGATGAACTAAATTAATTTTACAATTGGAAAGCCTAAATTTTGAAATCAAAGCCCTAGTTTTTTGAGTAATTGCCGCTGTTCGAAAACCCTAGTTTTTTGAAAAGGAAATATTGAGAGAGAGAGAGAG